>OZ007526.1:780328-1312190 GCA_963931895.1 Eupithecia pulchellata | reverse complement strand
AATGAGAATTTCGTATAGTTCACATATGTGAACTATACGAAATTCTCATGCTAACCATATTTACACCGAAAAGGCGTTGAGCTCGTCATCGCGAGTTTTCGGCGAATAAAATCAGACCACTTACAATCAGGTTTTAGCTGGCAGCGAATGTATTAATATCAGTGGCTTTCTTATTTTTCAAAGAGAAAGAATAGCATCTTTCCTTTCTAAGACATGTGGTAATGATAACAATGTTACCTTGAGATAGCTCCCGCTGAAGATGGTCTCAAACATGCGCATCACCTCCAGGATCTCAGAGAGGTCCTCCTCCAGCAAATAGCACAGCAGTGATAGCGATGAACAAATCTGAAAACAAAATGTTTTTGTTACCAAAGGAAAAATATATGAAAATATGAGGTTGCGGGTTCGATTCCCGCCTCAGGAAAATATTTCTACGAGATCTGCAGAAATTTGTTCAGGATGTTCTGGTCGTTTTCTATGTATAATAAAAAATATCTATATATTTAATATGTTATATTATGTATATCAGTCATCTAGTACCCATAACACAAGCTCTGCTTAGCTTGGGGCTTTGTGGATTGTCCGGCATTATATTTATTTATATATTTATTATTTCCTAGGACCTTCCTAGGCACACGAAGACCGCTTCGGGGAAAAAGGGGTTTGGGAAGACTTCGGCCAGCAGTAGCAAATGGGCTCTTTAAAATCAAGTTAGCGACTATTGTGTGTAAGTTACCTCGGCGCGTGCATCGAGCGAGGCAGACTTGTCTGTGGCCGCGGCGACCAGCGCCGGCCGCACCTCCCGCACAAACTCCTCTGCGCCATCCTCGCCGATCTGGAATTCATTCAATTTAATTAGGTACTTTGTTTGTAGACAACAATGGTCCATAGACACATCATCATCAACCCATGTTAGCCAACAGCTGGACATAGGCCTCTCCCTAATGTGCGCAACACAATAACATTTGTTTATTTATTACATTCATGTCCATTACAAGGTGTTCCTTTTTAATGGGCGAGAATTTATATGAGCCCTTGAGGGCGTTGCAACATTCTGAGTTCTTAGTTTGACAATTTGATACATTTATTCCTTATATTATTAATACTTAAATTTGCAAGTTGATATCGAGATCAAGTTGACATACAAACAAATAGAGCAATAATAGTGCTCAGCTCATTGTTACACTGTTTGAACCTTTATAATATCGCACATCAGGTAACTTAGATGTGCTGACAATGAAGACATGAGTGGATGAAGGTGTTATGTCGCATTTTTTGAATTTTTGCTTTTTCAACGTCAATGAGGTATTTAAGTCACTACAAAAGTCGTGGCACCTTCAGATTTCATACTTTTAAGCTGAACGATGAGAAAAATAATGGATGAAGGGGTTATGTACACAAAAAGCTAATCTTCTTAGTGGAAGAAAGTGTTATGGGCACTTAACACCCGACTTCAATAATACATCACAAAATAATGTAATGGAAGAAAGTGTTATGTGCGTACATAGCTCCTTCATCCGTGATTTAACTTATCAAAATAGACAAAACGGTTTTTTTGATATGGATGAAAGGTGTCATGTTCTGTTCATAACACCTTCATTAATATTTCAACTTGTTTATTTACGAAAGTTTTATGCAAATATCAGTCAGTCTTGATAAAAAAAAAATTAATGAAGTACCTAAGTAAAATATTTTTCTGAATGCTTTTGCTAAAACGGTTTGACAAAAATGTCTCGAGGAAAGAAAATGGTAAGTAGATGTTATATTAAAACTAAGTGAAAATGACATTATAAATAAAAGTGTTCAAGAGAATAAAGTAAATAACCTCAAAATTTATGGAGAAATTTGTAAGTAAGTGTTTTGTTTCGAAACAATTTTTTTTACCCCTGACGCAAAAAGAGCGGTGTTCTAAGTTTTACGTGTTTATGTATCTGTGTGTGGCTGTGTATCTGTGTCTGTCTGTGGCACCGTAGCTCCTAAACGGATAATCCGATTTGATTGCGGTTTTCTTCAATATAAAACATTGTTTGTCGAGATGATTCTTAGCTATGTTGACTACCTCGGTGGCGCGGCGGGCAAAGGTCCGATGCAGGAGGTTGCAGGTTCGATTCCTGCCTCGAGACTAATGTTTGTACGATCTGTAAATATTTGTTCAGGGTGTTCTGGATGATGTTTTCTATAAGTATAGTAATAATAAAAAATATGGGGTATTTGAAATTTAATATTATTCCTTAACTTAACCATCAATCTTTTGAAAGGATACGAATGTTAGTTCACTAACGTGGAGTTAAGTAAAGTCACAATCCTTGCGACTAACGACTTGCGACTACTAACTATTTTGCTTGTGTATATGGTACGGTGTGTATTTTGGAATAAAAGTATATGTAGATATCTATTCCAGATCAATATCGTGAAATAATTTGTAAGGCGTCAAGATTAAATCAAGTTATTAATATGGCTGGGCATTTCAGGAAAATCAGCTGTTTGCAAGAAAAACTGAATCTGGTAAATAGGAAAAAAGATATTAATAGGGCCAAAGTCAATTTCAGAGATGGTATTCGTTAGATACGTAGAAGAATTTGGTTCGTATCTAAATAAAGAGACCTATGATATGATGGGTGGCAACACTGGTCGCGAAAGAAACATACAGTTCTGTCGTAAAAAGTGATTTAAAATATAAATAGTGCTTAATTTAGTGTAAAAACAGTATAAATATGTTATAAAAGACTAAAAAACAAACTACAATTGGTTTCAAGGACTAATCTGGCCAAAAACAACATAAAAACCCAAAAAGTATCCCGCGTCATCATAACCAAAAACTAAACAAAACATTGGAAAAAGAAGTGAACTGGACAGACTTGTGTGAATTGTGCTTAAACGTGGACACTATCAAAGCTATTAATCTACAGACAGTGCAATTAAGCCTCAATTAAAGGACAAAGTGATAGCAATTTATACGTTGAGTGATTTTTATTTGGCTTGAAGGTGGATGCAAAACAATCAAACCAAAATTTCTTCCGTAAAAACAACCTGCGCCATCTATGAGGGAGTAGCTGAATTAGTGAAAATTCAAACACCAATACAAAGATTATAAAAGCTACACTCCATCTATAATAAGCCAAACCCTAGTGAATGAACATCGATTTACTGAAATCGAAATTAATTTCTCGTCATACACTCTTTACAACCGAAAATCGACCAGACAAATAAATTATCTGCCTTTGCCGCCATTACATTCGAAACGAAACAGAATGGAGCAAGCAACTTTCAACTTCAACATAGAGCATTGAATAACGTGAGAGGGCGCTGTAAAATTGATTCGAAATTGATTCGTTTGATTTGTTTGTTTACATCTGATTGTTTTTTTGCTCATTCATTATGGAAGAGATGATGTTAATTCTAAAAGGAATAAAGGGAAAAATGGAAAAACAGGAACAGGATTTAAAGGACATGAAGGAGACAATAATACAAGATATCAATACAAATATCAATAAAATGTTTAAAAATTTGGAAATAAAAGTCACTGGCCTAGAGAAAAACATTGAACAACAGCAAATCGCCTTAGATAGATTGGAGCAGCATATGAAAAAGAAAAATATAATTTTCTTTGGTGTCAATGAACAAGAAAAATCCTACCAAGAACTGGAAAACTTAGTACTAAAAATAATTACACATAAAATGAAAATAGTCTGCGACAGCCGAGACATTGAGTCTTTGAGAAGAATAGGAAAGCGATCAGATAAAGTAAGACCTATCACAGTAACTCTGAGTACTTTGGGCTTAAAAATTAAAGTTTTAAAGAATCGTAAATACCTAGAAAACTCACCGATCTACATTAAAGAAGATTTTACTCCTAAAATCCTACAGAAGAGAAAAGAATTGCATGAAGAATTTAGAACTCGTAAGGAACAAGGAGAAAGCATAGCACTGAGGTACGATAGAATTATTACACTACCAAGTAGAAATCAACAGTCTCAGCCATCAAGCTCCATCCATCCCTCTCCTATTCAAGCTCACGACCAGATGAGAAACCAAAAGAGAAAACAGAACCCATCGTTGGTTTCAAAATCAACCCAACGAAACTCCTATCAAAGTGCTAAGAAAAACAGAACCATACAATCTTACATGCACACTAGAACTAACTCACTTATAGCAGAAACAGAAGCAACATTAAGCGACTCCGAAAATGAAGAAGCACAACAATAGCAGCGACCTGTGGCCTCACTCCAGAAACACAATTTTAAAGATAAAAAATCCACGAGCTATATCACTCCCAATACGGTTGGTCACCGTGGGAGTACAAGACCACCACCCTCCATCCTAAGCAAAGAACAAAGTGAAATATCTAACAACAAAAAATTATACATATGCACATTAAATGTAAGATCTCTAGTTGGAGTCGGCCGGCAAGAAGAGCTAGAACATGCAACAAAAAACATAAAATTTGATATTATTGGCCTATCGGAAAATAAAAGAGAAGGAACTCACATAATTGAGCACACAGACTACATTTATATGTACACAGGCAGAAAAAGAGGAAGAAACGGTGTAGGATTCATGGTAAAAAAGAAATGGAAGCAAAACATTCTTAATTTTATACCTATTTCCGATAGAGTGGCCCGGTTAGATGTAATTTTAGATACCTATGAGATAAACATCATTCAAGTGTATGCACCAACTGAAAGTTCAACCCGAGAAGAAATAGAAACATTTTACCTCAACATACGAAGCGTCCTTGAAAATACACGATCACACACAATTATAATGGGAGATTTCAATGCTAAAATTGGTCAACCTACTTCGGACGATAGAGCAGCTCTGGGCCCATGGGGATACGGATACCGAAACAGTCGAGGTAAAATTCTCATTGATTTCTGCCTGGAAAATGAACTCTACATAATGAATACTCACTTCAAGAAGAAACCTAAACTGAAATGGACCTGGCAGTCACCTGATGGTAAAACCTTCAATGAAATTGATTTTATTATCATAAAAAAGTCACATATAAACTGTATAGAAAACATAGAAGTGATGAAAACATCCCATCCGACAGACCACAGAATGATTCGCGCTACAATGACTACCAAAAGAAATTCCTTATCCAGAAAAACATTCCAAAGAAAACAATACAACCTAACAACAATACAACAAGAGTCAATGAGAAACGCATTCAACGAACTAAAAAAAGATGCTGAACCCGACAAAAACATCCAAGACATCTATAATGACTTATTAGACAGAATCAAACATTGTGAAAGCAAAATACCAAGAATAGAACAAAAAAACAGACTAGAATATATTGTAAGTGAAAAGACAAGAGAAATGATAGAGGAAAGAACAAAACTAAAGGAAAAAATAACGAAAAACCAAATAGAAAAGAAAAGATTGACAAAATTATATTCAAAAATAAAAAGACATATTAAAAGAAACAAAGAAAAATATAGAATGAGAATATTTGAAGAGGAACTTGAGAAAAGAGGCTCAGTAAAAAGAGGAAACAAAATTTATCACGTAACTAAACAGTGGATTGAAACACTAAAAAGTAATGGTACAAAAATAACCAACAGAAGCATTATTTTAAAAATAGCCACTGATTTTTACAAAATTCTTTACAGTACGCCAATCCCACTGACATCAGCCCGCGAGAGTTCACCTAGATTTCAAATAGCCAACACCGAAGAAATACCTGAGTTTCTTCCTATAGAAATAGAACATGCCATAGAAAAGCTCAAAACTATGAAGAGTCCAGGCGACGACTACATAACAAACGACACCCTAAAAACACTAAAGGAGCCAATCACGCCTATCCTCACCCGGCTATTTAACGAGATCATTACCCAAATACAGATTCCGATACAATGGGAAACAGCAATCATTACACTTTTGCATAAAAAAGGAGACCACCAAAACATCAACAACTACCGTCCGATTAGTTTGCTACAGTCAACATACAAACTATTTACAAACACCATACTCAATAGAATCAAAAAACAGTTAGAGTCTCAGCAACCTCGAGAGCAAGCTGGATTCAGAAGCAACTACTCAACAATGGATCACGTGTTCGCTATAAGACAAATAATAGAAAAATATTTAGAATATAACAAGCCACTCTACATAGCATTTGTCGATTACTCAAAAGCCTTTGACACAATACTACACAATGAACTCTGGAAAGCTCTGGAAAAACAAGGAGTAAAAAAGAGATATATACAAATACTAGAAGAAATCTACAGTAGAAGTAAAGCCATTGTTAAACTAGAGAAGAAAGGCGAGGCATTTGAATTGAAAAGAGGCGTAAGACAGGGAGACCCAGTTTCGCCAAATCTATTTAACGCAATCTTAGAGCACATCTTTAGGAAGCTAGATTGGACTTCATTTGGTGTCAATGTTAACGGGGAACGGCTAAACCATTTAAGATTCGCTGATGACATTGTCATAATAACAGAAAGCCACGAAGATCTTACATTTATGCTTGAAACGCTAGACTTTCAAAGTAGGGTATGTGGACTAGAAATGAACCCCGAGAAAACTTGCATTATGACAAATGGACAGAAAAACAACACAAGTTTAAAAAACAAAATCATTGGGTATGTAGATGAATACAAATATCTAGGACAAACCATATCGTTTAATGGAAATTATATAGAAGAAGTAGATAGAAGAATTAAAAAGGCATGGAGTTCCTATTGGTCGCTCAAACACATATTTAAATCCAAAATGAAAGTTCACCTCAAGAAAAAAGCAATGGACTCTGTGGTTACACCGACCCTTTTATATGGGTGCCAATCATGGCCTATCACAAAAGAGACTATCTACAAAATCCAAGTTTTTCAAAGGTCTGCTGAAAGGAGTATGCTTGGTATAAAACTAACCGACAGAGTAAGAGGCAAAGACATACGCGCCAAAACTCAGATCATCGACGCAGCAAAAATGCTATGTCGCCTGAAATGGCGATGGGCCGGACATACTGCGAGGACATCTGACAACAGGTGGAGCGAGAGACTGATGCACTGGTACCCACGCGAAGAGCGCCGCCCGCCCGGGCGCCCGCGCCGCCGCTGGGCGGACGACATCGTATCCATCGCCGGCGCCACCTGGACACGGCTGGCTCAGGACAGGAAGGAATGGAACAGGATGGAGGAGGCCTATGTTCATAAATGGACGTCCCACAAAGAAAATTAAAGATAAATTTTTATTAAATAATGCATGCAATAAGTATCTACCAATTATAAATTAAATTAATTATTCATTAGTATAAATTTTAAAAAAAATTGTATAAAATGGGAATAAATGGCTTATTATTATTATTATTATTATTATGATATGATGACAACCTCTAAAAAAGTGGATATACTAAAAAGAAACTCTAGACCAGATGATTTTCTTATAGAACGGGTTACAGATAACTATGGCACGATAAAAACGGAGAAAAAAGATGATATTAAGGAACAACTGAAATTTGTAAAGGCGGAATATCGTTATTTCTACGAAAATATACTAAAAAAATTATTATATTTTAATTTTAAGTGAACTTTTAGTGTATAAAACACGTTCATACACTATTCTTGTTTTATTTACACGACTAACATGTTTGTGAATGAAGGTGCTATGTACGTTTTTTTGTATAAATGACCCACTTATACAGTGGTGGTCACATAATTAAAGACACTGGAAGCATATTGAAATAACTAAGCTATTCCTCTGTATATATTTTATCAGACTGCCATTGTAACTTGCTGCACTATTAATTTGTATTTGTGTTGTTATTGTGTAATGTTAAAACGAAACATTTACAACAAAACTTGCCTTTTACTCTGTAAAACTTAAAAGTAAGCAGTGTAAGTAAAATATAAGATAAGTAAGATCTGGCCATATAATTAAAGACGCTACATTGCGTAACAAGATTTTTTTTAAAATAGAGTAATCATTGAAATTATCTTAGTACGTAGGATTTCTAACACATTTTTATAAAGCATTCCGATGCGTATCAATACTTGGTCGCATGTCCTTTTGCAGCAATAACAGCACGACATCTCTTAGCCATGGAAGCGATCAATTTTGTACAAGCTTGTACCGGAATTTGTTCCCACGCTTCTGTAAAAGCTGTGTAAAGTTGATCGACGTTTGATGTACGCTTTGCCGCCACTGTCTTCTTCACCTGGTACCACAGGTTTTCGATTGGATTTAAATCCGGACTGTACGGGGGCCAATCCAAAACTGTCACAAACTGGTTCCTTAAGAAATCTTTTACTACTTTTGCGGTGTGTTTCGGATCATTATCCTGTTGAAAAGTCCAAATGACTGGTAAATTTTGCTCAGCATAGGGCAGCATGGTTTCTTCTAAAATATTTTTGTACTGGTATTTATCCATATTGCCTTCTATCTTCCTGACAGGTCCGACACCAAGTCCTGAAAAACAGCCCCAAACTTTGATATTTCCCCCTCCATGTTTCACTACTTTCTTGGTATACTTCGGATCCATTTCTTTGTTCGGGGGGCGTCTAACATATTGTTTTCCGTCAGAATTAATCATATTAATTTTTGTTTCATCCGAAAAAAGCACATTTTTCCAGTCTCGTTCAGTCCAGTGTTCATATTTTTTAGCAAACGCTAACCTTGCCTTAACATTTTGCTTTTTCAAAAGTGGCACCTTCCTAGACACTCTTCCGTACAAGTTTGCCTCACATAGTCTCCGTCTAATTGTCCTTGCAGACACACCCGTCGACCCTCCTGCCCCATATATTTCCGAGCGGATCAGTTCTGATCCTTTGAAAGGTTCCTTTTTTGCCAACAACACCATCTTAGAGTCTTCCCGCGGAGTGGTTTTTCTAGGTCTCGGTTTTCTGGATATGTTTTCGGTCGTATTGAACTTCTTGAAATGCTTTATAGCATTCATAACCATGTCCTTAGAACAGCTCAAATGGTTTGCGATTTTTCTGTATGACCAACCTTTGCTATGGAAGTTCAAGATTATCTTTCTAGTAGACGAATCGCAACTCTTGTTTTTTCCCATATCGTTTGGTGTAAAACGTATTAATTTGAATACAAAAACTAAAATATTATAGTTAATGTCGACGTTTCCTGCAAATACGCGGCAAAACAATGAAAAACCGAATGTAGTTCTTTTTTCTTTTTTTAAATTCAGAACACAGCGTTCACTGTCTTTAATTAGCTGGCCAGCTACAGGTACGTTAAAAAAGTTTGTATTAGATTCGGATAGTGAGCAGTGTCTAAACTACTAAGCAACACAACTTTTTTTGTCCCCCATTTTAAGAATACAACGTCATGTATGATTTAGTAACAATTACATTATATTCAATACCTACTTTGGCTAATGGTAGTGCCAAAATCAAGTTTATTGTGATCAATTACGGGGTGTCTCTAATTATGTGTCCACCACTGTATATATATATATTTTCAAATAGTAATAATATACAAGTGAATACATAATTACCTATATTTTTTGTAAATCTCAGCATCATAACTCAAACACTATAATTTCTACACCTAAAAAACCTTAAATGCAATTTTTCTCCATTTTTTGTTTTTGTTGCATAACACCTTCATCCACTCGTGTCTTCAATTATAGAGGTGGCGATCTTTTTGAAAATATTTCGGCACTGCGTTCTACCTATCTGGTACGCAAAATAACATGTTTGTGAAAGGGATCTTGTAAAGATAAGTGTTTTGGCATTAAAATCTACGATGCCATGGGTAGGCTAGGCATGGTCCTTGGGCCTTGAAGTTTTGTTAGTACAAATACTAATAAAACTTCAAGGCCCTTTACAAGAACAATTCTACGCTACCTGGACGAAAATAAAAGTCATCGTAAAACAGTTTTGAAACTGCAGGTTTGTTCATCACAATTATAGGAAGAACCTCTGTATCTAATAGTAAACATACACTTCCAGTCGAAACGACCTTCTAATACCTGCTGCATATTACTGTCGCGTGTAACTGCAACGCAAAATAAACACGTGCGTTATGATATGACTCGGCATTGCATTTCCGCAATCCGTATGATATGTACATCTGGTGTTAATTTAGTTAGGTGAATAGAGTTTAAATTCTTAGATTAGATGAGAAGGTCCGCCTGGGACGCAGGAGGTTGCGGGTTCGTTTCCCGCCCTGTGGCAAATGTTTGTACGATCTGCATCGTAAAACTTATTGATAGTTTCAGGTGTTCTGGTCGTTTTCTATGTATAATAAAAAATATCTATGTAATAATATTGTATAATGTATATAAGTAATCTAGTACCCATAACACAAGCTCTGCTTAGCTTAGGGCTAGATGGTGCTGTGTGGATTGTCGGGCATTATTTATTTACTCTATGGTATAAAACATCTGGCATTTACATTAATACACAACGCCTTAGAATACTACTCTATGTGATGCGAGAGCAACACTCCCGTAACTAACACCGTAGCGGCTCTAGCTACTAACCTGCAGAGCTAGCAGCGGTGCCAACGCAGCCGCCGCCTTCCTCTCCCCGTCTCGGCCACGGCGCAGCGCCTTGCTGACATGGTCCGCCAACGTAGCCCTGTGCGAGAACAGCACCCCGGCCAGGTAGCGCCGCTGTAGGGCTGCGCGTAAGGACACGAAGGCGGTGGCGCGGGCCGCGTTCGCTCGGGCGCCGAGACCGTCGATCAGTTCCAGAACTTTCTCTTCTAACTTCTCTATGTCTGTTTCTGGAATGGAAAGTGGTTTGGATATTTGACTGCATCGCTGCATTTATATTTCGTTAGTTCAGAGCCTGGGTTAGTTTGCATGGCATATTTATTAGGCTTTCACGTTTTGTGAAGGTGTAGTTGAACTAATTTGTTATGTGTCATCTTTTTCCTTTTTTGTACCATCCTACATTATCTTTTAATAATGATTTATTTTGTGCAAAACTGTAGTAACTATCCACAGATCGAACAACAACTTCTCTTTACTATTAGTACATATAAGCTAAACAAAGTAAGTGACTATGTCTGTCTGTTTTGAGAATAAATAATGATAATAAATAATGTTTAAACCTGCTATTAATATAGTCATGATGACAAATCTAAACTAAACTAACGGTATTTCTGATTTCTTTGCGTGTGGTTTGCTTACAATTTTTTCTGAACTCCAAGACTAACATGCCGCATTCAAATATTTCAAGGTCGAACGTTTGCCTGCTTCAACGGTAACATTCTAGAATAGTTATAAATACCAATGGAAACAAAGCGCACACTTGTTCTACTCTTTGTCATAAACCTCGATGGCATGCAAATCGATCAGCTGTCAGACAAAAAAGCTGAAATATTCCGTTGCCATTTCGGGGACATGTTTTACGACTCTAGAGCAATGAAATGTTCAAGGTCCTTAGTTACCTACCTCACCGGTTGCTGTTACTTAATCTACGGCTAATCAGGTTGCGATAACCTTGCCGCCGCCGCCGCCCCAATATTATTTAAGCGTGATATCAAACTTAAAGGTTGAGTTTGATGCATGAAATTTGTTACGTTTTTTATAAATGTTATAATATTGTATTGAAAATTAATGTAAAGGCGCTGCCCCGAAACAAATATGATGCGAAAGTAGAGTTTCGTGGCCACCAAGGGCAACTTCGTATCCCTGCTTAAAGTATACAAAATAAAACTATTAATTGGTATCACGAACTTACTAGAAGTTTCAAATTTTGTTTCAACGTAATAATAACATAAAATAGGTGGGACTGCTGGTTTGGGTTAACTTATGTATGTATGTTAGAAATGGTATCGGGCCTTTGTTTATTTGTGTAGTTGACGAGACGATAAGATATTGTGTAGAAAATGTTGACAAAATACAGAAGAATACCTCTCATTCGTCTTTCAGTATAAATTAAACTAAATTAACTCATTAACATATCCTCCAACATTGTTAAATAATTTGCTATGATCCGGACTAACAAATGATATGCCTAGTATTGTATAGAACCTTGGTAATGTCTTGCCTAAAGAAAGAGTCAACCATCGACAATCTGACTGCTTCTAACCGCCACAGAGGCAACCCTGCAAAATGCCTTACTTTCTTTCTTCAGCACAGGTTCTTCTTTATGCCACCAGTTATTAGAGTTAAGGTTTTCCTCAGGCGCCTCTGGTATCGTGACCCTGGATATGTCTCGCCGGGCCCTCCCCCGGCGGCGAGGAGAAGGTTCCGAAGGCTCTGTTCGACATTCATAACCGTGCCATTCATTCTCAGAGAACATTCTGGGATTCATTCTGGTAGAACTATCGACCAGCTGAGCGATAATTTTGTAGTACCTCCAGAGTGAGATGAAGGATGTCAATGAAAAAGGATTTTAGCCTCTGATTTAGGTGCAGACAAACATTATTGGTTGTGTAATATAATATGTGATGTAGATGGAAAGATGTTGATAGTTGATTACAGCATTGTCAATTTCTGGATCCTAAGCTGATGTGATAAGGCCTACGCTGTTCATGTTCATAAAGACTACTAAGCGAAGTTGCATAATGTTATGTCCAATACCCACCTAAGCATTCAGTTCATATTTCTATTTGCACAACATTATATTTTTCTTTTTGAGATTCTAAAGACTAGCGTGCGTGATTCAACAATATTTTTAACCTTCAATGCAAAAGTAAAATTAGCATCCACGGAAACTGCAATGTAACGCAATGTCGAACTACGTCATCGATCGGCCGCGTCATACCTCTCTCATTACGTCATTAATCCCAGCCCGACAAGCTGTTGCGTGAGTCAGATCGTCACAAGCTTAGAACACTCATGGTCTTTAATATTTGGAGAAGTCTTGACATTGAATTTCACAATAAATCAATTTATGGTGGAAAAGTTATGGTTATTTTTAGCTTTTTAATCAAAATGAAGTGGAAACATATATTATAAAACATAAAACAAACTCTGTGTCAAGCTTACTTATCTTTGATCAGTATAACACTGATCTGTTATGAAATTGTTTCTCAATTTATGACAAAGATTTAAATATAATAAGTTCTTTTTCTGTGAAATAAACATAAAACAAAAGTATTGAATGTTATCTAATCTTGGCAAAGTGTGTTGGGCAACATGCCCAAATGCAACATTAGATATGAAAGAAATGTTAAAATAAATACTAAAATTTCTGCTCATGTGACTAGAATATAATACAATAAAAGGTTGGTAATATACTAGGAAAGGAATCACTTACCATGTTGTGCAACCATCTTAGTACATTAAATGGCCCTATTTCACCACACACATCTAGTCACAATTTTTAAATGGAATAAAAGAGAAACACCTATCTGGTATACTCAACTTAATTCAATTGTTAGCAGTAACAGGAGGAACTAAGAACCTTAACCGTACCACAAGCTCTGTCAGCTTGGTGCTACCTAGATGATGTTGTGTGAATTTTTCATCAATTAAATAAATTAACTTATCTATTCATGCAATTCTTTATATATAAAACAAAAGGTTTTAAGACTATTAATTCCTGGTTAATAATATTGAGTGATGGTAAAATTTATTCTTAGAAATACATGAGTCCTTACCTGGCTCATCATGGTTGCTCTTGACGTCCGACTGCAGGGAGCTCTCGGACATATTATCGATAGTCATGTCTATCCCGGCATCTTCATCTGAAGAATAAGCCTGCTCCGTTCTTTTGTGCTCTGAAATATTGTGAAAGCAATAAAGTTTACACGTAGTTAGGGCTTTAAAATTACCATAATTTTATTTCTTAGGCAAATAAGAAGTTCTTAGAAATTTAGAGAATCCATCTCTGTGTCTGTGTACCTATACTCAAATAATCTGAATAAGGATGAAATTCTTTATATCTATTACCATTATACTATGGACTGATAGTAGGAAAAACATTCTAATGATTTCACAACAAACATGATGATTCATATTTGTTTATCAATATAAGTAACTCACTTACATTAGATCTTAGATCTTTCATATCTTTAAAGACAGCCCTAATCATTAATCTAATATAGCCAAATAAAGTTGTTTAGCTTCCAAGTTTATTCTTAGGTTAAAAGTCCCATGTCTATGGTCCCATGTCAATAGGTAAGTGTTTTGAAAAGATGGCCCATTGCCCTTTTGTGGTCCTCTCTATTGAGTGCATAGTATTTGTTTAATAAACAAGGAAGTGAATGGAGTTGTTACATAAAATTACATAATGTTTAGCAATCCAGCCAGGCTCCAAGGCCAAAAAATCTAAAAGTACAGGCACAGGTAGTGGGCTTTTAAGATATTATTATTTAAAGATGTAAATCACAAAGAAAGGTCATTCATTGCAAAACATGTGGTAACCTTGCAATCGTGAAAGTAGACAAAGTGTCTTTGGCATGTTTGTTGGATAGGTAACTGCTTTAAACTGGAATAACGTTGGAAAAACTATCCATATGGTGGCTCTAGAACATTTCTAGATGAACCTAAGTCGCGTCAATACGCGCCACGGACGTCATTTCGTTACGTTTTGCGAAAAACCCGCCACAACAAGCAGTCACAAGGCCGCCGCGTGATCTGATCCATTGGCCATAATGCCAAATCCACACAATTCTTATACTTGATTATACCATCAGAAACACTACGAAACTCACCGTATTTCCCTTTTCTTTTTCCTTTAGGCATGGTTATAACCAAATAAGCGCACAACACAGAAAAAATTAAATAAATTCACTAAACAATTAGGCTAGGGCTTTAAAATTATCACACAAGATCAAGACGGTGAAAAGTTCACTATTTCAGTTCTTATTGTTTGATTTGGGCACCGAATACAACATAAAACAAAAATTTCAGAAAAACTTTTTAACATGTTTGACCGTCTGGCATGCACGCTTTAGAACTTTTGATTTGATTTGCGCAATGCGCTGTCAGTTTGTTCCTTGCGGGGGGTGAAGGGGGACTTCTTGCGCCTCGCTTGCGCCATATTTTGTTAGCAGCTTTGTTGCCAGCACAAAACCAACAAAGCACAACCAAAATCTACTATTATTGGTAGATTTCATTCAACGAAGAAGTTTCTCTCGTCTCTCTCTATGACAAGCAAATCTACCCAAAATACAGGCTACGGCTACGGTATTTAAGTTTCAAAACTATTCCAATTTTAATATTTATATGACTGTGTAGCTTTGTTAGATAGAACCTAATATTGTTGCAGTGCCCACATGGTGCATGCTTATACCATAAGCCCTAACTTATTTTAAGATCTTTACACAGCCATAAACAGCCAATAAATTATTTTGAAGCGAACGTTTGGGTTGGTTACTTATGTACCACTAGCCTTAATGTCCTTGCTATGGTAATATGTGTTGAATTTGACGTTAATAGTAATCCATCAATGCCAAACGTCATGTCTGTGTGACATATATTAAACTTCCGTTATGATGGAGGTTCCGGTCCTCCATTATTGCTTCTTGTCTCCCCGCTGTGTGCAAAGAACTGTAATCTTTTTTTATTGTTTTTCCGTGTTAACTATACCAATTTAAATCGAGGCAATCTGAGTATTGCGAGTATTTATTGTGTGAATAAATACATTAACAATTGAAACCCAAGAAGATCCTGTGTTTATTTTCCTGCTGCCCACTTCCACGAGGTGTCTACACTTCTCCCACAATTAGGACTGGTACAACCTTGATCCACGAGCCTTTCTACAGGTTATGGGCCCAGGCATTTTGCAATTTGAAGAAATTACCAGTCCAAGTGAAAATTGTGGTGAGCACGTTTGGATTTTATTTTTTCATAACCTCACTGTGTCGACATGGCCGATACCGATACGGAACAGCAGCGGTCGACAGCCCTTTTTGGAGGAATGAACGTGGACAAATTGGAAGGTGTATCCAATTACACATCGTGGAAATTTCAGATGAAAATGATTCTCACTTTGGAAAATTTATGGGATTTTGTAGTAGCCGAGAGTGTGACTAATGAATCGATGGATCAGCGAGCTTTGGCGAGGATTTGCCTAAGCGTAAGATCATCATGTTTTCAACACGTGAGAGATTGTGTTACTGCCAAACAAGCATGGCAGAGATTGGCGAATGTTTTTGAAGACAGAGGACTATATCGAAGAGTCTTGTTGCTAAGGCAACTTCACCACACTGAGTATAGTATGTATAGTTGCATGACTAATTACATAGATAGTGTTATGACCAAGGTCCAACAGCTGGCAGACATTGGTAAAGTTATAGAAGATGCAGAAGTAGCAGAGCTACTGTTGAGTGGCTTACCGCAGGAGTTTGATGCTCTTGTGTCTAATTTGGAGACAGCGTGTATAACAAATTCTCTCTCAAGTGAGTTAGTACGAACCAGACTACTACAGGAAGACTGTCGCAAGAAACATTTTGAGAATAGTGCAGATACTACAGCATATGTCACAAAGAACAAAAAGGCAACAAAAAGCAGAATTATCTGTCACTACTGTAAGAAGGCGGGTCACATTAAGTCAAGGTGTTTCAAGCTCAAGAGAGAAAAGGAACAAGAAAAATCGAAGACTGAAGATACATCGCTGGTTGCCACTGCATTTTTGGCCAATACGGACCCTGGATGGCTTGTAGACTCTGGGTGCACAGCTCATATGTGCTGTGACTTATCCTTGTTTTCAGATTTTGTTAAATGTAAAAATTATGTAAACATTGCCAATGATGACAAACTCGAGTGTTTGGGAAAAGGTACCATAATTATTGAGAATGGAAATATGGTAAGGAAACTTTTAAATGTTTTATATGTTCCCAAACTGTCACATAATTTGCTCTCGGTAAGTTGCCTCACACGGAAAAATGTAACTGTTTCTTTTGATAAAGGGGGATGTTTTGTTTGTGACAAAAGCTCTGGCAATCCAATAATGTTTGCTTCAAGTAATAATGGCCTTTTTAGGGTTCATTTTAGGGTGCGTACGTCTAGTAAGAAGTATTCGCAAGGAGTGTATTCTTCTCTCCTGTGTGATAGACAGGAATCTAAGAGTGCACAGGTGGCTGTTCATTCATTGCCTATAGATGTATGGCATAGGAGGCTCGGACATTTAGGTATGCAAGGTTTGTGTACATTAAAGAATGGTGGTGCAACTGGTATTCTGTTTCAGGCTGATAATGAACAGGTTTTGAAGGAATGCGTAGCATGTTTGGAGGGAAAGATGTCAGCCAAGCAGTTTCCGATTGGAGAGGCAAGGCGGGCTACCCAGTCCCTCGAATTGATACATTCTGATGTCTGCGGGCCATTACAAGAGAGCAGCTGGAGTGGTGCGAGATACTTGGTAACGTTTACTGACGACTACACCAGGAAGTCATTTGGATATATGATGAAGCACAAATCAGAGGTATTGTCACATTTTATAAATTTTAAAGTACTTGTAGAGAAGCAAGTAGGATTGCCTATTAAGGTTTTGAGGACTGATGGAGGAGGTGAGTATATTAATCATGATTTTATAAAATATTTGCAAGAGCAAGGTATTATTCACCAGCGGACCGTACCATATTGTCCTAGCCAGAATGGTGTAAGTGAGCGTCTCAATAGGACTTTGATGGAAAAGGCTCGGTGTATGCTGCAAGGTGCTGGTCTCTGTGGGCGCTATTGGGGCGAGGCGGTTATGACCGCAATTTATTTAAAGAACAGGAGTCCCACAGCTGCTCTTTCAGGACTCACGCCAGAGGAGATTTGGACCGGATCTAAACCTGATCTTCGTCATCTCCATGTTTTTGGTTGCATAGCATACTCTTTGGTCCCCGAGCAAAAACGACGTAAGTTAGACCCTAAAAGCAAAAAGTATATATTTGTGGGTTATTCAGAAACGTCTAAAGGGTACAGGTTGTCCGATCCATCAGATCCTACTAAGGTTATTTTATCTAGAAATGTTGCATTTATAGAAAATTTATTTTATGATATGAAGGATATAAATGAATCAAAGAATACAATATTTTATGAATTTATGACATGTAATGATAATAATAATGGTAATGATTTGCCTAATGATAATAATACACAAGAAATTGTGGGTTCGTCTGAACATTTGGTATGTGAAAATACAGGTAACAATTCCCATGTTTCAGATGGCGATGAGTACTGCACAGGCAGTGAGTACGAGGGAGTCCCTGCTGCATCCCCGGCTCGAGGCGGCGTCCGTCAGGACTGCTTGATGCCCGCGCGCGAGGTGGCGGCTGAGGGCGGAGACAGTCGGCTGTCCCCGGTACCCCTTGTGTCTCAGCAACGTCCCGTGCGTAGTACCAGATCTCGGTTACCGGTAAAGTACACAGATTACGAGATAGACTTCTCGTTATTAGCGCAAGGTTATCCACTTGCTGAACCTCAATCGTTTGAGGAAGCTGTAAATTCACCTGATAATCATGAGTGGAAGGTTGCTATGAAAAATGAATTTGAATCAATGATTTCCAATAATGTTTGGAAACTGGTACATAGGCCACCTAATGTAAATGTTGTTAAATGTAAGTGGGTCTATAAATTAAAATATGATGCAAAAGGCGTTTTTCAGAAATATAAGGCTAGATTGGTTGCCAGGGGTTTTACTCAGGTTAGAGGGGTAGATTATAATGATACCTTTTCCCCTGTAGTGCGTCATAGTACTTTAAGAATATTGTTTGTAATAGCTAACCAACTAGATTTAAACATTGACCATATTGATGTAGCAACTGCCTTTTTAAATGGTGAGCTTGAGGAAACCATATACATGGAACAGCCTCCTGGCTTTACTTGTAAAGATAATGATAAGGTTTGTTTATTGTTAAAAGGAATTTATGGCCTTAAACAGGCAAGTAGAAATTGGAATGCTAAAGTTCACAAATTGTTAACTAGTAATGGTTATTCGCAAAGTAAATGTGAACCCTGTGTATATTTTAAATGTTCTGACAAAGAAATTATTATAACTGCATTATATGTTGATGACTTTTATGTATTTTACAGTACTAAAGATAATGCATTGTTTCCATTGTTAAAAAGTAATTTCAATGTTTGTAATTTAGGTATTTTGAAAAATTGTTTGGGTATGAACATTGAAAGAGATAGAGAAAATGGAATTCTTAAAATAAATCAGTCAGAATACATAAAATTGTTATTGAAACGTTTTGGAATGGAAAACTGTAAAGTAGCCAAAACACCCATGCCTACCAATTGTAAATTAGTCAAAGGTGACACTAATTTATGTGATGATCAGTATAACTATAGGCAGCTTATGGGATGTCTCATGTATTTATCAGTATGTAGTAGACCTGACATCTCATATGCTTGTAGTCAGTTAAGCCAGTTTAACAACTGCTTTGATGTAACTCATTGGCAGGCAGCTAAGAGGATTCTGCGTTATTTAGCGGGTACAATTAACTATTCTTTATATTATTATAAAAGTAGTAAATTGAATTTAACTGCTTATGCAGATGCTGATTGGGCCAATGACCCAACTGATAGAAGATCTTATTCTGGGTTTATTGTAAAACTGGGGAATAATGTAATAAATTGGGAATCACGTAAACAGAAATGTGTAGCTCTTTCTAGTACTGAAGCTGAGTATCTTGCTATAACAGATGTATGTAAAGATATATGTTTTCTAAGAAGTTTTCTTTCTGAGATTTTTCCCAATGAGTATCATGTAACAATATTTAATGATAACCAGTCTGCTCATAAATTGTTACAAACTAAAGAGTATAATCATAAGCGTACTAAGCATATTGATGTAAGGTACCATTTTGTAAAAGACTTAGTTGTAAATAATGTTGTGACAATTAAATATTTGCAGACAGATTGTATGACGGCTGATATACTGACCAAGGCTTTGGGTACTGTAAAACATGATAAATTTGTAAGTGATATGAACCTAGGAGTCTGATACTTAATTTTATTGATAAGACTGGATAATGACTAGTATTTGTTAAGTATTTTGTAATATGTGTTGACTCCAATAATTATTGATTTCTTTGTGTAAAGATATCTTACTTGATTTTGCTATGCTATTATATAAAATGTATAACTGCATGGTTTGCTATTGTTTGTATGTAGGTATGTACTTTAACTGAATGTTTTGTTTGTAAAGTGTATACCTTATATTATTAATGTTCTTGTGTGGCATTGTATGGATTAAGGGGTAGTGTTGAATTTGACGTTAATAGTAATCCATCAATGCCAAACGTCATGTCTGTGTGACATATATTAAACTTCCGTTATGATGGAGGTTCCGGTCCTCCATTATTGCTTCTTGTCTCCCCGCTGTGTGCAAAGAACTGTAATCTTTTTTTATTGTTTTTCCGTGTTAACTATACCAATTTAAATCGAGGCAATCTGAGTATTGCGAGTATTTATTGTGTGAATAAATACATTAACAATTGAAACCCAAGAAGATCCTGTGTTTATTTTCCTGCTGCCCACTTCCACGAGGTGTCTACACTTCTCCCACAATTAGGACTGGTACAACCTTGATCCACGAGCCTTTCTACAATATGTGTCTAGTTTGCCACTTCTCTGCCAGTGTCCAGTTCATGGAAACTCTCTATGCCATACTCGACTCGTCCTCAACTCCACGTAGTTAAGTAGGTAGGTAAGTAATGACGTGCTATTCTATAAAAACGGTTCTTATTATAATAGGTATGTAATATCTTACACCAGATGGCCAGTTTCACTATTGTAAAATTTACTTTATTTAATAAAGTAGCGTTAACCTGCAAAGAGAATATTTCAAAATGTTGCAATCATAGAGAAATTAGTCATAGTGTTTATAGGTAGATGTACCTATACCTATGTATTGAACTGTCTGCATAGGTGTGTCTACGTGTAAGTTCTACCTAACTAATTAGTACCACAGAATAACTTCATACTTAATGATCTAAATACCTATATGTCATCCGGCACCCAGTTTCTATGCAAGTTTAATGAAATAATCATATGAAATAAAACAGGACCTTTAACTTTATATTTCCCTATAATTTATTATTGCTCAGGTAATGTTAAGTGTTATAGATACATCTAGGCAGTTTGGGCGCTTATTACGAGACCATTAGTAGGTACCGTATTAGACTTAGATTCTTACTCAAATCAAAAACCTATTCTGAGCATTACATTTTACAAAATAAATAAACACGATAAATAGAATCTACAGCTTAAAATTGTAACTAAAAACATAGTTTCGCAATCAAGATAGTTGAATACAATAACGGGAAATAAAACAAGGAACTAGCAAAATTAGCACAATCACTGTCCGAAGCCTTCGTGATTTCTGAAGCCTCTATTAATTTAGTCGTATTTCTATCGACCCAGTAAGCCGCCACTATCTTCGAGCCCAGCGTGGTGTACCCCCGTTCTTCCATACACTGTAGCTTCACCATCGGCGGGTCTCCGAGGAAGAGGGACTTCGTACTTTTCTGTTTGAACGTCCGCAATCCGTACATCGGAATAATGATTTGCCCGTTCAGGTACCACTGTACCATGCTGCCCGGTTCAGTTCTGCAGATAGCCTGCATCTCCTCCCCTTCGCTGTACGATGATGCGAATCCGTCCACAAATGGCATTCGTTTCGGAGTCGGCAGCACTGTCATGTTTGCCGAGCGTGTTGTGTACAGGTACGGAGGTGCATCGTGCTCCAAATCGCACCGGTACAGCCCGCTAGCCAGCTCCGTCAAGTTGCTGAGCTGAAGCTGACACAAAGAAGAGCCGCAGTGGTTGGTGCCGATTGCGCCGATACCGGCTACTGGAAAGCCGCGTATAGCCGGCCAGGCGCTCGGCTTGAACCTGAATATTTCTTCAGTCCCTTTGAAAATTTGCAGCATCGTGAAATTCCCGACGTAGTGGCATGATATCTGCACGTCCTCGGCCTGGCCCGCATACACGAGACGAGGGACGGTGAACTCCGTGATGCTGATGCTGCGCATCTGCCGCATGCTGCCGGCGCAGCTGACGAGAGCGAGGAGCGCGATCGTGCGCGCGCGCATCGTGATCGACTGACACACTGCGCCCTCAAACAACCCAGCGCGCCGCTCTTAATTAACAGTTTTATTAACCTAACACTTAACCGTTGGATGATCGGCCCTCTTGTGGACACTAGTTATCGTTAATTTTAATTGATAGACAAATTGGTTTCTATGGGGTGGCTAATTAAATATCCTTTGGACCCTTAGGTGTTGGTAATTTAGATAATTTTTAATTATCTTGTTCCCTCAATCTGTCTCTAATAATGATTATTTATGGCCAAGGTTTAGTTACGCTATCCAACTAAAAGTTAAGACCAAATAGTAACTTACTTATTAGTCCGGCTTCACAAAGAAAGTAATCAGGCAATTTAGCTGCGTTTGTGCAACTCGGGGTTGATTGTAAGGTCATGGCGTCGTCACCCAACTCGCCCATGTGCTGATTATCTCACTTATCCAATAAATAAATAGATATATATAAATGTCAGGCAAATAAGAAATATCCATAGATTTTCTAACAAACTACGCACCTCATTTGATTGTAATTCACTTTTAGTTCGGTCCACATGTGCACTCTAAGAAATGGTTCATTTCGTGCTGTTTATTGTCCAGTATAGGTATAGCTGCTGGGTTCCGGGTGCGCGCGTCACACGCGTAATACCCGATCCCGTGTGATTTGCGGAAAAAAAGTGACCCATAATGTTATTCCAGGTCATAAACTATCTGTGTGCCAAGTTTTATCAAAACAGTTTTTGCGTGAAAGAGCAATAAACATCCATCTATACTTACAAACTTTCGTGTTTATAATATAAGTAGGATTAGTATTTTGTGACGTGTCCAAGAGTCCTGTAAGATATACACAAATAAAGGACTTTGATATTTTGCTCTGCTCGGTCAGAATCAGAACGGTCTTGATTGGGGGGATTCAGCTAATTGGGATCAATTAGCCTGAAATTCGGGATTAAGATTGGTCATGCAAATTTTAAGATTCGGCGATTTATTCTTCACCAACAGCAATTCAATGACCTACAAGAAATTAAAATGTTTTTTTGTTCCTCAATCTAAATGTATTTTTATATATTAATGTAAGTATTGATTTATTAAGTTACTTAGTCTGTAATATTTTTTTTTCTTCTTTCAATTAAGCATTTTGGTTAGCGATAAGGACACACACATCAGTATAGTACAAAAACATGCGCTTCTTTGTAGAAACACATAATGGCTTTCTAGGCCATCTCTAACAAAAGGGCATATTTGCTCCCTATAGATACTCATTATTTAAATTTTTTAAGCATTCATGTTCCTTCTTAGTAAAGAGAAGACAGACGCCAGGCATTAATTCGGTCAGGTAGGTACTTCGTAGATCTATGCGAGACTAGAGCGTGAGAGAAAAGCCTGCAGAGCTAGATTACTCATAAAGACAGCAGTAATTTGGAGAGAAGGGTCACAAACCCAGCCCACGCGTGTCGGAAACGAAACATTACAATTTACCAGTAACTTGCTTAAGTGTTATCATTCTAATTGAATAATGCATCTCAGGCATTGACTTAAGCATTTTGAGCTTGTTTTATTATAGGTGGGTAAGTTTTGCCCTCGGCTTCGTGCAGGTTCAAAGACATTTTACTCAATATCATTGTGCAGGTTTATCATGATAAATAAATATTATTTACAACTTAATCCGCATGGGTGCCACTTATAGTAACGAAAATTTGTAAGTAAAGAGCTTTACACTCGCCCGAGACATTATGCATCATCTTCATAATTATATACTTACGCTAGTCCACGGTTGGACATACCAAATAACTAATTAGTAAATATCTTTCAAAAGCAAGTCCTTATCTTAACTGGCTTTGTACCTACCTACGCTACGGCGTTTTTTACCTGGTCCGCAAACAATTTCTTAAATGGCTGCCAGCTCTCTTCGAGTCCAATACTTTACCAATATATCTTTAGGATGCTGATGCGGCTGCAGCGCATCGAGGATGCAGGGACGGCTTTCAAGTGATTATTCGCAAGAAAGACGCTCTCCTACTCCAGCGTGCGCGAGCAGCGGCAACGGCGGCAGCCTGAAGATGATGGTAGGACGGACAGACTGCCCTATTCAAAACAGGTGGATGGAGGTGTAATGGGCTCCATCTGATGCAAATTGTTATTTAATTTATAATTTTTATTTTGTAATTTCATTTCTGTATAAATTTTTATTTAATTATGAATTTACTGTGACATTTTGTTTAATTCGTTTCATTGTGTATGATAAACTTTTTGTGTGTGTCATAATTTTATATGGATTATTATGATGTGAAATAAATGAATAATAGTACCATAGCTATATTTGGTACATTAATTATTTAAGTGGAGTTATTTCTCAGCCTGACTGATGATGTGAATAGAAGAAGGCACACTGAGTACCATAAGCATGCTAATAGCAATGTTTTAACCGTGGTGACGTTTTTCTATAGTCAATGAATCATCAATTCATCACCGGACTACTAAAAGACTCTTGTACGTGATATTATTATGGCAACATTGCAGGAAGAAATGATGATAGGGATTAACCGGATGCCGGCGGATGTCCAATAAACAACGATTATCCAAGATGAGCGTGAGATGAGTGCTTTGAACAAACTGAAATTATTTATTTAATATTTATGTAGTTATTTAATTCTGTTAGTTACAGCATTAGAGTCACTGTAAGTTTCTTTTCTTGATTTCTATCTCTTATCGATAAATCACGTGATGTCTTTGGCGCAGCGGACGAAGGCCTGCGATGCAAGAGGTTGCGGGTTCGATTGGCCGCGTCTTCTCGGAGTAAATGCTTTTCTCCGTCCTATTTGTTCCGTGTTCCTAATGTTGGTGTTAAGGGTTTATACAGGATCTGGGTATATAAAGATAATACAATACGTAAAAATCACAATAAGTAAACACACAAACAAATTTAAATGTTATCTAGAACATACATAACTACCTTTATAATATTTTCGATAATATAATTTTCATCAATAATAATAACCCGGACTCGGATACATACACGGTGCCGCCTATTCCCGATTGTCCTTACCCCCTGCGTTCCTACTAGGAACAATCGGGAAAAAAATTCCCGATTATTCCTACCTACGATCATGGTAGGAATAATCGGGAAAAAATATTCCCGATCATTCCTAGTAGTAACGAAAGGAGAAAATTACTCATATTTTTACCAACTGTTTTTCCAGCGAGAGAAAGACTTAAAATTAAACCAGCGTTCTCCAAAAGTGCACCAAGCGTTTTATTATGTTGTTATGTGCGCTAGTATCGCTGTCATCTTTGTTTAGCTTTTCACTTATTTTTATCAAGTTTTAAGGTGTCAGAAATATAGTTTTGAGTAAGTACATCACATATTTTGAAGGGATCACTTAAAAAAAAACGTTATCCATTAAATAGTTATATTTATTATCTTTATATGATATGAATAGTTATTTGAAATCACAGTTATAATCACAACATTTACAATGATTCATCTTTGTAACTATACACGGTGTAACAAAATATGTGTACTAAGCGAAAGGGGGTGAATTTCCACCCCCCAGGGGACCAACTTTTGTTCCACGACTTTTCGAATTTCGATCGGTATTTTGGAAAAAACTGCATCAAAGTTTCAACATGGACAGCTGATTTTTTACGAAGTGACAACCCTAAAGGCAGCGTTTTCTTGTACCTGTAACAATGACGTCAGTATGGGCATAGATGTAGAGTAATAGATAGGTAGATAGATAGATTAGGTAGTCTCCCGCCCCGCCATAGCTGAAGTCTACGAAGATAAATACCTACCTAACTGCAGTGGTAGTAGGTATGTATAGGCTACCCAGATAAGGAAATAAAAGAGGGAAAAAAATAAAAAAAATAGTATAATTAAAATAGGAATTTTTAATTTTCTACCCCCCACAACTGATCACCATTGGGGTCTGAAACCTCCCCCTTCGGCTTAGTACACATATTTTGTTACACCTTGTATAGTAAATAATTATTAGTGAATATAACTAAATCAACAGTAGGTATATAATAAAACTATAGTTATCATTAAATAATAAATATGTTATGTATATAGACGATATATATATATATTGCAAAATCACCATTTTTATACAAAAATATCCTTAAATATTACTTAAACTACTACAGATTTTGGCATTCATTAGCAAGGGGCAGGAAAGGGGTAATGTTTGCAGGGGGTTGTCAACCCTTTTTTAACTGCGACAGGTAAAAGTCGCCAAACTTTTGCAGAACAAAACAAAAGAACTGGTTATTTTGAGTGTAGGCATAAAATAGATGATATTTGTCAGAGTTAATACTTTTTCTATGATAATAATAAAAATATGCAAAGAAAAGTTTTTTATTTTAATTTATTCCAGAAGTTCATTTTTTATTGTGTACCTACTTCATTTGTGGATTGGTTTATAATTCTTAATTTAAAGTAATTTTATTTAATGTTTAGCGGTGGTAGGAACAATCGGGAACTTTTTATTCCCTACTGTTCCTAGTAGGAATGATCGGGAATTTTTTTTCCCGATTGTTCCTAGTAGGAACGCAGGGGTAGGAATAATCGGGAATAGGCGCACGGTGCCGTGGTAATGTATTATTAAGCCAAGCAATCGAGCATTTACTGCCATCTATCGTAATCAAAAGTAAACAAATGAGAAGGCAAGGCATGTGGCTACCGCGCCCGCCTCGGAAAGGATGGTGGTTCAAAGCGATAGGTTTGATAATAAGTTCAAGCTAAATCCGTGAGATAGCGCTTTAGAAAAATCAAACAAAATTAGAGTACAGGTAGTATTATGTTATCTGTGGTGCAGGTGTTATCTGAAAGACTCGGACAAAATTTATCCTGAGCTGAAAGAAAATAAAAACGACGATCTCCGTCGGTCATCGACTTACATCTACGGCGTAATTTTATAAGTCGATTCGATCGAATATCGCCTTATTTTTGTATCAAATCATGTTATTATTTTTCCTATTTTCAGTGTTTATTTACGACGATTTAATATTGTGAAATATTGCCATAATCAAAATACATAGGTAGATACGTTAATAAGTAAGTTCTAATCTACCTACCATAACTGTTATCTATGATAGTAGGTTATCTATTAATCACACACATATCGTAGGTTATGTGGTAAAATAGGTTTATGAAGGCTGTGCGTAGATGATCTACGCACATCGCTAATTTCCCATCTTCGTAGATGGGACCATAGCGCCGCCCCACGGAAGGTTGCGTGACTCACGCAATATTTCTGAAAGCTTGAAATAAAGATAGTTTCCCGCCATTCCGGAGGTGATAATAAACGCGGGCTTTTGAGAAATGATAGCGATGCCGTTCTGCCTATTGTTAATGGCGCTAAAACTGTATAATTCTGAGTTGAATAATAAGTACTATTATAGGTGGTTTATTATTTAAATTTCTGTAGGGATACCTTACATACCAAAATGGTTTCCGGTTATTTTGAGCCGGTATGAAATAGGGACTACGAACCTATGCTTCAAACTAAAATTTTGGTTGGTGTCCAAGTTTAAACAATAAGCGAATGTATTCGGTACAAAGTGCCTTATTGGTACACCATTACTGTTTATGTATATCTTCAAAACTTAAGCGGGGCGCCGATTTTCATCAAATAGGCGTATAACTACATAAATAGGTTTTCATAAAACCCTCAAAACACTCAGTGGAATTAGTTTTACAAATAATAATTATGGGCATCAAAATTGGTTTATCTGTTTTCAATAAAGAATAATGAATAAAATATTTATTTGCGCGAACCAACTTACGGTGGCAGAACTAATAAAATTATCAACAATACAAATTTAAAAAAAAATCGTTTTGCAACGTTTGATGTTTATTTGGCGCTTGTAGTGTTTGAAGAAAACCTAGGTAAGATTTCTAGGTAGGTAGGTATCCTAGATCAATTCGTAGTACAGGTATGTACCTACCTTATGTAAAAAAACATGTTGGGGACGGATGATGCTTGTGTATTGTAAAGTTTTTTATAATCACTACGAGTACATAGTATAAAACAAAGTCATGTAATGTATGCTTAGATCTTTAAAACTACGCAACGGATTTCGATGCGGTTTTTTTAAATTGATAGAGTGGTTCAAGATGAATATGTTTTTGTATCAGTACCCGTGCGAAGCCGGAGCGGTTCGCTAGTTGTTTATAAAGCCTGCGCGCGCGAATGTCAGATAATATAGGTACGCCAGTAGGTACGCTGTAATTTTCCGCGTTTCTTTCATACTAAGGATCATCCTGGTGGAACGGTGACCTACTTACGGATTTATGAAAAAAGATCCGATGATATGAGGTTATGTTGCCTTCTTTATGGTACCCTGTTTTTTGGGGATCCTTGTAACATTTCATTTTAAGTATCGGATATCTAGGAGGGATATTATAAGTAAGGGTGGTTACTTACTTCTGTATATTTTAAATACCTCCACTGCGACCAAAAGCTTCAGTACGTTAGTTGGACGTAATAAGGGTAAAGCATGTTATGTGGTCGTATTAGTATATTTTGGTATTTATTTAATTATACAAAAGAGACTTAACGTTAGATTTTAGTTACATACTTGTAATTTTTTTTGTAGTAATAAGGAATTGAACATAGGTATTATTAGCTTTACCCTATTTAGAAAAAAGGTTTTTTTTCTCTGCGGTTATCCCAAAATTTCGGCTTTAAAACAAGCTCTAAAATCCAAAAAAGAACCTTATTTATCGTTTAAAAGCCAGACTCATTAAGAAGTTGAAGTTGAACTAATAGAATTTAGTTTTTTTGTTCACTAAGTGTCTGTTCAGGCATCGCAAGACTGGGCTCCAGGTATTAGCAAGTTTCTAAGTTATCAGAGTGGAGAAGTTCTTCTATATAAATGGTAATGAACACGGCCGATGGAACGCCGTCGCTTTTACTTGGTGTTTTCAATTTATCCCTCACTTTTATAGCTCTTTCTGGAACTTTCTTGTTACGGAGCGTGCTTTAGCGATTCAATTTGAATGTTGACATTTTTAAGTTTGTTTTTAACGAAAGAATTTATATATATTTTTTTAATAATTATACTATTGAGCACTTCATATGAAGCGTGAGCAGTGCTTAGAGAACAAGTTAAACTTTGTCATACATACATGGGCCATTCATTAACTAGGTAATTACGATTTTGGGGATGTATGACCCTCAAAAATCTCTTCCTCCATTACATAGTTTATGATTTCTCGAACCGCCTCCCTCTCTTAGATAATATTTTCTTCTGAGAATAGGGGTAAGAGTTGCCCAAATTTTGAAAGAAATAATGTAAGAAAAATATATGATCAAACACTTTCTAGAATTCCAATTTATATTAGAAGAATAGATCCTACGATTATTTTGAACTTTTCTTGAAAGTTTTTCGGGCCACCAAATGCAAAATAACCCTACCTTAGTGCAGTCTCAAATTTAGTTCATAATAAAGCAGCAAAGTTTCTTGTGTGGAGGTACCTAGCAGGCTTAGCAAAGACGCGGTTTACCATGAATCCTCTCCCCATTATATCCGCGACTCGCAACTTCGCCTGCATGCGAAGTGCTGGAATATACTTCCACACGGAGCTATGCGGACGGAAACGCTCTGCGTCTATCTTCCAGGGTATCATCTGCGAAATGGTCTATGTTGAAGATAATAAAATAAATAATCAATAATGCTGGACAATTCACCCAGCGTCACCTAACGCCAAACTAAGCAGAGCTTGTGTTATGGGTCTGATATACGTTTGTCTTCCAGGGGTACAATCACATAGATATTTTTTATTATAAATAGAAAACGATCAGAACTCCCTGTACAAATAAATATCTGCAGATCGTACAAAAAATTATTATAAAATATGAAATAATTTTATTGAAAATAGACCTACCTACGTTGAACGTGTACTTGTTGAATAGTCATTCATAAATAGTCATAATTAAATAAAAAGAGGAAAGATTTGATTGTTTATTTGTTTGAATTGAATAGGCTCCGAATTCACGGGACTGATTTGAAAAAAATCTCACCATTAGAATCCTAACATTTCCCTGATCAACATAGGCTATAGAATATTTAAAAAAAAAATTGAGGTTGCGTAAAATTAAATTATTCTTAAATACCTACTAATTTCTATTATAGAATGGTGGGCGTATAAAGCTAAGTTATTGTCTACCTATTTGACATAGCAAATGGTTTATTTTCATTTTTTATTCACGGTATAAGCAGAAATTCTTCTTTACGTCTACCTGATTGCCTTATCCAGAGCTCTACATCCCTGTGCATATATGGATGAGTTTTGTAAAACTTGTCCGACTGTTTGTAATTTTAAAGCAGAGTTACACGTTGCCTTTATGAGTTGAGGCACTCGTTAGACGCCATTGACTGGTCACTTGTGGATCGGAGGGGAATTGCAAAAGTTGGGGATGTATCGCTTAGGAGAGTTATAGAACAGTTTGTGGGGTTTCAGAGAAAAATTTTATGAGACATCCGGTTTTGGATATTGTTACGGCGTATTTTTAAACAGGGAGGGAGTGGATGAATGGGTTCGGGCCATGGATCGCTGTCAAAATTAAGAAATTTTAATGCTTGAGTCTGCGAAAAATTTGTTGATAATGATGATAGTAGCATTTTAATGTTATTTGTATTTTTTTTATTGAACACCATAAGGCCGTTTGTCCACCGCCGCCGTCACCGGACCGTCAACGAGAACGAGATTATTTGGGGTCGAGTTTAAGATGACGTGACGGACTTGCGGTGGACACGCGGCTTTAGTAGTCTATGTATCAGTACTTCGGCGCCGTCATCTCGTTCTCGTTGACGTCCCGGAGACGGCTGCGGTGGACAAACGGCCTAAGGCTTAGTTCCCGTAGAGCAGGTGATAGATTATTAATTATTTAAGGGGATATTATACGATGTTGATTTTTAACATTGACGCAATGAGTAGTGTGTTTTGAGTTGACAACCGATGTTGTCACATCGGGTGTCAACTCAAAACGCTGGCTGACGAAGGTCTAGTGTCCGTTCGATTCCCACCTTGAGAAAAATGTTTGCACGTTCTAAAAATATTTTTTCTACGTGTTCTCGGTATTTTCTATGTACACATATAATAAATTATACATAATTGTATGAGTCTTATAATACTAACAACATAATCTCCGCTTAGCAGGGCAAGATGTTGCTGAGTGGATTGTCCAGCATATTTTTTTATTTTTTTTCCTATTAAAATCGGTGTATTTTGAATTTTTAGATACATTTCATGGAAATAAGTGCAGTCATCACATCGCTCAACAGGTTCAATCATCCATCACTAACCCTGAGTAAAAACATTATTTATTAAGCTAAAGAAAAAAAAAACAAAAGTAGTAATAAATCGCAGCTAAAACGTAATAAATGTGCGTTATTCCGTTGATTAGACACCATCTATCGTGCAAAAGAGGCTGGCCAAAAAAATTAATGATAGAAAATCGGGAAGATAGGAAAAGTAATCAGTCAGAGACAGTGCGAAGGAGCTTTCAGCCATGGAAGTAGTGCTAGAATAGGGACTACATAGCTCCTTATGTATTTAAAAACTACTATAAATATCTTAGAACTACAACATGTAGCCAGCGCATCGCGCGGACAGAACGCTTCAGTAATAATTTGGATAAGTTGATCGATTCCTCTACCGTTTGCAGAATCAGCAGATACCTCAACTGTTTCTGTGTATCTGTAACATACTGATACTTATATTTTGTGAATTATGAGTTATGCGAGTGTGTACGTAATTTTCTTTGTACTCACTACATACATAGTATAAAACAACGTGGCTTCCCCTGTCTGCTGTTTGTCCCTTTGTATTCTTAGGTCTTTAAAACTACGCAACGAATTTTGATGCGGTTTTTTAATAGATAGAGTGATTTAGGCGAAAGGTTTTGGTAACCGCTAGTTAATAATAAATTAAAACACATTATTACTGAGGGTCCTTGGAATGGAGGATGTTCAACGGCGTGCTATACCTGGCCAAGATTAGCACACGCACGACCAAGGCGAATATCAAAAGCATAGGACAGCAGTGGGACAACAAGAACTGATGATGATGATGATGACTTCATTTATTATGTACCCTTTTCTTCGTAGCACTCTATGGTAGTATGGCTACGGCATGCTACGATTTTCGTAGCACTTTGAAAGTTAATCGTTTTGAAAGTTATTTTGGCTGAAACTACACATTTTAGTTACTAAGTACCTACTAGTAGGTACTAATAAGTAAGTAAAATTAGGAATTTAGCAAGGTAGAATAATAACGATATTCGCCTAACAATAAATACTCCTTTCTTATTTGCAGACCTGAAAAGGAACGGTTCATTGCCCAGCAACAAAGACAAAAGCCGTATCCAGTGGTTGTTTGTCCTCGCAAGGGGAAGCTGGACAATATTGATACTGCTTTGAGGATACGAAGCGAACGAACGGAAATGAGGAGAATTGATCATTTCATTCGCTTCATTATTTAGCCTGTTATTGTGGCTGATAGAATCTTGATGGATTTTATTTGAACGATTTAAATAGTTTAGCGAAGTAACTTTTCAAAGTTTAGGAGTTGGTTATTGGTATGATGATCATTTTTTTGGCGGCTAGATAATTATATGCGCTAGACACAGTAAAGTGCACAAGTGAGTTCGCAACACATGTGCCCTCTATATTCCCTTACTCCCATAATCCAATGTGACGGAATTGATATTTTATTAATACCATATAAACCATATAATCTATACTAATATTATAAAGAGGAAAGATTTGTTTGTTTGTTTGTTTGTATGTTTGTTTGTTTGTATGTTTGTTTGTTTGTTTGAATTGAATAGGCTCCGAAACTACTGGACCGAGTTAAAAAATTCTTTCACCATTAGTATCCTTAATTTTCCGTGATGAACATAGGCTATATAATATTTTCAAAAAAGTTAGGGATCCGCATGAAAAATTCAATAATTGAACCGTGGGCTGTATTATTCAACCTCTTTTTCTATTATGGCGCGTCAGAATAGAAAAAGAGGTTATATAGCGCACGGTGCTTGCTTTTTCTCTACGGCCAGTGTCAGTTTTGGAATGTCGAGTCAATGTCAAAAACCCCAATGCTGTTAAAAAAAGTAAAGATCCGTATGAAAACTGTGAAACCCATCGTTTTAGTGTGTATAATTTGTGAAATTTTTGTTTAATACCCGTGCGAAGCCGGGGCGGACCGCTAGTATATAGATATCTATAGACCATTAGATACATTGAACGTTACTAAAGTTGATCTTGATCAGCTTCTGGTCGTTGACCATCCCATATTGCTTACTTTCAGATGATAACAGTTCATAATTTTTTCTTAATTTAATTTTTTTTGTGCACCTGTGGAAGAAGTGAGAAAGAAACCACTTTATATCATTTTTGTGTTTAATACATTGTTCGTTTTGCCTATCTTAGATTTATATTTATGTGATTTATATGTCAATATTTATTCAAATAGGTATACCTAAAGCTAACCACAACATTCAATTTCTTAAATGCTATTGTCGGTGTGGGATAGAGCGACAAACACACGCGCAACCCTATCCTTCCAACAGTCGGTAAATAAATTCAAAACGGCCATATTTCCCACCTAATCTCCAAAGCCGGTCAACGCATAAAACAGAAAAAGTTACCGGAAGATGCTCGCAAGATTAATTGTGACGTCAGCGGCGGAAGTCGGCTCATGGGGGGCGGAAGTGGGAGAGGGGGGGCAGACCGGATGTCCGGCGGGCGGGCTGTTTGCCGGGAACCAAGGGATGTCTGTGTGTGATTATGTCTCACAAGTTTGGAGATAATTTTCATAAATGAGTGCGAATTATGCTGCTCATTACTTTGTAAGGTTTATTTGAGCTCGGGGATTATTATTATGAGGTCAGAAATTAAATAGGACTCTTTGTCGAGCGACAGCTTTAACAATACATTTGTATTAAATGAAGGTTTTAAAAAAGTTTGTATGGTCATCGCCAAGGGCGTAGCCAGGATTCTGTTCAGGGGGGGGCAGCCGAAAAAAAAACCAAGAATACCTACTAAGTACATGCTGCACGAGAAATGGGATAGGTAGGCTACGTTTAGAATAAAAAACAACAACAATAGTTTAACTATACGTCACGTTATTTTACAAAATAGTAGTCTTCGAGGTACTCCACAAAACCATTTTAGCAGATCTGATTCAATTTTGTTCTTATTTATTTGTAAGTACCATGCTTCGGTGAGGATACATAGGCCGTTTAAAGGATTTTCAGTCATCATTTCCTCAGCCATGTTTACTTCTAAGCACTTTCCGCGAATTTTTTGACATTTTTCGATGTTTTTTAAATAAGTACGCAATCGTGTGATGCTAGTATGACAGCTAGCCTCGAATATTAAAAAAAAATCATAGTCAAGAAAAGAAAGCTAAGAACAATTTGGTTTTAGAAGATAAAAAAAAGTAGTACTACGGAATTAATGGCGAGCGAAGCGAGCCTCCAAATTTTTGTCATATTTTGGAGAGGCTGGTAAACATGACAAAAAGGCTATAGAATTAACGACGAGCGGAGCGAGCCGCAATTATTTTTTAGACATTTTAGATGTTCTGTTAAATACAATCAAGACTAAAAGCCTAGAAAAGAAGAGACTGAACGGCGAGCGAAGCGAGCCGCGAAATTTTTTGTTACATTTTCGGTCGTTAGCAAACATATTTGAAAATTATGCTATAACCTAAGACATAACAGCAAACAGAGAGAGATATTCAATTACGGAAAACTTGAAAATAGTTATCTATCCATCTATAGATTCACGAAATTAAAAGTTATGTCGTGATCTGCCTTCCTGTAAAAAAAATTATGTCGTGATCGACTTCCACTGGAGTCGGGCGTAAATGAATGCGATGCGTGCACCTAGCTCACTAACCTACAATGTAGGTAAATAATAGGAATGAAATGGCATGGAGCGCGAGCGCGCCCTACCCCGCCACCGATAACGCGCAGCGCGCTGTTGCAAAGTGGAGAACGTTTGCGGTGGTAATTTTAAAGTTTGGCGAAGAAAGCTTGGTAAAACGACAAAAAAAAATTGATATTTAGATAAGAGGTGCAAAAACATTTGTTGGATGGTCCCGTAGCAGCGTAAAAAAATTATAACAGTGAGTGGAATGAGCGCTGATATTTTTTCGTGTTTGCGGCCTCTGAAAATTATTGAGAAAATGTGACATTTTCGGAAGGCTGTAAAAAAGCTTACAAAAGTAGAGAATTAACGGCGAGCGGAGCAAGCCGCGAAATTTTTTCTGACGTTTTCGTTCTTTAGCGAACAGTTTTCAAAGTATTCTATAACTAAAGAAATATCAGCAAACGGAGGGAGATATTAAATTACGGAAAAACATGGAAATAGGTATCTATCCAATAAATGTGCCTACATATAATGTAGATGCACAATAAGAATCGAATGGCACGGAGCGCGAGTGCGCCCTACCCCGCAACCAACAACGCGCTGAGCGCTTTTGCAGTGGAGAATTTTGATGAAAAAAAAATAAGAGAAGATGAAAAGAGTTTTTAAGAGAGCCTTGAGTTTTTAACCAACCATTTCAGGAGCTGCGTGACACGTACGTATATCCGAGAAAATTTTATCCATTGAAGTTTGATTTTAAACGGTGCCTCAACATTTCGGTGGGGGTTTGAATTTAGATGCAAACATAGTACGATTGTATAAAATTGACCTGTCAATGAAGTTTAGTTTTTTAATAGGCTTGGCTATCTACGTAGGTACGTATTTAAAATTAAGACTGCATCCTCTAGGGGGGGGGCAGCTGCCCCCCCCTGCCCGTACCTCCCTACGCCCATGGTCATCGCCAAAAAATACGGAAAAATAAAAATAAAACTACATACTTTAATAATGTGTAGGAAGTCGGGACCTTCTCAACGCTTTTGAAAGTCAGCTATATCACTTTTTATTGAAATAGCATCATGTAGGTTTTATATAATATAAGGGCCAGTCAAACTAGCAAAAAATACCCCTAGGTTTTCTCCCCTGTTCTGATTATGCCACTCAGTATTCCACCGCTACGGTTATGTCTGGGTATTCCGCGGGGAAGCACTCAAACTCCCAGTTGAGAGTGAAATTAAATGCAAATACGTCGAAATACTCGTACTTTTCTCGTCTCGAGTCAATTTTGAGACTGTTATAAGATGTGGAGACAGCAAATAGACGTAAACAGAGTCGGGGTGTGTTACGTGCGGGGTGGTTATGGGAAGCGAATGGGGATCGTTTTGCCTTGATTTTCTGTCAATTGGTTTCCATAACCGGTCCTTATTTTATATTTTCCTAAACCAGCACGCATTGCTTTTAATACTGCTGTTTGTCATCTAAATGCTCTGCGTGAAGTGCAAAGCTTGAATGTAATAATAATAAGAAGGGTTCTTAAAATTTATTTGATATTTAAAATTGTTGATCTAAACTAATAAGATAAACTTGTATATTGGGGATCACTTTCCTATGAGTTCTTTACATACGCGTTAGATTATTATAAATAGGTAAATACAATAATGAAGTGAACGATGAATTAACGATGGATATCCTGAGGACACTAGTCTCATAAGAGTCTGGACAACAGGAGACACACGAGTGTGTACGAGATCGAGTGTATTAGTGTGTGCGTGTGTCTGTGACTGGTAGTCTTGGGGACAGCAGACTCTTAAGAGTCCGGGCAACAGAAAATACCGTCTGTATTAATGTGCCATGGGCGTGGTAGGTGGTAAAATGGGCCTAATAAGCCAATAATGATCTTACTACTTGCAACTTAAGCATTTACGCATAACTTAGTATATGTAGGTAATTATACATATTATATTTTTTTAAGTCATGAATAAGCACTCGTTTGACCTCAATCTCCTCTGACAATAAGAGATGATATGGCCATAGATATATCACGAAGGATTTCCATTGACAATCCACCATCGCCATTGCCATCGGCACCTCAATAGGGAAGTGTGGTTGCGACAAAGATAAACTTGGTTGCATAGCGTAGGAACGTAACGTAAAGAGTAACTTTGTTTGTAGTTGAAAAGTTTTCAGACGAGATAGGTTTCAGTTATGAAACGTAATGATGTGGAAGCAGATTGCTGAGGTAGGCCTATGTAATGTAGGTACATTAGGTAAGGTAGCTAACTATTTGGTAGTTATTAAATGATGCTGGACAATTCACACAGCATCTTCTAGCCTCAAGCTTCCCGAGCTTGTTTTATGGATGACTAATATATTTATTAGAATAATTATTACTTAAATAGATATTTAACTGTTTATAAAAAATACCAAGAACACCCGGAACACCCGGAAATAATATATGCAGATTTTACAAACATTTTCGCAAGTGCGAATCGAATCCGCAAAATCCTGCGGACCTTCGCCCACCGCGCCACAGAGGTCGTTTATAGGTTCTCCCAGCGGGGCGGCGAAAGTCTTGCCCGATGACCTATAAGCGACAATCTACTTACACTAAAAAATCGTCTGTGAAATCTTTATTAGCACTCTCGTTCACTGTTGAAATTCCCTTCCGCAATAAGGGGGGTTAGCGCTTCGCAGGCGGGCTCAAGGGCGGAGGTCTGAGTTAAGGTAATAATAAAAATATCATACTAATATTATAATATTAGTGCATAAATGCGAAAATTTCAATGGCTGCACGGTTGCATGGTTAGATGGATGGATGCTACTTTACCCAAAAACTACTGATCTCGATCTTCTAGGCCTCGAATAAAACACAGGCTACTTTTTATCAAATAAATCAGTTCCCATGGGATATACATGTCATAACGTTAAACGTTTTCATAGAAACGCAATATCGAAAAGACAGAATCTAGAAAGAAAATTGAAGTCTGCCGTTAAGTCAATTGCTTCAATTGTAAATAGGTAGGTACTTGTTCTAATTTGGTTCTGTGATTTAATTGTAATTTTCTTTAACAATAAATGTTACACTGAAAAGTAATAAAAGAACAATATACACCAAGAAGCTGCCTTTCTTCTGCTAGGTTACCTCAGCCACCTTTTGACGTCCACTGGGTCGAACTGGTCGACTGGGTCCACAAAGGTGTCGAATCATACGTCAATATCGCTCCTTCCGCCATGGCTATAATACATGTTATTACATATGTGTAGCTCATAAGTAGCTCGTAAAGCATTGCTTTGAGTCGGCCTTTGTGTGTTTTAGAAAACCCTCAACTAGTTTCAAACCCTACAAAATAGGTAACAGCTTGTTCCAACATACAAATCTCGCTTTCGTAGCGTTCACGGAGAAATCTATTTCCTTGGCTGCCGGCCATGCAGTTATTTATGCGTCTGCGCTGATGTTCCACTGTTTATAAGCTTGGCAATGTGCACACTAGGATTAAACGCTAGAACGGTGAAAAACCGATGTTTTGCTGGTAAAGGGGCAGTTGGTATGAACGAGTGCGCAGCATGAGAACCAGTGTAGCGTTTGTGTACTGAAACATCAGTATTGACAAAACTGATTTTGTATTAGGTGGATAGCCTTTACACCTATAGACGTTTAAACAATACTTTTTACACGCCTTTCGAATGCTTTCTGACAATTCGTTTGACTTGCTTGGCATGTGAAAGTGAGACGTTTCAAGCAACGAAGAATCCTAGAAGAATCAATTTACAGAAAGAGTTTCATATTGATACGCATAAGGTCTAAGTGAATGGTTGGTTTTTAACAACAATTATCATTGTTGATGCAATACATACACTAGAGGTAGTCAGAAGTTCTAAATAAATGAATGTATCATGCGAGGGAGCACCGGTGTTCACAAGACCCTATCGCTCGCCTCTAGTCAGACATCACTTTAAGCCGTAAGTTTCAGCTAGAAAGCGTCTAGTACAATGCTGAGTGGATTTTTATCGCCCGTTTTATTTCCCCGGTAATAGATTTAGCAGTTTGAGGGCGTTATCGAGGGCTTCAAGTGCAAATGGCGAACAGAGGGAGGGATCAGCGAGGTTCACGGGTTTATGATGGCGTAAGGAGGAGATGGGTAAGTGCAGAAGAATACACTGTATGTATGTGTGTGTGTGTGTGTGTGTTGAGATGTAGGTGGTTGTAGTGGTTTTCATAGACGACTTAGGAATCTAAGCCAGCAAACCTTATGAATGAGTACATTGCTATAGATTTTTGGGCAGGAGACTATATCGTAAAACGACAGGTTTGTTTGTTGCTTTTAAAATTAAATCTATGCAAAAAGGGGTCGTGCAAGTGGTACCTACTCGTACCTACTCATATAACTACTCTTAGGTTACAATGAAAATTACTTTCTACTTGGTTAAAAAAATAATGGAAATTACGAAGAACCTTCCTAACGTTAATGGAAAAGCAGTTTCATTAGATTTCCATTTCTAACGTAACTAGAAAATATCAAGCTCCCCAATTATAAAATATGAACCAAATAGGAACCTTCGAAAAGCCTTGATATACTTGGAATTTCCTGTAGGTTTTCTGTAGAGTCAGACCGAGCCAAACTTCCAGGATTTAGAGCAAAACGACCAACAACTATAAAATATGTCTGGGCTAGTAAATTTCCAATCATCTTAGCTCTAGCTCTTTGATAGATAGATAGATAATATATTTATTTGACAACTACAGCACATGTTACAAAGGTCACAAAACAAAAAGGCACATCATAAAATAACACAGATAAATTAGAGACTAATGAGTTACAGTAAACCATAAGTAAAAGTACATTATAAACAATTAAAAAAAGATGAGATTTAAAAGATTGAGTGTGTGCTGCAGCCCGTCAAAAAGGCAATAACTCAGCTAAAAGCCTTGCTCGAGGAGCAAAACACTGATTTTCAGTATTACCCCTTGAGGCGACCAGAAGAACGAAACACTGACAAAATAAATAATGTCTGGTTGCATAATATTAAAAAAATTATAATTTGGGATCAATCAAATGACTGTGCAGTGTTGTTGTTATGTGGCGGTATTATATTATCGGAAGTATATTAGTCTTTGGCTGGACCAACGAACAATTTAGGAAAAAGAATAGCAAACTGAGTGCTTCCTTCTTGTAATTTAAACGGTTATTTAAACCAACCAGTGCTAATGGGCCAATTAACATTAATTCTTCGAGACGTACAGTCGAAAAGTCACTTAGGTAAATAATTAAATAAATAATGTTGGACAATCCACACAGCATCATTTAGGCCCAAGCTAAGCAGAGCTTGTGTTATGGATACTAGATGACCGATATACATAATACAATACTATTACATACATAGGTAGATTTTTTCAAATAATGATGCCATCTATGGCGCTCATTAGGGGAGGCCTATGTCTAGCAGTGGACTATTATAGGCTGGTGATGATGATGATGATGATGACATAGATTTTTTAATATACATAGAAAACGACCAGAACACCCTGAACTGCAGATAGTACAAATATTTGTTCTAAGGCGGGAATCGAACCCGCAACCTCCTGCGTTGCAGGCGGACCTTCGCCCACCGCGCCACAGAGGTCGACTTAAAATCACTACACACACAAAATTACTCAAGCCAGATATTATTTCTAAACTTATTCTATTAAAAACTCGTTTCGCTCTACCCTTCATAGTTTTGATAGGTAACTCCAGTTGGGCTAGGAACCCGCCGCGCTGTCAAACTGTATCGGACCGACCGAGACGTCCGACACACAGATACGGGGAGAATGGACAGAGAGCTGGTACAGCCTGGGGCAGGCACCTATTCAAACCAAACGAAAAACCAAAGGCACTGAACTAAATACCTATCTAAGGTCATCAGCATCGAGTATATTCTTCTGAATTCTGCAATTCGATTTACCAAAAAACCAAAGACACCAAACAAAATATCTAAGGTCATCAATCACCATCGACAATAATTCTTCTGAATTTTGCAATCAGATTTACCAATATTCTGTTATCTTACTCAGTTTTGGAAGAACACAGAATATGGACGATTTCTAATTACAGCCATTCCTTTTGAAAATTCATTTTCTTGAACTGCTAGGCGTGACATTGTAAAAAGAAAAGTAATAACCTTTATTCAATATTCTGACCAGAATGCATAAGACTAACGAATTAACAACGTCTTTGAATTTTAGTTCATTTAAAAAAATCATTGTGTTATTATTTCAAAAAAAATTATTTATTTTTGTGCAGAACATGCCACTAAATATTATCTAGCCCCAAGCTAGCAAACGGTTATGGGTTCTAGATGAATTACTAGATAGATACATATTTTTACTGTAAACATACAAAACGATTACAAAACATCTGCAGATCGTACAAACATTTGTCTCGAGGCAGGAATAGAAACCGCAACCGTCGTTGCAGGCGGACCGTCACCTACCTGCGTCTAAGTGTGGTAGGTTTTTTTTTTAAAGCTTTGTGGTTTACATAGTGTTATTATTATAAGTTTCTGTGTAATATAATTTTTAAGATGATAAATAAATAAAAAAAAAAAAAAAAAAAAAAAAAAAAAAAAAAAAAAAAAAAAGTGCTTATTTTGGAAGCCTAAAGAAATAAAGTTATTGAAATCTAAATCTGCGCCACAGAGGTCGTCAAGGTCGAAATCTTGCTCCAGTACACTATTATTAAATTTTGCTGTCCATCCCCCATACCCGTAGCTCACCCTGTCGGCCACAGGCGGCGGTATTTTTCTAAAACTACCCGCGTGGCTTGTGACGAGCGATACCGACGTTTCGAACGCGCGATAAAAAGCGAGCCTGGCTTTGTTCACGTGGCTGTATGTCGGTTGGATACATGTTAACCGGAACAAAGAGGTTTTGACTGTATGGTACATACTTACATCGAGGCTGTTTTAAGGTAATCTTAACTAAGCTTCTATCACTAAGGTAGCTTCCAATCAGTTTCAGTTGGTCTCCTACAATTCCAAGTCCCTCCAACTTCTGTATGAGCAAAGGAATTGACACAGTATCAAAAGCTTTGGCTAGGTCCAGGAAAATGCCAAGACATTTAGTTCCTTTATCCAGGCAGTCAACAATAAAATCATTGAGCTCTGATACGGCGTCAGCAGTAGACCTTCCTTTGCGGAATCCATATTGATTAGCAGAGAGCAGTTTGAACTTTTCCAAGTAGTTAACCAGTCTATTGTTGATGGCTCTCTCTAATATTTTAGATAGTGTTGGCAGAATTGAAATGGGCCTATAGTTGTTTGCCATGGATTTGTCGCCAATTTTGTAGATAGGGAGTCAATCTTGTAGAGCTAATGAGCGCCATAGATGGCAATATTTATCATTTGGGAGTTATTGCCCATAATCCGCACGCTGGGCATGCGGGTTGGGGATCGCAGTTCGGTGGAGTTGTTCTGCAGAGGGCGCTGCTGCCCGCCCCCCGGTGTGTCTGCCTTAGTCGCCTCATAAGAAACCCACGGGAAGAATGGGGGTGGTGAAATTCTATGCCGGCACCACGCGGCGGCTGTATTTGTGTTTATTTATCTATAAATCGTTTCGGCTCTGGCAATTTCAGTTGCAGGCAAATCACTAATTTTGTATTCAATCTTCAAATTAATTTCAATGCCGCATTTCAAAGATTTAAAATAGTGTATGTGATGTGATGACTGATGAGTAATCTCTGCTCAGCTCTGCAACTTGAGCCTGAATGAGGATGTGTGGATGGTTCAGCGTTATTATTTAAAGAAAGCCAGTTGCATTGCACAGCTGTGTTGCCTATTTATGTGGTGAACTATACCATCATATCTTTGGGTTTATTTCTTTCCAGTTAGTTACGAGTAAGTACAACTGGCGCAGAATAAACCCATGTCCTTTAAGCTCCTGTTAGAGACAGGACCTGCGAAAACATTTCAGCAACCTCAAATTCAACAGACAAAGATTTCTTAAACAATTTAACCCCTTGCATCTGCAGCTTCATTCACCCTACTCGACTGCATATAAGAGTCATATTGCTCTAAAATACGGGATATTCAAGGTTGTTTTGAGGGACAAGTGCCAACCACGTAACGTCTGTTTCACGGATACGTGGTCACGTACACGTAGGTCGCGCTGAGTGGAATTTATTACGACTTTTGCTTCAATTGGCGGCGCTGTTTTGAAAAATTACGGTACAGACCGTTGGGAAGGGAGAAATGTTAAATGAAAGCAGTTTTACAGGCTGATAAATGCCTGTAAACATCTGTTTGGGGTGTTTCGATAACCCTCCGTTGCCAAAAGTTTAACAAATCTGAAAGCTTGTTCTAGATGTCCACCTAGGTACACATTTTTGTGATTTTTTTTTTTATTTATTTATTCTTGAAAAACTTATTCTAGTTATTAAATATTAACATTCTTTAAGCCCTAAGGATTTGACTCGAATGTTACATTCCTCTGGTTACATACTTTACGTTTTTTATTACGTGAGTGATAAAACAAAATTTTTGTGTCTTAAACTACTAAAGGTACCTAATTGATATAAACAGATAAAGAGTAAGAATACCTAGTTATTGAATAAACGCAGCCCGAAGTGTGCAGCATATCGATGCAGTGTTCGGGCTTTCTCGGACGGCCGAGCCTCCCGAAGTTCCCCGAACACTGCAGAATGCGCCGATTTCGCTCTGGTACAGGGTGCACAAACACTAATTTCAATAAAATATTTTTAATTTTTAAGTTCTTTTTTTTTATGAATTGTCGTTTGTAAAAAAGTAGTTCATCATCATCATCATCATCAGCCTATGTTAGTCCACTGTTGGACATAGGCCTCCCCTAATGAGCGCCATAGCGCCCTGTCTTCGGCTTGTCGCATCCAGCATCTGCCAGCAGTCTTTCGCAGATCGTCATCCCACCTGGTCGGAGGGCGTCCTACACTACGTTTACCGAGTCGCGGTCTCCACTCAAGAACACGTTTACCCCAGCGGTTATCGGTTCTTCGCGAAATATGGCCGGCCCACTGCCACTTCAGTTGGCTAATTCTCTGAGCTATGTCGATGACTTTAGTTCTCTGTCGGATGTATTCGTTACGAATCCTATCCTTCAGAGAAACTCCGAGCATAGCTCTTTCCATAGCGCGCTGAGCGACTTTGAACTGGTGGACCAACCCTATCGTGAGTGTCCACGTCTCAGCTCCGTAGGTCATGACTGGTAGGACGCACTGATTAAAAACTTTCGTTTTCAAACATTGCGGTATGGATGACGAGAAGACTCGACGTAGTTTTCCGAACGCTGCCCAGCCTAGCTGGATCCTCCTCTTGGCTTCCTTCTCGAAATTGTTTTTACCCAACTGCAAAATCTGCCCGAGGTAAGTGTACTCAGAAACAATTTCGAGAAGGTGGCCATGTACAATCACCGGTCTTGGATCAATGTGGGCATTGATCATGATATCGAGAATCACTATGCACTTGATATTAATTTAATTTTAGCAGTACTACTAAAGCTTGAGACAACTTGCCAGTTTTACGCTCGGGACCGAAGTGGCCGCTTTTTAGCTGGTGATTTTCCATCATAGCTCGTTGGCGGCAAATATCGCAACTTCCACGCGATTGGACGTGCCTCTTATTGGCTAGCGAGTCTCGTCCAATCGTGTTTTACAAAAATGGTGTTGCCAGGCGCTATTAGTGTTACCAAACTAACTGAAGTAATACTTGACAACTTCAAAAACGATGACAGGTGCCTATAATTATTGGCCATGTACCAAAAGTCACGACATTCGGCCATACGACATCGTACGATCCTCCCGGCGTGCGATCAAAATTTACTTACATTTCTAATAGTAAATACTTTTCAAGCGATCAGAAACCGAAATATCAGAATTTCAATTTAATTATAAAATGAACCTAATATATATTTTGTCACTAGTTTTTGAACAATGGACAACAATGAAATAAAAAGCCGTTCCATTTTAGGAATTGAAATTACTTAAAGCGGAGTATTGACTATCAACACTCTGGCTGTGTGAATTTATCAACTTACTTTAGAAATCAAATTTTTATAACTTGATCAATAAATCTGCTCTCCGTTTCGCAAATCAGGCATTGCAAATCTCAAATCTGGATTATTCAATTATCACGACATTCGGTTTTATTAAGTTATTGGTTAAACATTCAGATCAATTAAGACTACAAACTTCAATTTAATTAAGATTGCAACCTTTTTCAATATTTAGTATAATAATTCACGATGGTCCGTATACAATTGAAGAAATAAGATTGTAAAGCTGTATATCTCACCCGAGTGCAGAACTGTGAATATATTAGGGAAACCATCTGCACGTTATAAAAAGTAATGCAATATAATATTATAGGCTATTATTCTATTATCCACTGATAGCATTAAAGTACCGTTTAAGATTAAAGTCTTAGAGATAGATACCTACTCGTATTAATGAACTTTGGATTATTGTTACCAGGTTTGAATTCTGAGTTCTGAGTGATGCCTCGGAGATGAAATAATTAAGCTTTCAATACCTTATTTGCTGCAACTTCCTTCGGCCTTGTTGTGCAAGAACTCCTTTCGCCCATCCTGAATCTCAGTATAATATGCATCGTCAATGTCCTCCACAGCCTAGCGGACCCGACATCACATTCTGTCGAATTTATCGCCCTTGGAACATGACAACCTTCTTTGTTGTTAATAATTTATTTTAATTTATTAAATAGTAGCCCTATAGTTCTTCAAATAAATGAATAAATTGAATTAAATTGCTGAAGGTCTTCCGATTCTAATTAAAATCAAATCTGGAAATAATTGTACCTACATCACTATCAAGCTGACGTCACATTGGACTAATTGTACTAAGGTATTGCATAGTGTAACTTAAATATTTAATTTGTTGTAGCTGATTGCTTTAAATAATATTTACTATACTTTGTATACTCACTGTAATTAACTGCAATTACTTACTTTATACAAAACTATACCCGATCGATTGTAGATTACTAACGTATTGTAGCAAACTATAAGTAGTTGTATTCAACTGTAAATAATTGATTGTTATCAAGTTCAATAAATTGTAGTCAAAGCATTCGAAAAACTAGACCCCGAAATACCAATAGGACACTTACTTATGGTGGTATTCCTCCTATGTCTGGAACAGAATTCAACTTATTGTCATAAATGGCACCACCTCTAAGATTATAAAAGTTAGCTCCGACGTTGCTCAAGAAATTCTCGGACCTTGTTATTTATGACATCAAACTATGTTTCAAGCGTACCTAATTATTACTTTATGCTGATTATCTTAAAATATATCGCAAAATCACTTCAGTGCAGAACTGGCCCTTGTTACAGAAAGACTTTTACCACCTCACTACAAACTGCTAAGACAAAATTACATTTAGGCTTACCTAAACGCAAGTTCATAAATTTAACTAACTAATACACACGGCTTAACCTACTCCTTATGTAGTTCTTAGTTGGAAAAGGTTCCTATTAGGATCTAGGCATATCAGTTGATTCAAAACCACACTTATATAGTTAAAAAGCTTGTAAGCTTTATGTATGACTCTCTTATGCAAAATATGTGTGCTTACTCTTCTCTATACATATTTAGTAATTTCTGAGAGCCTCTTCAAATTAATAACGCCTCCATTCCAGGTGCTCATATGATCACATACTTTACAAATACTGAAGTAGCAAAGGTTGCTCCTTGATCAACCCCTATCACACAATAATTGTCATAACAAGTTCACTGTAATAGATGAGCCAAACCTATATACATGTACCATACTGTTCCCGGTCAACTAGAGAGATCCATAATGTGCGTAAATAGCGTCCGGAGGTATGCGAGCTACACATCATAGAATGAAAAAGCATTTAATAAGGATCTCTCTAAAATTCCTCTATTTGCTACTTTAGCTGCATCGTATAAGAAAGCCATCAACCTTATGTCATCTGATAAAGTGCAAATATCAAGTAAAAGATTTTTATTAATTTACAAAATTTTACGCTGTCTAATGTTTACATCACCACCCCTCTCTATAGCAACCTGCAGATAACTGAGCCGGTTACATTTTGAGAAATAAGTTTATTTAAGTAGCTTAGTGTGGCAATTATTAATTTATTACTAAGTGTGATTGTCAGTTATCCCTTAGAAAAGAGAAACATAACTAAATAAATTGTCAACAAGGTAGTACTAAACTAAATTAAAGAACAACGAATGTAACTATTTAATTCAACTGTAACTAACGTTAATCAATCGTAAAAAAAATGCTACCCCATGTTGTAAACAACTACTAGTAGAACAAATTATGTGCTACTGAAACAATCATACTCAACTGCTGCTATTTTTGCATCGCTAAATAACTAATAGGTTATGTGCACCGCGGCCCTGTGTTAGTAATTTAATGAAAATTAAATTACATTGCATTTAACAGGCTTTCTTTTAAACAACAAACTGAAATCGCGCGTACGCCTTTTCAAAAAAGTAAGCTCGGTCCGGCTCTATATAATATATCTGGCTCTATAGCTCATAATCTACTACAATAATACTAGGAATGCGTCTTTGGGTAACGGTATTACATTCGCTCTTGCGCACAAATGGAGTTCTCAACGTTGTATAGTGCACTCTTAACTTGTAAAAATAACTGTCTATTAACTGCACTCAACTAATTCAATTGTTTTTGTTCGGTAACTTTTAACTGAGTTTTGTGAATTGGAATTTTTCCAACTGTACTCGACTTTAATTGACATCTACTTATTTGAATTGATTTTCAAACAATTTATGAACATCATGCAGAAACTCATTTATCTTTCTTTTTTTTTATTACTCGACGTTTACTCATTGAAATTTACAATATGAACTAATTACCTCTTAGAAAATTAGAAAGAAGATAATTTTTCTCATATTTAATTAAAAGCGCTCAATTAGTGCTCGACTTTTACTTATTGAGCTAAATTTAGATTTAATTAAATTCTGCTAGACTTGTTCTAATTCTGCTCGACTTGTTCTAATTCTGCTCGACTTGTTCTAATTCTGCTCGACTTGTTCTAATTCTGCTCGACTTGTTCTAATTCTGCTCGACTTGTTCTAATTCTGCTCGACTTGTTCTAATTCTGCTCGACTTGTTCTAATTCTGCTCGACTTGTTCTAATTCTGCTCGACTTGCTCTAATTCTGCTCGACTTGCTCTAATTCTGCTCGACTTGCTCTAATTCTGCTCGACTTGCTCTAATTCTGCTCGACTTGCTCTAATTCTGCTCGACTTGCTCTAATTCTGCTCGACTTGCTCTAACTCTGCTCTAACTAGTTGCACTAACTCTGCTCGACTTGCACTAACTCTGCTCGACTTGCACTAACTCTGCTCGACTTTTATCAATTGCTTTTAATTTGTACTCGTCATTTACTAAATTTAGTCGACTTTTGCAAACAGTACTCGATGTTAAATAATTGTGCTGAATTAGTGCTTGACATTTATCAATTGTTTTTAATTTGTACTCGACATTTACTAAATGTAGTCGACTTTTGCAAACTGTGCTCGATGTTAAATAATTGTGCTGAATTAGTACTCAACGTTTATCTATTGTTTTTAATTTGTACTCGACTTTTACTAGTTGTAGGTGACTTTTGCATAATGCGCTCGATGTTAAATAATTGTGCTGAATTAGTGCTCGACATTTTTCAATTGTTTTTAATTTGTACTCGACTTTTACTACTTGTAGGTGACTTTTGCAAACTGCGCTCGATGTTAAATAATTGTGCTGAATTAGTGCTCGACATTTATCAATTGTTTTTAATTTGTACTCGACTTTTACTACTAGTAGGCGACTTTTGCAAACTGCACTCGATGTAAAATAATTGTGCCGAATTAGTGCTCGACATTTATCAATTGTATTTAATTTGTACTCGACATTTACTAAATTTAGTCGACTTTTGCAAACTGTGCTCGATGTTAAATAATTGTGCTTGACTTTTACTATTTGGGCGCCGAGTTTGCTTAGCCCATGACATATACAGCCACATTATCTTATAATATATATACTTGGCATACTTAGCCTGCGCGTGACATAAATAGTCACTTAAACTGATTACAATATTGTACTCTTGGCATACTTAGCCTGCGGTCACATACATAGCCGCATAATCTGATTATTGCACACTTGGCAATTGAACACACTTGGTTACTGCTCATTTGGAAACTAAACGCAAATGGTTTTCCAAGACACTGATTATTGCACACTTGGCAATTGAACACACTTGGTTACTGCCTATTTCAAAACTAAACGCAAATGGTTTTCTAAGGCACTGATTATTGCACGCTTGTCAATTGAACACACTTGGTTACTGCTCATTTCGAAACTAAACGCAAATGGTTTTCTAAGGCACTGATTATTGCACGCTTATCAATTGAACACACTTGGTGACTGCTCATTTCGAAACTAAACGCAAATGGTTTTCTAAGGCACTGATTACTGAACGCTTGTCAATTGAACATACTTGGTTACAGCTCATTTGGAAACTAAACGCAAATGGATTTCCAAGACACTGATTATAGCAAACTTTGCAATAGAACACTTTGTTAATGCTCTTTTGGAAACTAAACGCAAATGGTTATCTAAGACACTGATTATTGCACATTTTGCAATGGATCAAACAATGGCAAATGGTGATATCATAAAAACAATACTATTAATGATTCAAAGTTCTTGGCCACGCAACACTTTACGCAGGTGCTCATGAAATTCCAAACACATGGTGAAAACTTAGAACCACACGATTACCAGCAGCTACAAAATCTTTCTGTCAGAGAGTAGCCCTGATCAGATCAGATTCCTGCAACCACCGACAATCGTACAGTGACACAATATGCTAACACGATTAGAGAGTAGCTCCAACCACGCATTAGGCACATTTTGCCTGGATTAGCAATCAACACATGAAATACTGTTTATTTTTTTGTACAAAATGATCTGAACATAGCCATTGCAAATCGAAAGGATACATGCACAAACGGATCGTCTCGGTGCAATACCGACCGCTTATCCATAAAATTCCATACGAAATGATTGGCTTGTACAATAACTAAATGAATTTTTATATAAGTACAGGTATCTACCAGCAAACCTTTCCATAAAAAGCGTTATCACGTCTGGATAGTCTCGGTTTATTACCGACCATTCGTGCGAACAGCTATTTCAATTGGAATGTTTGCGGAAAGTACCCGCATTTAAATCAATTAAATTAATCTTGGCAATCTGGCCTAGAAGCTTTTTCAATATTTTTTTAAAATACATTACGATGAACTTATCGTCATGAATTTTGATATAAGAACAAATATCTACCAGAAATCTTTTCCATAAAAAGCGTTATCATCACGTCTGGATAGTCTCGGTTTATTACCGACCATTCGTGCGAACAGCTATTTAAATTGGAATATTTTCGGAAGATACCCACATTCAAATCAATTAAATCAGACTAGGCAGTCTGGCCAAGAACTTTATCAATATTTTTCTAAATAATTATGAGGTAATTAACTTAAACATACCTGGGTTCATCCCACTTCTGAAATATCGAGAATCACTATGCACTTGATATTAATTTAATTTTAGCAGTACTACTAAAGCTTGAGACAACTTGCCAGTTTTACGCTCGGGACCGAAGTGGCCGCTTTTTAGCTGGTGATTTTCCATCATAGCTCGTTGGCGGCAAATATCGCAACTTCCACGCGATTGGACGTGCCTCTTATTGGCTAGCGAGTCTCGTCCAATCGTGTTTTACAAAAATGGTGTTGCCAGGCGCTATTAGTGTTACCAAACTAACTGAAGTAATACTTGACAACTTCAAAAACGATGACAGGTGCCTATAATTATTGGCCATGTACCAAAAGTCACGACAATGACTTTGGTTTTATCCAAATTCATGCCAAGACCGATACATCGGGAGGCTGAAGCTAGACTGTCCAGCATCCGGTTCAGCTCCTCTAGCGACTCCGCCATTAAGACTATGTCATCAGCGAATCGCAGGTGTGAGATGTAGTCGCCGTTTATGTTGATGCCCCTGTCTTTCCAGTCCAGCGTCTTAAACATATCTTCCAACGCGCTCGTGAACAGTTTCGGGGATATGACATCCCCCTGCCTCACTCCTCTGCGCAGTTGGATCGGTTTAGTCTGCTGGTCCTGTACTCGGACACTCATCGTAGCGGCTTCGTAAAGACATCTCAGCACCTCGATATAACGATAGTCTACTTGGCATCGCTGTAAGGATTGTAGAACAGCCCAGGTTTCAACGGAGTCAAAGGCCTTCTCATAGTCCACAAAAGCCAGACACAGGGGCTGATTATACTCTTCGGACTTCTGTATAATCTGCCTCACTGTGTGAATGTGGTCTATGGTACCATATCCTCCGCGAAACCCAGCCTGCTCCGGTGGCTGAAACTCGTCGAGTCTCCTGGCGAGACGGTTCGATATAACTCGTGAGAAAAGCTTATAGACGTGACTTAGGAGCGAGATGGGTCTATAATTTTTAAGAAGGGTTTTATCTCCCTTCTTAAAAAAGAGCACCACCAAACTCCCACTCCACGCCTTTGGAGTTCTCCCACTGTGAAGGACGGCGTTGAAGAGGCTCTGTAACTCCTGTATAACAGGGTATCCTCCAGCTTTCAAAAGCTCTGATGTTATTCCGTCCTCACCGGGGGCTTTTCCATTTTTAAGCTGCCTCAGAGCTAACACGATCTCGTCTTGACTGATGTCTGGCAGTTCGTCGGTATAGTGGCGTATCAAGGTGGCTCTAGAATCGTGGTCGTCTCGTTGGGAACGGGGAGCATGTGCAGCGTATAAACGGCCATAAAAGTCCTCTATCTCGGCCGATATCTCCGGCTTCGACAAAACGGTCCTTCCGTCGTGCGTTGAAAGCTTCGTCAGGTGGCTCCTTCCAAGCTGCTGAGTGAATACTTTGGACCCTCGGTTTCGCTCTATCGCCTCTTCAATGAGGCGTGTATTAGAGCTCCGAAGGTCGCGTCGTACCATCTTCGCAATTCGCTTGTTCAGGTCTGACCTCTCTGACGAAGTCGCTTGGGTGGTTTCCCGTCTTTTTGTCATCAGCCCAAGAGTCTCATCCGAGAGTTTGGACTTCTTACCAGAACGCTGCTTTTTGCAAAACTTGATGCCCTCGTCCCTCAGCGTTTCTACCAGATTGTGTAGGGTCTCGTCAGCGTCATCAGTGGGTTCCAAGGCAGCGAATCTATCCCCGAGAAGCTGCTGAAACTTCTCGGTGCCCGCCATGATTTGGATTGGGTTCGGTCGGAGCGTGGACTTCACCAGACGGTTTCTTTCAAGCTTCAAATTTATATTCAGAGAGCCTCGAAGGAGTCGGTGATCAGATCCGGTATTGAACCTGTTGATCACTGAGACATCTCTGAATATATGCTTGCTATCCGTCATGATGAAGTCGATCTCATTTTTTGTCACAGAATCGGGACTCCGCCATGTCCACTTCCTTTGGGGCTGTTTCTTAAAGAAAGAGTTCATTAAGAACAGCCCCTCTTTTTCAAGGAAGTTGACGAGCATTTGTCCCCTGTGATTTCGAACACCAAAACCATGCGGGCCTATTCGGGATTCGTTGCCAGTCTGGGTTCCCACCTTGCCGTTAAAGTCCCCCATAACAACGTTGAAGTGAGCCTTGGTGGTGTGATGTAAGGCTTTGGATATGTCTTCGTACATATCCTCCACTTCATCATCCGAGTGTGTCGAGGTCGGTGCGTAAACCTGAATGACCTTCAAGCTGTAGCGCTTAGACAGCCGAAGGATCAGGTACGCTACCCTGGTCGACACACTGGAGATTTCTTCGACGTTGTTAGAGAGGGCCTTATTGACGAGGAAACCTACGCCACCCTGGGATGTTTTATCACCCTCACGAAAGTAGAGAAGATGGCCCGAGTCTAGGGTTACGGTGTCCTCCCCCTCTCTACGGACTTCACATAACCCTAGAACATGCCATTTAATGTTCTCTAACTCCACTTCCAACTGCGCTAGATGGTGATCAAGCCTCAGAGTGCGTCCGTTAAACGTTGCCAGGGTCAGTGTGTGTGGGGTGTGGTAGCCTAATGTAGCCCGGTGATTCCTAGCACCCCCTGCCCCGCCGTTACCGTGGCCGCTACCATGGCCAGGAATAGCGAGGCGGCCGGGAACTGGGGGCCATTTTGTGGCGGTTCTTGTCATTTGGGGGTATTGCCCATAATCCCCACGCTGGGCATGCGGGTTGGGGATCGCAGTTTAGTGGAGTAGTTCTGCAGAGGGCGCTGCTGCCCGCCCCCCGGTGTGTTTCCCTTAGTCGCCTCTTACGACACCCACGGGATGAGTTGGGGTGGTGAAATTCTTTATTATGCCGTCACCACACGGCAAAAAGTAGTTGTATAAGTAAATTTGTTTTTAATAAGGATATATTGCTAGTTTTATTGGTTCTTAATTTTGTGTACATAGTAGTTTTTTAATAAATATCTAATATTTTTATGTGTTAATTTATCTTTAGTAGTTATAGGGATGTTGTTTATTAATCTAGGAACTATATAGTCCACTTTTCTTTTTCCGTACACATTTTTGGCGTCTATTGTTTCAAGCTTTTTCTGTGCTACTTGTCTTGTATTTATATGATGACTTTTATAATTTGTGCAATTGAAGTAGTTTTCAACTAGTAACGCTAGCTCAACTCTCTCGTAGACAGATAATAGGTTGCATTCCTTCAAAAGATTTTCATAATTTTTGCTGTGTTTTTCTTTTAGGTTTTTCGGTACTATAGCTTTTAATAGTCTTATTTGAAGGTTATAGATTTTTTCAAGATATGATTTAAATGTGCGGCCGTAGCTGCTTAGTGCATATAGTATGATACTCTCAGCGAGTGTTTTATATAGTGTTAATAAAATGTTATAAGGAATCTTATATCTGAGTATAAAGAATTTTGCCAAAATTGCCCTTAACTTATTGCATACGTTATCTACATGCCTACCCCAGTTGAACCGGTTATTTATTGTTAAACCCAGGTAAGTTACTTCTTCGACAAGTTCTATAAGTTCGCATCTACAGTCTATTGAACTCTTTTTGTGCAAGCAGCTATGGTTATGAGCCAGTAATCTTATGTTTTTATTAAGGTTACTTTTATTTTGTCGCGAACATACATGTAAAAGTTTAGTTTTTTGCGGGTTAATAACAAGCCCAACATCATGTGACCATTTATTTAGATTCGTTAGGTCTTGTTGTAATCTGTCCATGGCTACATCCAGGTCTTTGTTTTCCGCAACCAAACATGTATCATCTGCGTATTGGAACACCTTGCAATGTTCGATTACGTTCTCCAGGTCATTGACATACGTCAAATAATGTAGTGGACCAAGGACGGAACCCTGTGCAGTCCCCTGCGTTACCCGAACTTTGTCACTCTGACTTGAACCTACCCTGACACAGTAGGACCTATTTGTAAGATATTCCTCACACCACGAAAGTAACGGTCCTCTGATACCGCTGCGTTCTAGCTTCTGTTTAAGTACCTCGTGCTTTAGAGTATCAAAAGCCTTCGTATAATCAACAAATACCATCACAACATGTTTTTTGTTGTTAAGACCTTCGTTAACGTAGTCAGTGAAGTGCGAGAGAAGTTCTGAAGTACTTTTTTTAGCTTGAAACCCGTATTGTTGATTGGAGAGTATGTTGTTATCTCTATAAAAGTTATGAATTTCATTGCAGATATACTTCTCCATAATCTTGTCTAAGATAGGTAAGATCGTTATCGGTCTATAATTATTATAATCATCTTTAGCGCCTTTTTTATGTATGGGTCTAACAATGCCTGTCTTGAGTTCGTCGGGGTATATTCCTGTCGATATGCTCGTATTAATTAGCTTAGCTATAGTGGAAGACATTTTCTCTGGTAAGCTTTTTATATCTATGGGACGTAAATAGTCTATTCCAGGAGATTTATTTTGATTAAATTTATTGATTATTTTATGAATATCTTTGGGTTTGGCTTTTTTTAATCGCATTGACATCTGTGTACATTTTGTGTAGTTTTCTAACTTGAGTAGTTGAAAGGGGCATGTAGGTATAATTGGTTTAACTGCATCATCAAATCCGTTAGCAAAATTGTTCGCTATTTCCTTTTCTGATTGGCAGCTATTTTTAAATGCCTTTAGTATAATTTCGTCCAGTGAGTGCTGGGTTCGGCCTGTCATGTTGTTTAAAATAGTCCAAAGATTTTTCATATTTCCTTTATTATTATTTATTTCATTTTTATGGTACAAATTTTTATTCCTTTCTATCATTTTGTTAGTTTGATTTCTTAGTTTATTGTATTCTAATTTAAGTATTTTATTTGTGGGATCTTTTTTAAGTTTGATAAATAATGCATCTCGTAAATTGCTCCGATTTATTATCTCTTTATTTATCCAAGGTTTAAAGTTTCTGAATGAGTTATTGATTTTAGTTGTATATTTAGATTTAGTATAACAGCTTAGTATACTCGATTTTATGTAGTTGTAAATATCGCTAGGATTCGACATACGTTCTGCCGCATCCCATTTAATATCGTTTAATTCTTTGATGATTGTGATTATTATAGTTTTAACTACTAGATCCAATATCTAGGGGTATAACTAAGCGCGTCTCAAGACAGAGGCGTCACAATGTGGTAATTGAATCCATTTAGTGCATAATGTGCATAAAATTTATTTGAGGTTTTATTAGGTGATTTTACACATCTCACTTTCACATTTATGGAAGCTCGCCGTAACTAGATAATAATAACCTCACTCTCATCTCTCTGAGGAACCTACTGAATATGCTCGAGGTGACCATTACAGCACCATCGCCAATCCACCATAAACAGTCCCCTGTCGGTAGCTAACGAGCGCCGGCGGCTGCGCACGCGATCATTGTCACAAGGAAGCTGGTGTCAGCGGAACAATAAGTGGAGCCAGGTCCTTACTCGTTTATTAGCTTTGTTTATATCTGTGGAAATGATTTATTGTTGTGATAGTTGAACAGAAACGAACGAAATTGGCTAACGGTCAAGCGTCAGCATGAGCCAAACGGAATCTTTTAAGTGTCATACCTATATCTTTATCTATACAAATATTATAAAGATGAAAGATTTGATTGTTTGTTTGAATTGATTAGGTACCAAAACTACTAGAACTATTTGAAAAAAATCTTTCATTAGACTACATCATCCCTGATGAACATAAAGCTACATAATATTTGTACCTAGTCTTGAACGTCTTGAGACCACCCGTGACCTATTAAAGTTTGTTTAAATTATTGGTGTCATAATATTAAGTCATATCATCAAAAGTTTTTCAACATTTTTTAATTACTTAGCATATTTTTTAATTAATTAATTCCTCAAATTAATTCCTAATATCGGTGTATCTTTTGAATGGTCTGGTATCGGATAGTAGACCCTTGCCGCTATTTTATTTGGCCGTCTGTGTTATAATTATAATGGTGATGAATATTTAGGCCAGGTCATTGGTCAGGTATCAGTAACAGTATATCTGCTTACCATATCGTCTACCTAGTCATAAATGTCCCCGGACATTTTCATACGAAACTTCTTTCTTTTCTGTTCAAAAATAATATTTCTTACATAATGTACCTAAAAATTCTAGTTGAACGAAAAGGGACTTAAACTGTATCGTACTAACTCAAAAATAAACTAAGGTAAACAGGCCCCGCATAATCATCATTCGAGCAAACAAGTCGAAGATCCGAAGTCAAGTAAGTGCTTAGGTTGAGGAAAAAATTGGAGAAAACTCCTCAGCGAGTGGGTAAATAAACACGTTACCCAAGAATTGTGACGATGGCACCCCAGAGTTGGGGAGCACCTGCAAACAGGACACTCGACAATCCCACACGGTGGAACTTTTCAAGGGATGGGAAAGTATACTTATCGATTTAATGACAGGAACTTCTTCTATAGATGGTGATATCAAACGTAGGTATCTATTTTTTTATAGAAATACAGTAATTTATGGAGTACACTTTGCTTTTCTTTTATGATTGTTCTCAAAAATCCCTGTATATAATATTCTGTAAAATGGATTTCTGCATTAATTACAAACCGACCTACTCAAATATTGATATTTTGGGCATATGAAAAAGATCTTAACCCTATATATTTATCTCGTTTCTCATAGTAACGAGTCATGCTGAATCACTAATCATTCCTTCGCATCAATATTTCTGCTGACGTCTAGGTCGACCTGTATTCATCGATTTAAAAACAAAATAAACAAACATCAACAGAACACCAAGGGCAATCATAATCCTGACAGCATTTCGCATTCACCATCAATCAGTCTGACGTTAAAAATAATGCGAAGATGAATAACAGATGCATTAATTTCAATAAGAAAATAACATCATATCTTCCATATTTTTCTGCAACTCATTTATCTACAACAAAGACTAGCAAACTACAAAAAAGTATTGCTTGCGTCTCGATGATAATCGACACGGAACGATGATTATAATCAACGTCATGAATATGATTTAAAAAGTTATTTCAGATAGAATCATCGATATATCCTCACATTTGCGCATCCCTACCGCTTCAGAAAGTTATACGCGTTGTTTGCGTAAGGCGTAAAACCGTTTGAGAATTTATCAAGGATTTCTTACTTTTCAGAGATCTATTCTTTCGGAGTTTCAGAATAAATTTAAAAAATTGTCGGAGCCATCCTTTTTGGAAAAGTTTTTGGGATCCCAAAAAGATTCCAGTTTATTACGCCAATATAATTTGGGCTTAATTTGCACTTTACTAATTGAAAACCCTAAGGGCGGATGTCCCTTAAATGACTCTACCCTAACAGCTCCTAAAGGGTGTACATAATATGTCTCCCATAGATTTAAAAGGTTTCGTACATTTTAATCTCGGAGAGGATGTCCAGTTGGTAAACAGTGCCTTGTACTCGGATGATGAAGTTATGGATGTTCCTTGAACAGATGTTTATTGTATAGGTATAGTAAGAGGACTATCAAATTAATTATGTAGATTTAGATTGTTTGCAACAGACTACAGTTAGCCCAATATATACTCAATCATTTATTGCTTTCTGTGGATACCATTATACACAGATTATCCAGTACCTACCTACAGTTTTCTATAGACCCTGCCGGGCACACAATATGTATGGTATGGAGACAGAAGGACCTCGTTTCAATTGTAAGCACAGGAACTGAAATATAATCCACGTTTGTATAATTATTCAGTGGTCACGGGTAGAAAATGAAACAATCTGCCCGAGTCTAATTTTGCAAATGATGAAGTACCTAGTCTTTCAAGGTTAAAGATATCAATGAAAAAGTTCTTTGTGGGAAAGCGTGTTGTATATTTTTATTATTGTCCTACCAAGTTAAGGTAAGTTAAGTTAAGCTACTTAACATGTGAAAGGGTGGACAAAATACCATCTACAGGAATGATCTAAGGCGTTATGGCCTCATCCAGGCTTATTTCATCAATTTGTAATAATAATAATGATTAATGTGTTATTAAAAAGTTAATGATGTTGCTATGGATATTCAAATTAAACGCAAGGTTTATGAAAACTACATGATATAGTGCCAGTCTGATGTCACACCGCCTAAAACCGAACAGCCCACATTTTCGGTCCATCCATTTCTTATTAATCCGTTGGGGACGCGTGGGGCCGGAGAACCCTTGTTTGCGTTGCTAATTGAATTCATTGTCGCTGCTTAAATCATGTTTAAAACTCTGTTTGGTGTGTGTACTCATTATGTCCTGGTTTTGATTCTTGAGCGTCTTAGTCCTGATAATTGCTTTTGCTTCTGTGTAGTACTTCCGACATACGAAAGTGTACAGGTCTGATCGCATAATTATATCAATTTGCAGTTTGTTTCTTCTGAAGAATCCGAATCAATTCCTGGATGTAATCCAGTCTCTATAATTTATCGTGCCATTTTCATTTTTGACAGTTTTATAAAAGAAATAAACATTTTATTTGTACTTACCTACTGATAGCAGTTATAATAAAAACGATTTAAGATGCAAATTCTGATTTATTACGAGTATAAAATAATAGGTTACTGAGAGTATCTATTTACTAAAGGAATGCTGCTCGAACGTAGGCTCGTTCCCGGATCCTAAAGTTGAAAACAGATTTCCAGTTTCTATGTTTTGTTTGAACATCCTAGAAACGTCTGGCACGTTCTACGCGTGAGGCGTCAGGCGTCAAGCGTCAAGCGGCTTGACGCGGATGGACGTGTGAATGGCGCTCGCCACTTAGAGGTGCTGATGGTGTAGCCAGTATCAGCTATTGTTTGGCTTCCTTAGGCTTGACAGCAGATTCACAGAGTGCCTTAAAGTCGCGCGACACTTTGTAAAGTCAAAATGGTGTTTGGTCTAATTTTATTCTTTTTTTTAATTTTTGTAAAATGAGATGTCTGATGGAGGGATGATAAATGGTGATGATGCTGATAGATGCAAATAAATTAAACAGTGAAATTTACACAACATTTTAAAATTATTATTTTTTTAACTGGGATAATACGAGGGCATCCTTAGACAGAAGACTTATATAGGATGAAAAATTGTGAACAGCAAAGTCAAAGTTATTAAATGTTTTGACAGTTTTTTAAAAATTTGGTACATAACCGATATCTCTTGGGTGCCCTCGGACTATCCAAAATAATAAACACCTATTTCTTTTTATTTAGGTATGTTTAATATAATAATATTTGGATACTAATTATGTCTTGTGTCTAAGATACCTGCCTGACCTATCTAACACAGGAAAGCAACGTGGCGAATCGAGTATCTTGACATAAAGTCGTATTGCGAATGGCCAGCTTTATTCCTTTGTAATGGATGGCCTGCCTGCGTGAAGAGCGGGTTTGATTATCGCGTCGGCACACCCATATGAGGAGATGGAATTATTTATTCACTCTGCCTTAATAAGGCAGCTGAATGATTTGCCGGGCTTCTTAGACAATGTGGGCTTTTTGAGCCGCGCTGGTCGAAATTATGTACCTATATAGGTACTCACATTTATTTACTACTAGTCGGTGGGGCATTATAATTGAATTGAGGAGTCGAAATAATCTTAAAAAAGTCCAGAATTTTAAAAGACTTTTTTTAGATTATTTCGACATAATCCCTCTTTTCTTTATAATTATACGTACTTGGGGTCACTTCGCATTAGGTACATCATCTAATTTTAACAAAAATATAATGAGCTTTATATCTACACCTACTCATTTTAATTAAATACCTTGAAACTTACACCCACAAAGTAAAAACTTAGGACAGGGGGAGACATAAAGTGAAATTTTGGTCCATCTTATATTTCCAGTTTTACGCTCCAGAACGGCATACCAAACTCCAGACTATCTATAAAGTACGGCTTGATTGAGTAACTGCAGATAGCTTGCATCTCAGAGGAAATCTGCGGGAGTGCATCCTTGCAGGTATCTCGTGAACGGCGCATTCAATTAGCCTGCCTTTGCGGTTGCTTGCCATTGTTAGTACGATCACCGCAATCAGAATGCGACAAGGAACCTTCTTGTCATATTTCTATACTAATTTATCAATAGGAAAGATTTCATTGTTTGTTATGTTTGGATTGAATAGGCTCCGAAACTACTTGACCGATTTGAAAAATTCTTTCACCATTAGACTTTACAAAAATCTTTGATGAACATAGGCGTTACAATCTTTTCAAAAAAATTAGGGTCCGTATGAAAACTTCAATAATGTTACGGAACGTATGTGTAAGAATTTATAATCAGTGCTTAGAAAGGTAAATCCGCGCGTTGTCAAATTGGAATGGAAATTTATTAAAGTAAACGTCCAATAGTTTGGTTTTAGTTCGCAATGGTGAGTCAACCCAAGATTTTTCTTCCCAATAGGTATTTTGCTCCGTTCGACCCAAAACATTTGATTTGAGTTCCCCTCTCTACCCACACGTACTTATTCCAAATAAGAGATAAAGATTACCTGGGTACTTCTAAGAAAAGCCTCCTAGCAGCTGCAAGGGTAAGTTCATGTGCGGTGTGGTTGCATAAAAATATCTGACAGATGACACCCTGATGCGTCACACGTCGCCGTATCTATTGTGACTGGTGCATGAGGAATGCCTCGAACTAATCATTCTCATAATACAAATGATTTGAGTAGGTACTCTATACTTCAGCAAAATTTTTGATAACCTCCCCAACACCCATAGCAATAATTTCATAATCAAAATTGTCACAACGAAGTGTCGCGGCCTCATTATGTAACGTTTCCAACAATCTGACAAAGCAGGCATTTTCATTTGCGAAAAATTCAAACCCACAAAGGTCCCTCGTGAAAAATTATTAGGAAAATTCGTAGCGCGAGTTTTGTGAAAAAATATGTTTTCTCTTTGTGTTCGAGCCATTTTTCCTCGAGCGACGCGAGAGTGACGGCTAAGTGTAGAAATATTGGACATGCTACTTGGGTAGATTAATAATCGTAGTACCTTTTAGTAAAAGAACAATGTCAGGAAAAAAATAGGATGCTTTTTTGTAGTTTTTATCATGTTTTGTAAGTATAACAAAATAAAAGAAAAAAGGAGCCAACCATACGATTTTTTTTTCAGTTTTTCAGAAAAGGTTTCGTTTATTTTAACACTCAAAAATCACATTATGCTAGCTACTCTATGTATTTCATTAGGTATGACCCTAATGCAATAGAGTAGCTAACATAATAAACCATTTACAATAATATTTTATTTAATTGAAATGGAATATATAATTCATTTTAAAATAACACAGCAGCTTCATTTCAAAAGTTTTTTTATTTTATCACCCCGTGTTACACGGGGTTTTAAATTTAAAACAAAAAAAAAATCACGACAAAAAAATCTGGTGAAAACGAATAGGTACAAAAGAAAATGGCCGTAATTTTTCCACCACGTTGACTTTTAAATTAAATTTTGACTCAAATCAAATAAGCCCGGCTGTTACACGATGGACTCATTAATGAAATTACCAAGCCTACCTAATTGTTATTTACCACAGAAAAATCCAGAGGTTTATTTCAAAAGACAAAGAAAAAACCTGGTATTGAGAAAAATCTAGTAAAATCTAGATTTTGGACAAGCAAGTCCTAGAATAAAATTATACACAATAATAATCCTGTTGTGGGCTACGTATCTTAATAACAAAGTTTTTCTTTGTACTTGACTACCAACCGAAGAGGATTCCTTCTTCTAGATAATTAATTGTCTTTTATTGTACGGTTTATCGTGCAATAAAGAATGAGTATTTTGAGACCTGAACTTCTATAACAAAATAATATTGAAGCAATTTCGAAATAAGATACGTATCATATTATGTAGATTTAAATGAGTCGAATTATTTTAAATGAGTCGAATTATTTTAAAATGTTCATTAGGAAAGCACTTGTTTCCTTCCTCACCAGCGTTGATATGATAAGTGACCTGCCGAATAATAAATAAATAATTATTAGTAGTAACGGGTATTTATCGCGTTTATTAACCTTTTTTTTAATGATTTATTTTTCCGGGAAAAAGGTAAATAAACGCGATAAATACCCGTTACTACTAATAATTATGTGTTCAGATCGCCGTAAGTATAAAAAAAAAATAAAGACCGGACAATCACAGCATCATCTAGCGTTAAACTAAGAAGATATGCGGGAAAAAGGTAAATAAACGCGATAAATACCCGTTACTACTAATAATTATGTGTTCAGATCGCGTAAGTTTAAAAATAAATAAATAAAGACCGGACAATCACAGCATCATCTAGCCCTAAACTAAGCAGATATTGATTATGAATATGCCTCTAGACAAGGGTACGGATTCAACAACAAACAAAGACCGGACAGGACAATCAATTAAAATCAACGCTTAATTAAAATTCTACTTAGTTTTCAACAATGATTTCTGAAATAAAAATCAGCTAATTAAGATTCGAATTTTGGTACCAAATCGTTAGCAGCTGATGAGTATTTACAGCCACTTGCTATAGTAACGTACCATTGTCACAAGCAGTGCCGAGACAATGGGAGCCCTTTGGAAGTCCGCTGCAGGCGTCGTAAATCAAACCACTTGCCGCGCCAACACTAGACAATTGCACGAGTTATCACGGACGGTGGACTGTGGAGTGCCCCAGACTTCCAGCTCCAGTTTTCATTCTTATGGGATCTACCTTTTGTCCAGCATTGGAACGAGGTATGATTTAAAATATAAGTATTATAATGTGTTTATATGCGGCGGTAGACATCAGGCGGCAAAACCTGTTAATAAAGGTAAGAAACAACTACGTTTATAGGTGAAAAACCGTTAAACTAGGAACATAAATGCGTGAACTAGGTAAGTTCATATTTTCTAAGAGTCCCACTCTTAAAAAATAAGAACATACATAGTTGACTGTGACTCTTGCGATAAATGGTGTGTCTATTACATTTTATATCACATTTATTTAATGGCAGGGCGCGACATGTAATATTGAATGTAGGTACAAGACACGGTCGAGTTAATTTTAATAATTGTAATAAAATGAACTCGTCTGTAAAATACCTACGTAATATCAATTTAATTCTGATAAATCCTCGCTAACAAATCAAGTTTATTATTATGTAAAACGGCCAATTCAAAAGGATACAAAATATCGGAACATTCCCGACGGCGCGGCCCGCGACAATACGAGACCATAACCTGTCATATTACTTTGTCCCGGACATTTTATACGAGTGATTTGCAGACCCAGGGGAGGCAGGGGAACAACAGGATAAATTAAATTAAATTTTAATACCCGCAAATGGAACGGAAATTAATAAATGTTTTATTTAGTATTTACAATTGGCAGGTCCAAGTACCTATTTATTTTGTAGATTACTTTGTGTTGAAATGTAGGAATTTTATTCAATCCGTTGGTGATTTAAATTTAACTTTACGATTATCGTAAGTCTCGAAACAGTTACAAATTGAAATACAAGCTTTGTAGGGCACAAACCCGATTTGTTAATTATAGACATACATTCTAGCAAACGTAACAAATGAACTCTATAAATTTAATATATTGTCAGCCGCCTTCGACACTGTATCTCACTAACAACTCAATAGGGGTCATAATCGCCTATCAATGCGTCAACGTTGGCGTATGAAGTGTATGCGTTAGCTCGGCGCGGTGTCGCGCCATTCTAGCTCCAAAGTGCTGAACATTAGACTAATGCTTTCGCTCTATCCACGTCCGCCGCGAATTGTAGAGTTGGCTTCACTAACAAATCCAGGGGTCTTCAACTATTGGCTTTTATGGTGTGAAACAAATTGCAGAAGATCTTGGGAGTTCAAGTTCAAATAGCTGAATTTGGTTTGACATGGCAACGACCCCTATGACTGATGCAGTATTTATACAGTTATTACAAACATTTTTACATAATCCTGAAACTTATTGTTTTGACCAGATTGACCGTAAGGACCATAATTATACGAAAAAAAAATAAAAAATAAAATTCTTATCTATGATTACGCAGTGTTATGTATTGATGAGTATCTGGGAAAAATTTGAACATATTGAATAACATTTTAACAATCTGTGCCAACTGTGCTCCACCCCAGCAGGCGGCGAGTTTTGTATGCAGTGCAGTAATTCTCAACTCCACGTCCAGTGCATACGATCTGAACTAGTTAATAAAGTGCCACTTTCTTATTACACCCTGTATAATGGTTACGAAAAGCGAATTTATTGTCTCTTTTCATAAATTAAAAGCACAGTGGAAGTGAGTTTTTAAAGGACTATGAGAAAGGGCTATTCAGATGAAAATTAAATTTAAATATTTCATAGGAGTAATTTTTAAAAGGTTGGTTTTATGTTTATGTATAATAAATACTTATCTGGTAAATAATATAATAAAGTTATGAAAAAAATAATACTGAACGCTTTCTTTAACAATTTATCACTTGCTTAATACGAAATATTGCAAAAAGCCTCCCAAAAACATACCGCCTATCACCTTTCATAAAATTAATATCTATTGTCACCCGCCATTTGTCTGACATTACGTCACGTAGACATACGTCACAGTGACGTGGAACGGCGTGACGTCATTATTCACGCCCCCCGGCTTAGGTGCTATTACTCAAGTGTGACCTGTAATGCGAGAGTTTTCCCCGTAGGTACCATTTTTATCCGCTCTCCTCTATTATTTTTATGATAATAAAGAGCGAAGTTTCTCGAAAACTTTACTCGAACTTAACTTCACTCTCGTATCACTTTGAGTTGTAACTATAAATAGTTGTAATTCAAAATGACACCTTTATGATAAGTAACCCCCCCTCCCTTCCATCTGAAAATCATGGGATGGTTGCTTCCACAGGTTCTAACATTCATTTCCCGCAATAATTTTATTTAGATGTAAGATAATACAATTGTGTGTTTTTAGTACACAGCATTGGGCTTAGAATGGAACGTAAAGTCTTTGATTAATAGTTGCAGTTCCATAATTAATTCATAAATTTTTGACAAATGGTATGATATCTTCAGTTACAATAATATTAGACAAGCATTGCTTCCTGATTATAACCATGGACCGGATGTACCGGATAAACCTTTAAAGCTCAGCTCCCGAGGATCTCATAAAACCTTATTTCTATTTGAGTGGGCTCAAAGTTCTTAACCTCTTCGGTAACGAGGCTACCAAATAAGATGTAATCTTATAACAAAGGCGCACGCACACCTTCCAATTAAGGGCTGAGATCGGTGGCGTGTCTGACGTCATCACGCAAGGCTGGGTGGTCCAGGCTTCGAGGAAACTATATCTTGAACATGTACTGAGTACTGAGAAGGGAGATATCTCATAAAAGGTTTATGGTGGTGTAGAATGCCTATGTCCAACGATGTAGTGTGAATTTATGTCCCAGTAGTTTTGTACAGAGTTCCAGTAGGTACCTATATAACTCTGGGAATAAGCGAAAATGCACATTTTAGGAAGTGGGCTCTAATAGTCTTTATGTCTCTATGTAGTCTATAAGTCCTACTTCTAGGTTTTGTTTGACCAAAGATTTGTAAGATTTCAAAGAATTCTAAGTTTTCAAAAAAAATTCGAAGCTATGCGTGGCCTGAGAACTGCAGAGTATCTGACGCAGCGCTTCAGCATTGCTATATGCAGCGGGGCAATGCAGCTAGCGTCTTGGGGACGCTTCCGATTGGTATTGATTTGGGTTAGTTCAGATACCGCTAAATTGTTTGCAACACTCTGATCAACTGTAAATACTACATAATAGGTCTTTACCTATGAAATTGCCGTTCTGACAATGACGAATTAAAGGCGATTGTGGAAGATGATGCTACACAATCTACGGCTGAATTAGCAGCAGCTTTCGACGTTAGCGTCAATACAATATTGGTCCATTTGCGTCAAATTGGCAAGGTAAAAAAGCTTGACAAATGGGTGCCCCACGAACGCAATGATCGCCAGCGCGAAGTACGCGTCGAGACGTGCCTTGCACTGCTCAACAGACGCACAAATGAAGGAATTTTGAAACGCATTGTTACCTGCGATGAAAAATGGATTCTGTTTGATAACCGCAAGCGCTCAGCAAGTTGGTTGGATCCTGGTTCAGCACCTAAACAATGCCCTAAACGAAAACTCACCCCTAGAAAAGTGATGGTCACTGTTTGGTGGTCTAGCGCCGTTGTGATTCATCACAGCTTCTTACCAAACGGGATGAGCATTACTGCAGATGTGTACTGTGAAGAACTGAACACAATGATGGAGAAGCTGGCACATCTCCAACCAGCATTGGTCAATCGCTCCTCTCCGCTGCTCCTGCACGAAAACGCGCGACCTCATACTGCACAGCAGACGGTATCCAAGTTGCAAGAACTGGGGTTGGAAGCTCTCCGTCATCCGCCCTACTCACCAGACCTTGCGCCTACAGACTACTACTTTTTCCAGAATTTGGATAAATTCTTGGCAGGAAAAAAATTCAATACCCGAGAGGCAGTAAAATGCCTTTGAAGAATTTGTTGCTTCCCGACCTGCTGATTTCTTTAAGAAGGGCATCAATAAACTGCCACTGCGTTGGCAAAGATGCATTGATTGCATAGGTGATTACTTCGATTAATACAAATAAAAAATACATGAAAAAAATTCGTTTAAATTTTTTCATACAAAACGGCAATTTCATAGGTAAAGATCTAATAGTTCTAATTTGTTCGTAAATTTGAAGCTTTTGCGAACTCTACGGATTCTACACTAAGTAAATCGTTCATAATACAAGTAAGTTTAGGGTTATAAAACAACTTCATACATTACCAGTGAGTATTGAAACAATTTGTACCGAAATAAAGTTTAGCTATAACTCGGAACATATGTTCGGTATCGGTTCAAACCCACGGAGTTATGATCGTTTTTATTAGGGATTGGTTTAAAGTTCTCTAATGTCTAAAGTTTTGATGGATGGCTCCGTCTATATTGTGCGATTTGATTTGTTCAACTGTTTAATTGAATTCGGTCAGTGTTGAGTTTGTTGAAATTTTTGATAAAATGAAGTGTGCAGAATTTACTACACGACTCGGGGTGTAAATGAACGAATAAATGCGTATTTGTCAATTATTTTCATTTGAATTAACTAGCCGATAGAAGGCACGTTGTTTTACTTGAGATCAAAGCTTTATCCTCATACGTAACAGAATACAGGGCCCTGAAAGGATTATAATATTATCAAAGTTACTACTTCTAATGTTGTTATTTAATTGTTATTTTTTTTCTTTTACCTTGTGATGAAATAACGATAAAATATGACTTGGATTAAATACAAATCTATACCAGTATTTTATTTCACATGTCATGTGAGGAAAGAATACCATCTACCTTCTAAGCCCAGAGAAAACGCAGCATCGTGCTTACTAAACAAATATCCACCATCAATCCAAAAGATTTATATTAATAGCTCATATTTCGGCCGTTGGTATCTAATCAGAAAACCGTATTACCGAAGCCCATCAAAAGAAGTAACATAAATACAACCTTTTCCCCATTACCCGTTATCCCCGTTATCGGAGATAATGGGGAACGGGGGGAATAAAGCTCTAAGTTGGGGAAAGTGCACTAATCAGTTCGTTTTATGTGCTATCGAAGTAGTTTTGGCGATGATAAAGTTTTGATTAGACTTCAGGGATGCTATCTGTGCAGTTTGTTATACGTTATGAACTAAGTTAACAATTATCTATCCAATTAGAAAGGAACGTAAGTTTATTTAGCTATCTATACTTGCTAGTAAAAGCATTTTTTGTAACTATTTTAAATTTACGATGAAATATTCTAGTTAGTTAACCGTATATAATATTTGGTAAAGTCTTTATTAACAAAAAAAATTACAATAAATAACAGAACTCTGGTCTTGAAAGTTGACCTGTAGATTGTTTGCAACAGTCTGCATTTAGCTTTATTGTTTGACAAAGTGAACGTAATCTCAGATTTATTTTAAATCTAAGTATACCCCCAGGGGGTGAAAGCCTCCTCCAACGACTCCAATATCTATCTAGTGAGGGTCTTGGACTTAGCTTGCTGCTACCTTTTCAATGACATCGCATCATCATTTCGTCTCCTCTCTAAGAGAGGCTTTATTAGGAACCAGTTTGTCACTATTTGTCACCAGCTGCGTTTATCTCTGAAAAAAATCAGTACCTTCATAATAAGACTGACTACAATCCGAAAATAGCTTCAGAGATTTTTGTCGGATAAATCTAAAGGTATTTTTGTGGTACATTAATCAATACGACCACAGGTTTACAACGGTCGGTTCAGTTATTTACTTTGTGTTAGAGAATTGTTTATATACCTACAGGTAGTACGGGGTTACACAATACCGAAACGAAAATAGTTTTCGTTTGTTCCTGACTGTCAAAGTTGTTCTGCTAAAATGCAAAGACCCTTCCAAAAAAGTTTGAAAACTACAATTGTATTGGCGGAATTGTGGCAAATAGTAACATGACCCAACAAACGAAGAAGAAGCCTTCGTATGAAACTATTGGATTACTATAATTGGTTTTAATATAATAAATAATAATACTTACAAAAATTTTATCTGTATACAGAATGGATTATGTAGGGCGCTAAATAAATGTAGGTATGGGAAGAAACTTTAACTTTTATAGTTTACGACACAACCCGTACTAAGAACTCAGGCCACGACCTCACCAGTCGAAACCACACGTCGCCCCTATTTACACGTAACGTTTGCATTCAACTGATTGCAAACCGATACCATCAATTTTCATGGCCAACTTACCAACACCCCTCAATTTCAACCTTACCCTCCTAAATATAAGGGTGGTGGAAAAACCATTGATATGAAAATATGCGTGTTGAGCATACGAATTGTTTGGCAGGTGAGAGTGATGGTGCGAATCGGGGTTCAGGTAATGTTTGAGATTTCTTTTGAGTTGTGACGTGCGTTGTTGGCAAGGCCCGTATGTGAACCCTACACATTAAGGGTATTTAAGATCGCCGCACACGTTTCAACTTTGAAACGCCTTATTCAGCTAGAATCATTAGACCTATGGATTGTATTATCGCCTCGGCATTAACACAAACCGTTCGAAGCCAGGTCGTCAGCATATATGTACGTTGTTTACAAAAGATTTTGCAGCAGTCTTTTAAAATAGTTGTGAATTTAAATGTTATTTGTTATATTTACACTCGAGAGCAATGAATCCGGGTCACTCAAAGAATCCAAAAAATCTCGGAAAGTAAGAATGCTAGGTTAATGCAACAAATTGTTCTCCGACGAATCAAAATTTATGCTCTACAAGCACGATGGAAGACACAGAGTGTATAGAAGACCAGGGGAAAGATTCAAGCAAGCATGCATCGAAGAAAAAGTAGCCTACGGTGGTGGGTCTGTACTTGTGTGGGCCGGAATTTCCTCTGAAAGTCGCACAGAGCTGGTGATCAAAGAAAACGGCTCTTTAACTAGCGTAAGATATGTGGAAGAAATCCTCAACGAACACGTTGGTCCATTTATGGTCAATTTGGGTGAGGATGCTATATTTATGCATGACAATGCCCGACCTCATACAGGTAGGATTGTGAATGACTACCTTCAAGAGATGAACATTACTTGTATGGAGTGGCCAGCGCGCAGCCCGGATATCAACCCGATCGAGCATGCTTGGGACGAGCTAGGGAGATGCGTAAAACAACGAAACCCTCCCCCAATCACGCTTCCTGAGCTCAAAATTGCTCTCACAGAGGAATGGGAGAACATTCCCCAAAATCGTATAAGGAACTTGGTGTACAGCATGCCAAACCGCGTAAACGCAGTAATGGAAGCACGAGGAGGTAATACGAAGTATTGAAATTCAAGAAAATCGTCATAAAGTTCAAAAATTTCATTTTTCCTATTTTTGTTTTAAGGAGAGATCAGCAGTTTTTTTTCATTATGTAATTTTGTGTAAATAAAATGTATGGTGACTCATATTTTTTTAACTTTCATTTAAGGAGTATTAAATTGTCTATTAAATACAATTTATTGCATTAACCTAGCATTCTTACTTTCCGAGATTTTTTGGATTCTTTGAGTGACCCGGATTCATTGCTCTCGAGTGTATTTGAATGAGCATGTAATGAGGAACAGTAGTGAATAGTATCTACTCTATGACTAAATACTATATCTGTTATAAAATCAAGAGTATAAACGGCACGCAATTCATTTCATTTATTTATTTATAATGGAGTCTGTACATTATATTACATTGTCTTAAATTTAGTAAAATTTATAAATCATACAATTTTATTTTATTTAGCTAGCAATAGGTAATAGTAACAACACTGCGAATTCATTCTAAACACGGAGGGGGCGGTTCGTAAAGGAAAACCGCGGAGGCAATCTGTTCTAGAAATATTGAAAAGAACTTCTTCCTAAACAAAACTTATCGACCCTTTTCGTCCCATCTAATCCGTCAAATCATCATTCCTTTATCGGACCGGCAACCTGATTGTGGTCCGCTAAGCCGTCGTGCAACGGACCAGGCTAGGTATTACTCAGCGATATTTAAAGCCGCTTTGATCGCTTCAAGCGGATTTATCGAGACACTCGCTCCTAAATATTAATTGGAACCGCAGACTGGTCTTGAAGTAAATCAAATCACTGCAAAATTAATTTGCGGGAAATCTGTTAGTTTTGGGAAATGGTTTCCGCGTGTTAATGGTTCCTTTTGGAATTTAGAGCTGGATTCCCACTAAATACTTCGCGAGTCACAAATATACAACTACATATAAAGGTCCGAATCCTATTGGTGGACATTTTGCGTATATGAACAATTTTTTTTTAACTTAACGGTATTTTGCTGTCGCAATACTGATTAATAATAGATTAAATACTCTCTACTAAAGCATTTCGAATATTTAACATTTAATTAAAAGCTTTGAACATTTTCATCACAAGATTTTCTTTGTGTAATGTGAAGGTAAACCAAGCTCTGGCAAAGTTTGCATAGAAATAGTAAAGGGTTTCGTTTTCACAATTTGGCTCCGCAGAGTGTTCTACTTTCCTGTAAATGAAAGAAAGCGAAGCTATATGAAACAACTGGCCTTGTTTCCCGTCTCTTAAGCGGTGGACTGCCGAGCAAAGCGATACTGAGCGTTTTACAGGCTGCATATTCGGGAAATAGTGTGAGTGAATTTAATGACGTGTATAGTCAATATCTCGCCTGAGTTTTTGTTTTCATAGTGCTCACTATGCTACCACACCACCGCCGCAACGTCAGGACAAAACTTTTTGGAATCATATATAAATTCTTAGAATCTTGCCTCTCAGAAATGCAGTTCTTGGCCAAATATCCGTTCCTGCTACCCGGCTGATTACCAAAAACACAACCTACCCTATAGATATGCAACTGCGTGCGTTCATGCCCGGAAACCTTCATGTCTGAGGCTCCGATATGTTATTTGAATCTCTCTTCGCCATAAATGTTTTTTTTACAGGTAAACACCATTACGAGACCATTGAATCAGCAGCGCTGAACCAAAGTCTACATCCGCGGTGCACGCTCAATTCCTGTCACTCACCTGAGCGCCACGCTGACGCCATTTTTCCACGGGTCCCCGGAGCCTCCATGTTTGCGTCACGCGTAGTAAGCGGGGTATTATGCTAATCATTCGGGGGGTCCCGCCTCTGGGAACAATCGCCTCAATTTATGGCCTCTTGAATTTGGCGGGGTTACGCAGATTTAACTGAGACGTAATGAGCTTTGGGCTTATGGCGTAACCTGTAGGTTGCTATGGAATAACATTATGACGTTGGGATTGCTTGAAGATCGGTGGTTATAAGTTCAGCGAAATGTTTCATAAAATTCCAACCAAATCCGTTCTCAATCGTGTTAGAAATATATTCTTTATGGAACAAATTGTGAAATTATTCTTTGCAAAAAGGCTTACTACTAAATATCAGATTATCTAGCTAGATGATAAAAATAGGTTTGGGATAAGTTATTCTCTTTTGGTTTCTTGCTTCTTTACCTAAAAAAGATTGAAGTGAACAAAGAATCAAAGTAATCACTTTATTTCCCAGTACAATATAGTGTCAAAGAGTCGTACTAGTTTAACGTCTAAAGGAAATAAAACACTTTGATTTTGATCTAAAAAGCAAAATCGAGTTCCGGGAGAAAATTGAAATTGGAACTGATTGTACTGTATGAAATCTTGGAACGTTTAAAGCGAATAGTACCGGTCTGTTCGAAATTTGAAAACAAAGAACAATTTGCACTGGTTCCCACCAAAAAGGTTTTATCGACACCGAAAAACGTAGCAACAAAATAATACAAGATAGCAGACATGCCGAAACACCTTTGTAGTGTTCGTTTTTCGGATGCGGCGGTAGAGAATCCCGCCAAATTGCTTTCCGTTTATGCCACCTCTGGCACTCGCTCATTGGCCATCAATTATTTTTCTAATTGGTCCGTTTGAAAAGCTACTTCGAGTGCTATCGCGGATCTATAGATAACAGAAGAGACTTACAAGTTTGTTTTGAGCACGAATTCGTGAATTCTTTTATTGTTAAAAGCTTTTTGTGAAATTATTACTTTAAAAAGCGGTTGTGGTTCCTTCATCGACTTATGCCCGGTTGAGTCTGTCTGCCACCGTACCCTCGGATTATGAAACTAAAGGAACATACTAGTGTTTGTGCATACACTTATGCACTAAACTTCTTCCGTCCTATGCACATGGTTAGACTCCGTTGCGACTGGCCGTTGAGACTAAAATACTCCTGGGGAGAACTCGTTGAAAAAAAAAATCTGCAAGCGTAAGTTTTGTAACGTAAAAGCAACGAGACAAACTTTTCGGCTTATCAAATTAATGATTTCCTAAAAGTCACATCCAGTACCATTATCCAACTAATCCAACAGTAGGAACAATAAAACGGTCATCGAATCGACATTGGAGCTTAAACCATTCCAATAAAGTTCAATTCCGCTCGCTTCGCTATAGTAATGTCGATAACAATTTAATTGGAAAAGCGTCTTTCTATCGCGACGACTTTTGTTCGCGAGTACCCTTGTTTGCGACTTCAGTTAGATTGCCTTGACTTTTACTCATTTTATGTCGCGATGGGGAATCGATGGAATCTTGATGTCGTCGTAAAGATACAGATATAGACTTTTCAAATGAAGCTTATTATATGTAGGTGTATTGGAAAGTAACTCTATATCTGTCTTTGTGTTGATTTTTCACGATTAAACGGCAAAACGGCTCTGGATGAAATTTTGCTGGGTGGTAGACGTTATCTCGGAGTTTGACGGACAGGCTTACATTTTATCTTGGAAAAACACATAGGTCCGGTAACGATTTCATAAAGATAAAAGATAAAGAAAACTTGGTATACAATTTTACTTATTCTAAGTTTTAATTACTAAGTCATGGCCATCTGCGGTCAACAGTTCATTATATATAATAGTCCATTCTTAAAAGAAAAGAATAATAGGAAAAGCGGGCAAACGATAGTTTGTCAAATAAAAAATACTCCCCGTTTATAATAAAAACTAAAGGTTTCTATAACAAAAGACTCTATTCCGTATAGATTGCTGTCGCGTTTGCTTTCAGTTGATTATCAACAACATACCTATTTCGTCGAGTCAAAGCAATCTCCCAACCTCTCTGCCAAACACCAAGACACAATAGGTACCTTACAGCGAATATTTCAGAGAACCCCACAATACGCACTCCACAACAAGGCCCACCTGTCCAAAATAAATTACGAATGGACGGACAAAGGCCTCTTCAGTGCATTAACACGAAAATCTTTTGACACTTTTAATCGTGAGGGCCCGTACGGCGGACCCACTACCGACCAATCAACACAGAACTCCAAATCGAATTAGTTTGTATGACGAAGAGGGTCTCTTTAACCCGGCAGTGTTGCCTGATCTTCAAGTGCCTCAAGGTTCATTATTCTAATTGGTTTTTCATTCGGGAATCTTTCGAGTGGTGCTTTCTTTGCGAGTGAAAACGCGATAATTTAATTATTCAGAGACTCGTGAGTCCTGAGAGGATTTACACGCCTTCTGTGAGGGATGGCGATGCAACGACGGTGACATTCCAAGCAATTGATTACTAAGCATTTTAGATCTGACAATTTAGTAACAACCAAGTTACTACAATGACACCATCATATACATAAACCTCAATATCAGAAGAAGTTCAAGCTACTCAAAGCATTCCAGATGCTCACACATTGATTATGATGCAATCTTTAAGGGCTACTCTAGCAGAAGTTTGAGCTATTCGTATCATTTCCTATGACTTGGCAGTTTATGAACTAACCTCAAATTATCAACAAAATCGTGAATGCAACTAATGAAAGTGTTATTAACATTCATAAGTTGCAATCACGATAATGTACATTATATTGTAGGCTGAGGTATCAGGTCGTGGGACTGTTTACCCACAACGTTACGTTCACGGGACGTTACGATGACGTACGTTACGTTGCCCTTACGTCACTTGAGTTTGACAAGCAGCTTATTGTTTCGCACTTTATTTATTTTTCATTTACCTATTCCTACGGAATAATACTCAGATTTTGGAGGTAAACAGTTAGGGCGGATTGTTTTGTTTGAAGAAAACGGTTTTCATATAATGTAAGAATATACAAAGGCGCGTCTTTCAGTGTTTTGTCAAGAGGCTTTGTGGATATTTTAGGTTATTTTTTGGAGAAATTTCTTGGATTTTAGGATTCCATAATAAAGATAAAGTGATGCAAATCAAAGAAAAAACAGGATTAGTATAAACCCTTGGAAGTGGTCGTTTCATTTCCTAGACATGTTTTAGCTGTTTTAGCTTTTTGTAGTTATGAAGCCCAACTTGGCCTAGATTTTAGACGACTCACGGGAATTTATAAGTTTAAAAGTATAGAATTACATAAAGCTCTAAATTATGACAGAAAAAAACGATGCACTGTTGTGTGTGACACACAAGTCAAGATCGCAAGAACCCTGTTCGAAAAGTTCGTTCAGTGTTTGTTCATCAATCTTGTATCACAACATTTCATTAATCAACCCCCCCCCCCCTTCCCGTCCCACCCCCCACCGTCCAGTCTCGATGATTTGTTATGATCTCTCCTGCGCAGCGGGCGGCCAAAAACTGCAGCACAAACTAATTTAAACTTTAACAATTTAACTTTAGCTTCAAAATTGCACAACCGAAATCACAAAACAAACCGAACTAAACGGTATGGCTGTTACAATTAAGGAGAAGATAATGAAATGAGTGTTATTTCTAAATTTGAACTCTAGTTAACGGAGTTAGGGTGTAAGTTTTATTGAAATTGAATATGCAAAATTAAATACTGGTTGGTTACATCTCTGTTCCGTATAATAATTTCAATGTTAAGGCAAGAGTGAATAATTTATTCCGATTTACCGCTTGTACCATGATGGGGTAAATTTTTGTATCATCATCATCAGCCTACAATAGTCCACTGCTGGACCTCTAGGCCTCCCCAAATGAGCGCCATAGATGGCATTATTCATTTAAATTTAAAAAAAAATGTATAGGTACTAAAATATTTTTTTACTGAAAGTGCACTTTGAAGGATCCCTTGTCGAAAAGTAGTCTAAGTAGTCGCGAAGTATCTAACTCATAATGAATGTGAACGGGTTTACTATAAACCTTGTTTTGATTGGAAGAACACAGATGTTTCATACCAAGGTTGCATAAGCCCAGAGCTATGTAAAGTTTATAAGATGTTTTCAAAATGGACCGACTGATATAAAACAAAGCTTACTTATCATAACGCAAAGATCTTAAATAATCTACCTCTGCTAAATTCTTTACTTGGTAAATTACAGTCAAATAATAGAATCAGATTAGAACTAGTATTTACAATAGAAACAATGGAGCTAACTGCAGACTGTTACAAACTCTCTCAAATCTCCATGTAGATTAACTGATCCATATCAATACCTTGCTTTGCTCTAAATTACAGAACGTATGTAACTAATATAAATAAAATTGCAGTAACTTATGGAATTACAACTGAAACCAGTTACAGAGCGCAGATAAACTGCCCAAAAGAAAGTTAGCGGATTGCAAACATTACAAAAGTTTTTGATGACCGTACTAGCCATTTGGACCTAATAAGTACTTTATGAACATTAAAGAAAATGTGAATAAACAGAATACCTACTTACATTGGCGTCACATAGAATTACAGTAGACACAAACGAGGTTTATCGTAAAAATGCGATGATCAAGTCATATTCATTTTATTCATATCGTTTCCTTATTATAATTCCTGATATCCTTGTAAACTAACACATAGATGCATAGATGTGTGTGTGCACATAATTAGACACACATGCATGTGTGTGTAATTATGCTTGTTAACTCACATAAAGATTAATTTTGGCTTCGAACTACAGAAAATAGTTGAGTGACACTATCCCTATGCTGTAATGTAACAGAAGCGTATTTTACGTCTACGATTGAAGTGTTTCGAGAAGACTCGCTACGCTCGTTGATGGCAAGGGAATAGCTGCTCTGTGGAAAACCATAACCTAACCTGCATTGAACATTTTAAAACACAGATTGATAGTAACGTCCGTTAGAAGGTTAATAAAGGTTTTAGTGATCGAGTTCATTAAAAAACTATTATTGGATCGTTTTGCCCATTGAAGAGCACGTAAAGATGGCCTTTTACGAATAAATTATACATATAGGTATCAATGTCAATGATGAGACTGATTAATTTATTATATATTATATAGTATAATAAATTCACAAGAAGTTTAATCCCTTAGAGCATAATATTGGCTAAAGGTCCCGTAAGCGACCTAGCCAGCGCTGGTCTGCCGTTAGAGCCTCGGCATAAGCGCATTGCGCTAGTCTTGTCACCACAGATCTCTAGGGACACTCACAGACGTACAATTAGTCGCAAATAGCCGCTCCCATAAATCCGCACACAAAATATCAGGAATGTTGCCACCAGCCACATTAATCTTCGCCGCGGCTTCGTTTTGTAGAATATCTGCTGGAATTTATCGTACGGTGCTGGGTGGTGCGCCTTGTTATTCTTGACTAGGTAATTTAATGTTTGTGCACGATCAAGGCATATATTTCACTAATATTTAATTTAGTTTTGACCTGCATTGTCGCACACCGAGGAAAAGGTTTCTCCGCCCTTTTTCAGGTTCCTCAGTTCCGTGAAGCTGTAACTATCGTCAGCCCATAGTCAGCCGGATCTTAGAAATTCTAAGTTTGTACAGACTGTCAAATAGGAATGCCTGATTATGGCATGGGAACGAAGTAGATATACTACTTTTCCAACCTATCTACCTAAGGTTGGTAAATATTGAAATTGATTTTTTCACTAAATTAATTCGGGTATTAAATACTGTTCCGGACGGAATAGTTTTAGTTTATTGTTATAGTTATATTAGGCCATAAATAGATAGTTAGAAAGTTTAAATAGTTTAGATAACACGAAAACATGTGTTCTTAACGATAATATGCTTAAGTAATAAAGAACAGACCCTGTACGCAGTTACCCGAAATAGACAATAGTTCAATAATAGTTAAGTAATTAGGCATAGACAAAATTGCCAGATGTTAACTTCTATTGTTCAATAAAACAGGCAAAAGTACCACGCGGTGCACGCGGTAAAGAGACGAGACCCTAGCTAGGATATTATAAATATACGTGCAGATGTTCAGATCGTCAGTCAGTCATTCGTGGTCAGTCAGTCAGTCAACAGTCAGTCAGTCAGTCAATAGCCAGTCTCGAGTAAACACGTACGCGCGGTCGCAACAGTATAGAACAATAGGAAGGAACGGACCTCGTTCTCTCTTACCGCCGCACCAGGGTCCCGCTGCCTTTGCACCTGAATTCACGCTGTTGTTTCAATCTCGATCCCTACAGAATCCCAGCAAAAGTGTACAAAGAGGCCGACATAAGGAAGATCGGAGTCGGAAAGCACATAGATCGGCACACACATAGAAAATAGTCCTTACAGTCCACAGCAATAGGTGTTGCCGCGCCGACCGATTCCGATCCTAATCCCCGGTCCCGTACATTCTGGTCCTTCGAGCCGGATCTTTTCGAGATTGAACAGTGGTAGTGACAAGGTCAAGGAGCGATTCCGGTCGGAACGAAGCGATAGTTCAGGAACCTTCGCCCATCGCTTCTGCGTCGACGGCGGAGCCTCCTCCGCCACCGTTATAGTAGTCGACGCAGCGAAACATAGCAACTGAGGCACCGCATTCGTCCGGAGCTCACAGTATGGAGCCGACAGCATCAACAGCCGCCACCAGTGTAACCAGCACCGGCACGAACATCTTTACCTCCAACACACCTACGACCTACATAGAAACCACGATGTCAACGGATACGCCGGCCACCGTCACCGAAAACACCGGTGGGAGCACCTTGAAGAACAAGACACAGAAAACCGTTACATCGAAGAGGTCCAAACGATCGAAGAAAAGCAAGATTACACAATTAGAATTAGAACTACTGGAAATCCAGGCTCAAATAGCCAAAGTGAAGTTGAGGAAACTTCGTGAAGAGGAGGTAGATAGTTCAGACAGCGAGGCAAGAACAGTTTTTACAGAACAGGAAAACTCCGGGCGGATCGAGAACTGGGTAATGGACACCACCCTGCTGGCCATAGCTGACCATCCCTACGGCGAGAATATCGGTGACGCTCAACAGGAACCGGTAGGAAATAGGAACTCCACCGGACGACCCCAGGTTGAGAAGAACAGTCTCGTCAACTCACAGGAGAGGAAGATACCGGCAAATATAGTAGACGTCGCCCCCGCCGTCACACAGCCACCGTCGCCGGGGACGGCACCCGCCGCAACCAACGCACAGCCGCCGTTGGGAACGGCAAAAGCCGCTTTTCTCTCAAAATTGCCGGAGCATCGGCGTCTAGCGGGCACACAGCCAGCTCCGCTAAATAGTGGTCAGTTTTATAGAAATAGTGATACAGAACAGTTTAATATAGTGAACAGTAGTGAAATAGTTAATAGTGCAACTGTAATGAACAGTGACAATATAGTAAATAGTGCAACTGTAATGAACAGTGACAATATAGTTAATAGTGCCCACGTGGTAAATAATGCGTGTCAAGTGAATAGTGCAGGATGCAACATTCGAGGCGGCGAATACCAGGCAGCAGCGGGAGTAAACCGGTATGTACACGATTTGAATGACAGGGATATTGTGAGACTGGGTGCATCCGCACCGGCGGGAGTCATAGCAGAGCCACCCCGTACGGAAATAGGAGAGCTGGCACTTGCTATAACGCAAGCTATGCGAGCGGCAACACATTCGACTGCCTGCCGGTTCACGGAACTGCCAATTTACAGCGGTGCCTATCAAGAATGGCTAGCATTCAAGGCATCATACGAGGAATCAGCTAGCGCTTACACAGAAACTGAGAATGTAGCTAGATTAAGAAAATGCTTGAAAGGTCGTGCTAGAGAGTCTGTGGAAAGTTTATTGATTTACAACGTCCGACCGGACGCCATAATGAAGTCCCTCGAGTCTAGATTCGGCAGACCAGACGCAATAGCCCTAGCCGAACTAGAGAGATTACGCTCTCTAGCCCGACCTACAGATTCACCTAGAGGTTTATGTGTGTTCGCAAATGAGGTAGCAAACGTCGTTGCTACGTTACAAGCATTACAGCGGATCTACTACTTATATAATCCAGAGCTGACGAAGATCACAATAGAAAAGCTTTCGTCGGCACTTAAATACCGATGGTACGACTACGCGGCAGAACATGAGCCGAACGAACCCGATTTACTAAAGCTAGCGAAATTCCTCGACAGAGAGGCAGCCAGATGCGGCACATACGCTGAACTCGAGAATGTAGTATCATTTTCTTCAAATAAAAAACAGGGCAAAGCTTTCACAGTTAATAACAGTCACCAAGAGAAAAAGCTGAATTGCCCGGCTTGCCAACAGAATCATAGTATAGTAAATTGCAAAAAACTCATAGAAGCCCCTACAAATGACAGATGGGATATAGCTAAAATGCACAGGCTCTGCTTCCGATGCCTCAAGCAGAAAACACAAAAACACAAATGTCCCAAGAGGGTTTGCGCTACTGAGGGATGTGAAAGATCGCACCACCCACTCCTCCATTTCCAACGCAAGCAAGCAGAAACAGAGAAAGTCGCTTCATCGAGAACCCTAACAGAAAGCAAGACGTTTCTCAAGATAGTGCCAGTTACAGCTTCCGGCCCTAGTGGCCAAGTTAGAACGTTCGCCCTACTTGACGATGGATCAACAGTGACTTTGGTGGATGAAGACATCGCCAACGCAATAGGTGCCCGCGGGCCGAATGATCCGTTAAAAATAGAATCTATAGCCAACGGAACGGTACAAGAAACGATGTCGAGGCGGATAACATTCCAATTAACAGGCGCCAACGAAACTCACGAAATACAGGCGCGTACAGTGAAAAGTTTGAAGCTTTCTCCACAGTCGATCTCTCATAAAGATATTCAGAACATTGAGCATTTGCGAGGCATCGCAGGGTATGTATTACATAGAAATGCCAAGCCAAGGATCCTTATAGGCCAAGACAACTGGCACCTGCTAGTCACCAACAGCATGAAGACAGGCGACATCACTCAGCCAGTGGCCTCTCTTACCCCGCTCGGTTGGGTACTTCATGGTTCTCGGACTCGCTCACTCAGCCATCGAGTACAGTACATAAATCACCTAACAGTCGATGACGACATGAACGACGAGCTAAGCCGCCACTTCGCAATAGAGTCACTCATGATAACACCGAAGTATCCCGCCACCGATCCCGAGCAGCAAGCGCTAAATATACTAAAGGAGAATACAATACAGAGACAGGACCGACACTATGAGACGGCACTATTATGGAAGGAGGATAATGTCGTCATGCCTAACAATAGAGATAGCACATTACGAAGAATGTATAGTATAGAAAAAAAGATCGATAAAGATTACAACATGAAAATGAAGTACGAAGCACAGATAAAAAATCTCATAGACAAAGGCTACGCAGAACGCGTGCCCTGCACAACAGAATCACAGAAAAGATTGTACCTGCCTCATTTCGCGGTTGTCAACGTGATGAAGCCGGACAAGCTTAGGGTCGTGCTGGATGCAGCGGCGAAAACAGCAGGAACGTCGTTGAATGATAAACTACTAACAGGACCTGACCTGCTCCAGTCGCTACCCGAAGTACTAATGCGCTTCCGACAACACAATATAGCGGTTTCGGCAGATATTGCTGAAATGTTCATGCAGGTTAAGATAAAGGAAATGGACAGAGACGCTCTCCGATATTTGTGGAGGGAAGATAGGAGAGGACATTCACCACCCGAAGAGTATAGAATGAACTCCTTGATATTCGGCGCGATGTCTTCACCTGCAACAGCGATATTTGTCAAAGACCTGAATGCAAACAAATACAGCGCCGAGTATCCAGCCGCAGCTAAAGCCATAGTAAAAAATCATTACATGGATGACTACCTGCAGAGCTTCCATACAACAGAAGAAGCAATAGCTATAGCAAAACAGGTCAGGGACATACAGTCGAAAGCTAGATTTGATCTTAGACAATGGACATCGAACAGCGTAGAAGTCCTAGAAGCGCTCGAGCCGGGACAGTTGCAGACGCCGCGTCAATTGGACGACGGCACAAGAGCCGAGCGCACTCTAGGAATATTGTGGAATCCCGGTACGGATACAATTACATTCAATCTCGACATGACAGAGATTGTAACATCGAAGAAACAGTTGAAGATCCTGACTCGGGCAGTCCATCTAGAAATCGTCTCCGACTTATCATCGAGCGCCGCAGTCATGGCCTTGCGACGTATGAGCGCACGCCGAGACTGTCCTGTCGAGATCTGGTCCGACAACGGGACCAACCTGCGCGGGGCTGACAAGGAGCTTCGCGCCGCGCTCTGCTATAGCGCAACTGCCCGTGAGGCCTCGTCTAGAGGCATCACCTGGCGCTTCATTCCTCCTGGGGCCCCATTCATGGGCGGGGCCTGGGAACGCTTAGTCCGGAGCGTCAAAACCGCGCTCGCAGCCACCTTGTGCGAGCGCCAGCCATGCGAGGAGGTCATGCTTACTCTCCTCGCCGAAGTGGAGTTCACCATAAACAGTCGTCCACTGACTCACGTCTCAGTGAACCCCGAGGATCCAGAAGCCCTCACTCCGAACCACTTCCTGCTGCTAGCGCCGGGGCACACCCCTGCGCTTAGCCCTTTCACCGACGGGGACCTGATAGGCAGGTCCCATTGGCGAGCCTCTCAACGACTCGCGGATATTTTCTGGACCCGTTGGCTTAGAGAATATCTCCCCGAGCTACAGCGCCGTCGCCATCCTCACAGCAGCGGCCTCACCGCCCAGGTAGGCGATCTTGTGCTCATCGCAGACTCCAACCTGCCTCGCAACACCTGGCCCAGGGGGGTCATCGCTGCGGTCTACCCAGGAGCAGACGGAGTCGTACGAGCTATCGACGTACGAACCAAAGGGGGCGTCCTGAGAAGACCGACCAAGAAGGTGATCATCCTGCCGAGGGACGAGCCGTCCTCCACCACAGAAGGTTCCAGCGACTAGGACGGAGCCACTGGACGGCGGGAGAATGTTCCGGACGGAATAGTTTTAGTTTATTGTTATAGTTATATTAGGCCATAAATAGATAGTTAGAAAGTTTAAATAGTTTAGATAACACGAAAACATGTGTTCTTAACGATAATATGCTTAAGTAATAAAGAACAGACCCTGTACGCAGTTACCCGAAATAGACAATAGTTCAATAATAGTTAAGTAATTAGGCATAGACAAAATTGCCAGATGTTAACTTCTATTGTTCAATAAAACAGGCAAAAGTACCACGCGGTGCACGCGGTAAAGAGACGAGACCCTAGCTAGGATATTATAAATATACGTGCAGATGTTCAGATCGTCAGTCAGTCATTCGTGGTCAGTCAGTCAGTCAACAGTCAGTCAGTCAGTCAATAGCCAGTCTCGAGTAAACACGTACGCGCGGTCGCAACAGTATAGAACAATAGGAAGGAACGGACCTCGTTCTCTCTTACCGCCGCACCAGGGTCCCGCTGCCTTTGCACCTGAATTCACGCTGTTGTTTCAATCTCGATCCCTACAGAATCCCAGCAAAAGTGTACAAAGAGGCCGACATAAGGAAGATCGGAGTCGGAAAGCACATAGATCGGCACACACATAGAAAATAGTCCTTACAGTCCACAGCAATAGGTGTTGCCGCGCCGACCGATTCCGATCCTAATCCCCGGTCCCGTACAAATACACATAGTGAGACACCGAATTATATGAAAACTCTCTTGATCTGATCATATAGTATGACGATTAAAGAAATAAAATTTAACCATTATGTTAAATAATTCTGCCAAATAAATAAAATTAATCATCAATTTGCAACCTCAAGAGGCGAACTCACAATAAATCCTCAGAATCAGGATTATTGTTGGGGTTGATAGGCCTCCCGCGGGGCCCTTGATAGATTAATTCGCTCAGCCCTTTTATGGTTACCTCAGAATACGATCTGGGTGTTTTGATTTAGAGAATTGTTTCAATTAACAAAGAACTGTAAAAGCATTTGTGTGATGACTCACGCATAGAATGCTTAATGCGTAAAGTTTGGACTTTAACAAAGTATCTGTATTTTCTTCTATACTTCTCAATTTTCTTATCTATAATTTCACTGAAACATTTTCCAAAGCTATTCACTTTGAGTTTTACATAAATTTGGGAAATTTTAATGTGCTATGATCACGGAATATCTGCTATTGACTAACGAAAGTTTGTTAAAACAAATTTAATTTTCCGTTGTACTCAATCATATATTTCATTGTATATGTGAGGTTTATTATCTAGCCAGTTAATTATCACGATTATAGACCTAGCTGCGCACACAATATGTATGGAGAGAGAGGAGGACGTCGATGTTACTAGATATCTCTAAATTTTATTTATGTCAAAAAGAAGGTGATTATCACGAAAAAAATTAAGTTGATGCCTGCAAACTATCCTTCATTTTCTGTCCGAGATATTGTATGTAGAATTTAAGAATGTAAGCAAAATATATATATATATAAAATGTACCTATTCACGTAAAAATTTTGAGAGACATTGGGAATCACGTCATTCACAAAAGAAAAATCACGCGTATGACGTTATGAATACGCGCGTCTCACGTGAGACAATTTCTACGAATACTACCGCTTTCTCAATCTCAAGAATCTGAACCTTTCAACTATTCTCACGATAACGTAACCTCTCCGTTACCTCACTCAGCGAAACTTCAAAATCCCCCTAATTGATTAATGACGACTTCAGGGAGGATCGCTATCAATTTATCACGGCTATTGAAAGATCAGGGGCGCCCCCCTTGGGGCTTATGGGGGATTTAAAAGTTAATCTATAGAGGTAAGGAATTGACCTTTCTTATCAAGTTAATGGATAGTCATTGGCTCTTTTGTTTAAGGTTATGGTGAACTTGAAACTCTGTGACGATCCCTGTAAGGGAGCGAGGGGCTGACGACACAACACTGTTGTAGGTAGAATAGAATATGACAAAACTTTATTAGCACACACAGAGAAAAGAGTAGAAAGTTCTGACAACAGAAAAAACTTATACTTAAAACTCAACATTTAAGCCAAACATACATAACGGCTAAATAGATCCACCCTCAGCGTAATGTCGTTACCCTCCGAAGACGCTAACGACGCTGGATTTCCGCCTGAACCTCTGGGTGACGTCACATAACAAATACAATAATATACCTACGTAGAAAGTACATGATCGTTGCCATTTAAAGAGTAAAGTAGAATAGCGTGTTTAAAAAAGGAAAATATAAACATCTATATAGTAAAATTAGGCATGTCGATTTGAAATCGATTAATCGAAAAATCGATTATTTAGAGTAATATAATCGATTTTTCAGATCGATTTTGAACCCTACATCGATTCAATGAATCGATTTATAAACCTCCCGAATCGGACCGATCCATTCAAAGAATAGTTTTTTAATTTTTTGCTGTTGTCGGACGCAAAAGCAACTGGTAGTACTTGGTCAATAATTTGAACGCATCATAGAGTAAATATTTATGAACGCTTCCGAAGGTGGCGTTACTTCCGTTACTTGCGGTAAAAAAACATTTTATTTTTCTATCCGGCTGTCAAACCTAACCTATCTATTCTTGTGATTGTGAGTGAGTTTATTTATCAAAAATATACCTACTGTGGATAAATATTATTTTTACTGTAAAAATTTATAGTAACTCGACTTAAAATACTGGGAAATATAATTTCTTGTTAAATTTGTATTTTTTTTTTATTATTTAGCCTGTTTCGTCCCACTGCTGGGCAAAGGCCTCCCCCAAATCTTTCCACTCAGTGCGGTCACGTGCGATTTCCCACCAATCTCCGAGGAAGGCGTTAAGGTCGTCTCGCCAGCGCTTTCTTGGCCGACCTCGCCCGCGGCTTCCTTCCGGGACCCAGGGTGTTACAGCATTAGCCCACCTCTCGGGGTGCATTGTAAAATTTGTATTTAACTTTAATAAAATTTTATAAACTTAAAATTTGATTAATATATTAACCGACTTACGAGTACTTAGGCGAGACTAGAAATTTAAACTGCCACATTAGTTTAGTGGTCGCAAGCACTACTGCTGAGCAAAAGATCCTGGGTTCGATTCCCACCTCTACCTATTCTTTCGAAGGAATATAGGCGTGATATTATGTTTATTAATTTAATAATACTTCTATCCAATTACTTGTATTTGCAGTAAATGGTCATCAATAATGTCCTGTATCTTTATTAGGCAATTAGTCTAGTCATGTCTAAAATTGGCTCGATTAATCGAAAATCGATCTTTTAATGTTCGATTTAAACAAGAATCGATTCTAGTATGTCCGATTTGAATCGAATCGGAGATCGATATTTTTTAAAATGAATCGACATGCCTAAGTAAAATATTAATAAGTGGCAGAAGGTTGCGTTACGATATTTCCATTAGGATTTTAAGACACTATAGTGAGGCCACAATCTGGTAAACAATCAAGGGACGGAACAGAAGCCAGGTACGACCAAAGATGTGATAGTGTGAATTATATAGGTATAAATAATTCTGGACCATTCACTTAGAATCACCTAACCTCCAAGTGAGTTCCTCCAACTCGATAACTATCTAAGAAGGTAAAGGTTTCTTGTTCACTTCTTTACTTTACCTTATATAATATAAGACATTCCTTATATTAATTTCAAAATAATGAAAAAAAAGCGATGACTTTATTTCCCAGTAATACTTATGTATTTTGTGACGTGCCCAAGAGTCCTTTAGACCTTTTTAAGGAAATACAGCACATTCATTTTGATTTTAAACCCCAAGCTAAGCATAGCTTGTGTTATGGGTACTCATAGATATTTTTAATTTCATTATACATAGGAAATGTCCAGAACATTTTATAAATATATACCATATCTTGAAATAAAACTGAACAAATGCTTAAATTTCTTGAATTAATAAATGACATATTCAAATAAGTTCGATAATACTATTGCTCATAAACAATCGAATAAAGTTCCATCTAGCACTCACAAGCCCGCCTATGATATAGTATATCAGTTTCTGAACATATAGAATTAACGATTACGCTAAAAGGAACAATAAATAACCCTAGATAATGCATAGCTGTTAACGTTAACATATATTATACTCTAAGTTTACAACATAGCTCAATTAACGATTGGTATTCAATTAAGTTTATTATCACGACTGCTATCAATCAACATATTGCTGGTTTAATCAATTAGGGTATTGCAATAACTGCCATTGTGTACTCAATAATGATGGTAAACACTACGTGAACATATCATAGTAAATATTAATTTAATTTCAATAATTATACTTACTTATCAAAGTAAACTTAGTGTAGGTCGCTCTCCTGCCAGGTGAGATCTGCGAAACACTGATGGCAGATGCTGAAGACAGGGCGCTATGGCGCTCATTAGGGAGGCCTATGTCCAATGTCCAGCAGTGGCTGATGATGAAGATGTTAGAATCTTAAGGTAATTCAAATTTTGGTTTTTGGATCATTGTGAATCTATTCACTACTTAAATAATGGTTTATTACATAAACATTACCACCCTCTCGCCTTATATTGTTTTCCATTGAGTCTACATTCCAAATTAATAATGGTTTGTTACAATGGTTTGTAAAACTTTGTTTTTATACTTCAAAATATGCAATCACGATTTGATAAGCCCATTGAACAACCGACCACATCATAACAACCACTTAGCCTACCAAGAGAGAAATGTTGATCAAGTTTTTGTCACAAAAATAATACAGGAAGCATCACCACAAAACACATACTACTTGTCATCGAATAGCTGAAATATAGCGACGCCCCGCGGCGCGGCCTGGGCGGGCCTGAAATCCTATGATTCATGCCCTCTACAGCTTTAATTAGAAAACTTTCCAACATCTAGCTTTTAGAATAGAAACTGTTCTCGCGCTGAAACTTAGTTATTAAATGGCGATGACGCTTTTATTGTTGTCATAAATTTTGGGATGAATATGTTGTGAGTTTGTGATATTTGGTTTATTTATAGTCACACTGTTAAGATAAGATTTAGCCATTGGTTTTTGTATATTGAAAGATGTAATTCTTGTTGTTATTTTTTAATTGGAAAGGTAAAATTTATTTAATAGACAATCAAACGCAATGACATACACAAAAAAATAATGTGCGTTTATTTACAATAAAATGTTTTTGTTTATTTATCTTTACCGAAATACAAGTCTTATCATCACTCTTCGTCAACAGACTCTTCTACTTCCACCCGCCCCCTTCTTGAGTCATACAGAGGATTCCTAAAGGCCGTACGAGATGGCAGCACTGCGGATATGCTGGAATCCCGCCTAGTCAGCGACACAACACTGTCAGACCTGTACTGGAAGCGCGAGAACATTCCAGATGGTCTCACCCCTCCAATAGAAGGAATCTGAACTTGAGGCAGCTTGTAATAGTACACGTATATCAAACCCATAACCATCATTACCCCAAAGAACATGGACACAAAGATCTTCCAACCCAAACCTTGCTTTGAAAGAGGAGAGCCACTGATGTGGAACAACTTCTCCCCTGTGTACCAATGACCTTGGATCTCGTTGTTGATCGCATTCACCGCTCCAGCACTGTTACCTTCATACTCTCCCTTGTCAACGATCACTAGTTGCACGTTATACTTTTTGTTCTTATACACGACTCCGATGTGGTAAACTACACTAGAACCATATCCACTGACGGTTTTATCAACTAGTTCTTTAAAAGTTATCATGTCGAACCCTACGTCTGCCTCAAACATAATGTTTCCCCCACAAAACGAGCAGCAAAATCCTTCTGGCTTGATCGGGGCAACGCAGGTTGGCTTCGGACAGAATTTCACTGTGCAATCGATGGTTGGAGTGTTTCGCTGGCACGGACAGCCAAACTTGTTTTGACAGTTAGGTGGAACAATAGTCAAACCTGTATCCGCAAGAGAGTTTAACACAAACTGCTGTATTTCATCTGTTTGAAATACAGTCCTTCTTAGAAATTCTACGTAGGTAGTGTAGCTCTTATTGCCTATTTTGAGTCCTCTTATCTCCTGTATTTGGTCCGGCAGTATTACCGTATACTTCGCGTCTGTAGAAAACTCCACGAAATCATCATAGCAAGGCACTCGCTCTGTGTCGGGCGTCGCCTCGTTGAACCTCAACGAGCTCCAAACACCGGCTTGAGTCCAAGAGGAGGTGGCTTTATCCAGATAGTATGAGTTCCCTTCAGTGCAATTGCTGTCTATTGCCGTTCCTCCGAGTTCTATAATAGCGTCTTCGAGGATAATCTCTCCAGTTTCAGGTAGGATGAGCGAGCCTATTTCTAAGGCAGACTGCAATCCAACAGACCCGGAAATCATATTCGGGAAGACAACGTTTTTCTTCGAGCAAGGGAGTTTCCCATCCTTGAAGTTGATAGGTAAGTTGAAGCTTGAATTTGGCACCCATTTGACGACAGCGGTAGATGTGAAGGATACGAGACTCAGAGTGATTAATTTGTAAATGAGCGTGTCCATATTGATCGAGCGGCGGCGTACGAATGGGGTAATGTATTGTAATTCAATACGGGACGTCTGTCTGTTTATCGCGATTGTTTGATGTCCGTGACATGTGCGATCTGATTCAGGCCTGTGGGCGGAATCTGGTGTAAACATGACTGGTTCGAGCCAACGTGATCTTTACAAGCCACTGAGTTTGGCTTTTGGCTAATGTTTGCGCTTTGTAGTGGGTTTTGTTGGCCTTTCAGTGAAAATCAGCAAAGATTTCGCCAATTTTTAGTGTACGGTTACCTAAAGTTTTACCTAAGTTTCTAAGATTTTTATCTAAATCTCTCAATTATACTACACCTATAAGACTGAAAACTTTATTGCCTCGAAATTATCATTGCAGCTTTCGTAGGCCAATTAATACACAAACCAGACGCACCTTGTGGCAAGCTTATGGCAATATCTGGAAGCAGTAAGAGGCACGTTCTGATCCCTATGATTTATGGCACGATAACATCGGTAGGTGGTTAAATACAAACCATTAATGACTTTTCGAGGGGTGGAAATTTAATAAGAAGCTGCGGCTGCCGAGAGCGTAGTTATGCAAATTTTATTGCAGGGAAAGCCTTATTGAAATACACGGGAGGGTATCTTGAAAACAGAATCACATAAAAAAAAACTATCCAGAAAATAAAAGAAGTAAGTAGCTATGGACTTCGTAGGATGTAGCTAATTTACAACTTCATTGCACGGAGAGAAAAATGATTAAAAAATTATGGCTATGCGAAGTAATTAAATTCTCAGACTTGGAGCAAATATTTGCAGATGATACAAACATTCAATGTCCACAATGTCCACTATTCTCTTCAGCCGCCACAAATGGTCCTCATAAACTTCCAAATCTCTTTGACATAAAAAATAAACCCCAAAAAATGCTACGAAACTGTGAATTTGCGTTGCATGTGCTCACAGCATGCCTCAATCACAGGCCATTTAACCTCCCGTGTGTTTCTCACCCAACGCATTTCAGCGATCGTAACAAGCCCGCTGAAACTCACAATATGCCGATGGGAAGATAACAGCGGTCGGTAAGTGTTCGGGCTTTGGACGTAAAACTGCGGGGCGTAAACGCCTTTGTCGTTCGGCTTACAGGTTCCACGGGCTTTATTGTGAGGGTGACGACAGAAATGAGCAATTCCGCTTTTTCGCTGTCGTTTGGTAAAGTCCATGGCTGATATTAGGAAGGTAACAGCTATGCCTATGGGCGTGTTACCTCTTTACTTAGATTGAGGACGAATGTGTTAAGCTTGGGTTACTAGCATTTTAAAGGTACTTGGATACATAGCATAAGTAGGTACGGCTAATGGCTAGGTTTCACAACATATGCTGAGCGGACTCCATTTTGTAGCTTGTTGTCTTAAGTGTACCTCTTGCTACAAATAAAAATATCTTTATCTTTAATTATGCTATTGCCGAAATAGGCACGTTACCCACCGGACCCAAACAAAAATACCTACATCTTGTACAACTATTTGTCTTGCTCAGGGGCCGAACCTGCAACCAACTGCGTTAGAGACGTACCTTCGTCTGCTGTGTCACTTGAGTCGTTCAAGCGAGTTTTAGATGTTTAATTATGATTTTCTGATTTCACGCATTGCTGCTTTTGGATCCCGATTGTATGACGATTAGTATTGTCTGCTCTCTCTAACTTGCACGAGAGCCCAGGTTTAAGACTGTTTTGACTTCACCCCTTCTTTTGTTTTCCTTTTTAGCAAGTATCGAAAAGACATAGTTAAGCTACCACCCAACCGCAGAATTCAAAAGGAATTTCGACACTGAGCCCTTTGTACCCTTCAATCCTTTCAACAGTATTGGGTTCAATCCGACAGATCATTAATCATTTCCTCAGCGGCGAAGATTGGGACGAGTTGGGACGACTTTGGACGAGTTTTCAACTTTGACGACCCGTATCAAAAATGCTGAATATAGTGGACAAGTTTTTGAGAAAAATTTACAAGCTCATCATGATGGGATTTGGGGAAAAAATAATATACAATGTAGTTATAAAACTAAACGAAAAAAGAACGCAAATCTAAAGTTCAGCTTAAAAGTTAATGAAAACCAACTTTTGAAGTATTGGACGAATAGCATTATTGCCTTGGAGCTGTTACCACACGCACGCAAATAAACTTTAAGTGGGTAGGTACCTACCTATTTATATAATTTAGCTCAGTTTCCTACGTGGCGAGCCAAATCTACGTAATTACAATAAAAAATCATCATTTTGTTAAAAATGGTAAACAGAATATTCATTGGTTTATTATAAAACTCGAATAAATATTTTTTGTTGCTAACTGATTTGTAAGAAAAGATAAGATAAAACTTTATTCGAAACTAAAATTAAACTATTAGGTACATTCTTAAGCACTAAATTCTTGTGACGTAGGTAGGTACACGTAATTCGTACGTAGTGTCGTAATTCAATGAAGAATCTTTTCTCCACCCAAGCTAAGATTTTCTCTAATCTTCCCAGTCAAATGCATTCCTTTTTAATTCAAAATCCATTCTATTCGAATTTTAAACGCACCATTCGAATATCGACTAAAACAATCGAAATGAGTGACATACAAACAACAGCGAAAATGGATCGAATCTGAAAATGACAACTGAAGTTTGATTTAACGATACAATGCGATTTTTTTGTGAAACTGTCATTTTCAGGATTCCTGGATATTATTGTTGAAGGATGGAAATATACAAACTGTTGCATATACCCGAGTCTATATTTAATTAATTTTAAACATTTCATGGACGTAAAAATAGGAAGTCAACCAAATATACCAAGCAATAATATTCGACGATTCTTTGGCGTGGTGGGCGAAGGTCCGCCTGAGATGCAGGAGGTAGCGGGTTCGATTCCTGCCTCGGGACAAATGTTGTCACGCTCTGCAGATATTTGTTTAGGGTTTTCTGGTTGTTTTCTATGTTATTATAAAAAAAAAATAAGAGTGAATTTAAATACCCGGAACACTATTTGTGCAATAATATCAAAACCAAATATTTTCACAATAATGCCACAAACTGTCTTTATAGTATTTAAAACTCAATAGCTTCACTTAAAATTTTTGCTATGTTCAGATTCAGATTCAATAACTTTATTTCTTTAGGCTTACAAAATAAGCACAAAGACAAGCCAAATTCCATACAGATAATTATTATAAAGAAGTAACAATTGATGTACCTACATTATTACGGTGGACTATCGCACGTGGTTAATCTATTCCCCAACAAATCGTCCATTCCCCAGCAGAAGTTAGCAACTCGTAAAATAAAATTATCTCGCGACACTATCCAACTAACAAGCCCTAAAAACGCATTTATCAAAACTGGGCAAGTACTTGACGCTATAAATTCTCTGCTACAGGGGTGTCGACCATGTGAGATTAATGGATAATGGATCTGGCTTTTATTTTTATAGATAACCTGTGCTGGAACAACGCTGGCTTGAAATATGCCGTGCTATTCAACTTTTAGCGTAAAACAAAGGATTTTTAGCGAGATGTTTTTAGGGTAAACTGAACTAAGGATTGAAAAATAGTTAATAGATTTTTTACTAGGATTCTTAGTCTTTATGTTGCCTTACATATTACAACATAGGTAGATCTAATTTTTGCCTCAGCGATCCTGGGAATAAAATATTTTTTATGACATACTAGCGACCCGCTCCGGTTTCGCATGGTTCCAATGCTGAAACAAAAATCTTCCTCTTCAATCGCTCTATCTATAAAAAAACCGCATCAAAATCAGTTACGTAGTTTTATAGATCTAAGCATACATAGGGACAAACAGACAGATAGCATACATAGGGACAGCGACTTTGTTTTATACCACCTATGTAGTGATCTTACCTGACTATAAACACAGCTATAAAGTTCTTTAACAATACTACTCTGTCTAAGGTACGAGCATAGTTCCATTCCAATGAAGACCAATGAAGTTCCAATGAAGTTCATCACGTCTTTAAACCAATAAAATACAAGTAAGAACTAAAATCTGCCATTCCATACGTTGCCAAATGGCAACCCTATAAATCTATGGCGGCGCGCTCATTTGTCACAGACAAATGCCAAAACGTGCCAACTTGCACTTTTGCTCACTTTTAACTGGTACTTTACGATGTAACTATTATGACGAGTGTCCTGCCCACGCTTTGATATAAATGTTAGGTAAATTGGAGTTCATCGAGCGAAGTAAGCTCTCTCATTCTACAGTTAGGTAGGTACGGTAGGTTTATTTAGCGGATTAGTTGCATTTCTTGCGTCGTCGTCGACTTGAAGTAAACAACCAAGTAAATTGCAGTTCGTGCGTTTTGCTACGAGTCGAAAAAACTACAGAACTTTTTGTCCCATTTCGTGCGTCGAGTATATCTAAATAGCTAAAACAAGTAATTGACGGTAGCTTGATTCTTAAATAAGGTCAAATTGTTAATTGTTTTAGCAAGTACCCTGTAACAATTATTGATCATTATTGACTTTAAACGGAATATGATTTACAAAAATAAATAATGGAATCAAATTAAAAATAGTATTTACATTTGAAACTATTGAGGTAACTGCAGACTTGCAAACAATCTCCAGATATCTCAACTGATCGATACTAGATTCTGTGTCTATTGAGGATTGCACGACCCAAAAGTTGTTTACTTTTTAGTGGGCAAAAAGTTTTATCGTAAAATTTTTTTATTAAATTAAAATATAGTTATTAAATTATTGGTGTTTTAGGTTTGCACAAAAGAGGCGAGATCACACTTCGAGAAACATTTCACACAACGTTAGGTAGATGGCACTTTTGTGACCACCCAGCGTGCTATTCTATGAATTATGATTTACGATCACGTTTTATTATATGGATTTATTCTTGTTTCTTGAAGACATACTATATACATATTTATTATAAATATATTTACATTGTCGCCCATGGGGGTAATCTTTTAGATCCCAAAAATAAAGGCACTAGATATAGTAACTTCATTTGGGATCTAAAATCGAGTCTTCTCACTCTCTCACACACCTAATATGTAGTTAGAAAGAGAGAAGACTCGAACAATCGGGCTGATAAAGGTTTAGTGTTCTAATCAGGTTACTATTAATTAAATAAAATAAATAATGCGGGATAATTCCCACAGCATCATCTAGCCCCAAGCTAAGCAGAGCTTGTGTTATGGGTACTAGATGACTGATATATTTAATAATAATATATTACTATTACATACATAGTTTTTTTTATTATAAATAGAAAACGACCAGAAAACCATGAACAAATATCTGCAGTTCGTAAAACATTTGTCCCGAGGCGGGAATTCCGCATCGCAGGCAGACCATCTCCCACCACGCCACAGATGTCGTATTTTTTTTTTTAAATGTATATTTATAATGTGTTTTCACCAGTTTGAAACTCGAAGGCGTGGCACACACCACAAGTCAGGACTTGTTACCGAAGGGCCGTAACTCGATTAGAGCTCGACTCATTTCTCCCGAGACGCTGCGATTCGAGAATAATTCGAGATTTACCGAACAGGGTCGTAACGTAAGTGAATTAAGATGGACGAGGGTAGTCTAATGATATGGGGGATTTTTCAAGTTTCATGTCGCTTGCTGCTTTTAATATTCGTAATACGAAAGATTTGGGAGATAGGGTGTGTATTATACCGCTGTTTTTTTCTTAATGTAACAATGCGTTTTCAATTTATCATAAGAAAAATGCTAAAGAATTGCTTTATTATTGAATAGGTTGACCGAACAGTCTTTTGTATGTCTGTGTGGAATTTATATTCCACAGACGTCTAATGGTTATACATTAGACGGTTAGATAGAAAGAAAGAAAATATATATGAGGTTATGGGGTTTCTTCTCAGAAATCTGAAATATATTGTGGTTTTCTTGGTTGAAACTTTGCATAGGTACCTACTTCATACATTAGGAGAATGCCTTACTTAGAATACCTTAAGGTGAAACAACTTTTAAAACGGACAAGGAACGTAAAAAACGATAGGTAAAATCTAGAAAAAAATTCACCCCTTTGCAAGCAAAAGCACATGCACCCTTAACATTTTTCGCATACAATTGTAAGAGCTACAGTTGCCACCTGCAATTTCAACCCCATCGAATCTGTAATGTTCCATAAACAGCCGCGAGAGACGTCGAGTGCCGCCGCTAGTGTTGTCACAGAGCTTGCGTAGTTACTAGAGTGGTCTCTCACTTTTGGATTATGAAAAAAAGAAGAAAGACGACTCTGTACATGTCTAAATATTAGATTATAGGGAATTGAGGTTGCCCAATGCAGTTTCGATTTGACGTAGAAACGCGTTTTAACAGCGTTTTACAAGCGTTTTCGAAAGCTCGGTTGATATTCGACAGACAAATGGTCAGATTTGACAATGTTGTAATGTTGTAATGTAATCGTCACAGCAATAAAGGATGATGACACGGATTAAGCTGAACAAAAATAACGCGTATGTCAAAGAGTAGACAAGAGTGACGTAGGCCTGCCACCTACGGCGTTAAAGGGCCCTCAACACGAGCGCTCTCGAACATCTGTCGCGAGTCGTTTTGCGCGAGGTGCTTAGCATGCATTATTGAGCTTAGGCTGAGGGCGGCAGGCTGCTTCCAGGAATGGTAGGAGAATTATTACAGCAGCATTATTCCATAGAAGATGACCTTTATGGAACAAGTGGGCGAAGGTCTGCCAGAAACGTAAAGTTTGTTGTTTCAAAGTTAAGGTTTGAGCTAACAAAATTTGTTATTGTTGATATAATCAGGCATCGCTGTACCGCTGCAGGGGAATAGCCACTCCTTGCGGAATACCACAAGATTTACATATTTGTGCGTTAGACGATGCTGCGTAAAATGTAACGTACTCGTATTATTAATTTATTTACTTTAGCACATGCGGCTGCTGTCTACAAGAACCATAAACTAATATAAAACATGTATGTCCTTTCTTGGGGACCAGAAAAACACTTGTATTACGGCTATTGTAGCGCCACATTTTTGACGTGACACATTATAGCGCTCTTTCCAAAGACACTGTACATCACTTTTTATTTAATTCTTGTTTCAAAAGTATCCCACAATTTGTCGTATTACAATCTGGTGAGCTACTTACTAGACTAATAAAAATCAACGGGGTAAGGTATATTACCAAATAATTTATATCGAGACCCCTATTTACGTTTCCCAAATGACCATAAATCTATGAACTTCAGGACTTTCAACGCCCTGTTACCTTGTAATGACACCCATTACCCAAGCAGGACACCTGACCTAATGGTTTATGAAGCTCGTAAACCCGTAACATGATAGCAATTAGGGCTATAATTGCCTGGCTAGTAATATTGGGATTAGCCTAACTTAAGGTTAGGAGCGTCAAATTGTCTGAGGGTCGCATAAGTTTATCTTATCTAAAATACCTTGTGGTAGTGTGCTTTGACTATTGCACGCACTTTGAGGAAACTGACCAATTTTACTCAAAATAAAAATCTTAATACATAAAATTTTTATTTTTTTATGCTTACAAAATTAGATCAGACAGGTCCAATTTTAAACTAAATTATTATCAAATAAAAAATAAATAATGTGTTAATTGATTCCCTCCTCTTAATTTTTTTGTCTACTTGTGGAAAAAGTGAAAATTCAGTGGAAAGATGATGAATAATAGTCAGTGTTTATAAATTATCAATGTCAATATACATACTTGTAAGATTAATTTGTAATTATGTTCGTTCATATACAATGAAAATTGTTTTTTGAATAAATAAACTAAAACTGAATAGTCACTAGAAAACTAAAAACTTAGTACAAACATGTTTATGCCATGCAGATTTGACGTTGGATTTGCATTTTCAACAATTACTTAGGTATTAGCCTTAGTTCCTAGACCACGTCTAGAAGGATATTTCAATGCCAAATAAAGCAACCTACGTAGGTATTCTTTTCAGAATAATAATCGAAAATTACATTAGTCTTTGAACACTGAGCACTTGTAATAAAGTTCAGAATGCAATCGGAAAGCGTGAAACCTGTAAGGCCGTTCTCCACAATTCATTAGCCACATTACCGAAGGTAATTTATTTTTATTGCTAACCAAAGGAGGCTGTGTTTATTGCCCATGCCCGGTGCAGTAAGCAGCCTCTGTTCTGGAGTAAGAACAGATACCTCACTATTGCATTCTGACACCAGTCCAGCGAGTACAAATTACCAACATCTTAAATGCCAAACGGATGAACCGATTTTGATTTTGTTGTCTTCGTTGGTAAAGATATACATTTGGTTACGTCTAGCCTTATTGAAGCTGCTGGTAAAAATTACCAGTTACATCTTGACTTTTCCAAAGGGATGAACGAATTTTGATTATATACATTTGTATACATTTGGATTACGTCTAGCTTAAGTGGAGCAATGGCATGATGCTGCTGCTATGCTGCCGAGATGTACTGTATAGTATACCACTGTATGGGCACTGAAAGAATTAATTGAGAGTGGTTTTCGCTATGTTTGGTATGAATCGATACTGCCTTTCTAATATTGTGATGGTGTTTACACCATAGTTTGAAAGTATAGTAGGCTTGAACACGGGCTTTGTCAATCAAGACATTAAATTGTAATTCTTAATTCTTTATTGCACGATAAAATAAACAATCATCATCATCAGCCTACAATGGTCCACTGCTGGACCTCTAGGCCTCCTCAAATGAGCAAAAAAAAAACAATAAAACATTGACAACCACTGTGGCGCGGTGGGCGAAGGTCCGCCTGCGACGCAGGTGGTTGCGGGTTCGATTCCCACCTCGGGACAAATATTTGTACGATCTGCAGATATTTGTTCAGGGGTTCTGGTCGTTTCCTATGTATAGTAAAAAAATATCTATCTATTTAATAATATTGTATTACGTATATCAGTCATCTAGTACCCATAACACAAGCTCTGCTTAGCTTGGGGCTAGATGATGCTGTGTGGATTGTCCGGCATTATTTATTTTTATTTATTTATTTATTTAAATGTAAAATATTGGCAAAGGCGAGCTTATGCCTAAAATTAGTTCTCTTCCAGCAAACCTTATTGGGAGAGATAGATAAAAGTTTTGAAATTCAGTATAGGGTAAAATAAGAACGTGCTGAAAATGCGCAGAATAAAGGGAAACCCCTATACGGAAATCTATCGCTTTGATGCAGTAGAGGATTTTCAATTTCCTGTAAAATAAGCTTCAAACTTTTTTCTGTTACCATGTAATAACTCGTTAGCTACTCAGCTAAACAGTACAGTCTACAAAATGCATTAAGTGGAGTGAGCCAGCTGCTTTCCCTAGTAAACAGGCTGCCGTTGCCAAATTTACAAAGGCCGCCGTGACCTCAGCCGTTTGTAAGGCTCGGGCGGGCTTGCACTGAGTTCACCTTGCCTAATGAAATTGGATTTTATTTTGGGCCGCATTTGTAGACTCTTGCGTTCCTAGGTTTAATGTAGAGAAATTCGTGTTCGAAAACTTCTCGAACTTTATTTCGTTTGCGTTTACATGTTATCCGAGATATAGGAGACCTTGAATTGCATTATATTTAGATTATCTTTATAGGATGGCTTCGTTATCTATCACAAACATCGACTTTAATGGTTAAGCAAGCGTTAATGAAAAACAAAAAAAAATTATTTTGTATATTTAGGAAAAGCTAACGGCTACAAAATGCATATTTATATATCCTAGGTATAATTATGATAACCATATTTGTGGTGGTATGCACAGAGTGGCTAATTAAATAGGTGTGTAAGTTGGTAGTATAAGCATCTAATTATGCTATTTTGGTCTGTTATAAAAGGCGAAAATACCGTTCAATTATTATTGTTTCAGGCTCCAGACTTTAGCTAATATTTACATAAGTTCTCGACATTCACATTATATTCAACTGGTTCGTAAGTAGGTGCTTACCAATTTAGGTAGGGTAATTTTGGTTTGGTTGGGTTGTGAAGCTTGTAATTGATGGATAGATAGGTACTTGTCTGTTTGACTGTTTCCCAATCTCATTGCCTATTTCGGAGAGACATTCGAATTGAATGTCAAATCTGACTCGTTAATTCTTATTGAAGAACATGGATTAGAGAGTCGAGTCCAAATTAGGATTGCGGATGGCATGCTACAGGCAAATTGAGAATCTGGGCAGGTTTATAAAATCTAGATGTTACTTAATAAGATTGAGTCTTAGCAGATTTTAAATTGCTGGGGTTGATAAACTTGCGATTACCTATTAAGTTTGTAATAATACCAAAGTATGCCTCATGCTGTAAAATTGCATAATACCCTAAAATGTACCTATGTAGATATACTCGTAGTATTATTATTAACTTAGTTTAGGCTCAATTAGGTTTGTTGTTTTATAAAATTTGTTGTGACTGTATAAAACTATTTGCTATCCATATTTGAAAGAAAGTATCTAGTTGTCAAATAGTTGTATGTTAATAAAAATTACTTGGAACCAAAATAGGAATAAAAGCTAATTATGAACTTCACTGTAGGTATACACCTAAATACTTTGTTGCAAATACGACAGAACCCTTTTAAAACATTTTTATTCGGAGACCTATAGCGGAAGGGTTTTTGGAAACTTATGAACATTCCAGAAAATTATCAAAAGCGAATAAAAAACTAGGAACTGTACGAATATCGCCATGTCACAGCTAACGTGCGGCATAATGGTGAAAGTGTGTTCCGTACACGGCGCGGCGCGCCGCGTCGGCCGGATCGCCTTTCACATAATTTGCCCCATAATAGTCGTAAGAGGATCGAAGTCTCCGTTGATTGGACCGATGGAGTAATAACGAACTTATAGAACAAGGTAGTATGAACTTCAGCTAAAGCTATGATCTACGGAGGTAGGATTGCGGATGGCATGATACAGGAAAATTGAGAATCTAAGTAGTTTTATAATATTCTAGAAGTTCCTTTATAAGATTGAGTCTTATGAGATTTTAAATTGCTGGGGTTGAAAAGCCTGTGATTTTGTATTTTAGTTGTTTGTAGTTCATCCGATTTTGATCGGTAGTCAACATATTATGTTCATAATGTATATAGAAGAGCGTAATAATTGCTAAATAGTTTATCACTAGTAATAATATATAGAAATGTAGTTTGTCTTACAAGACGTATGTATTACACTTGCAACTAAGTGTTAGATGTCTAATAAATAAATTTCCTAAAATATAGTTTAGTTAGTTAAAACTGAATTGGCTACGAGAAATCTGGACCAATTTGCAAAATTGTTTCGCCATTAGAATCCTACATTATCCCTGATCAACATAGGCTATAGAATAATTAAATAAAAAAGTTAGGGGTCTTTATGAAAAGTTCAATAAGTATTGTAACACAATCTGTGTAAAAAATTATAATTCTTGAAATTTTTGTTAAATACAAAGCCGGGTTATCGTTAGTAATTTTATACAAACAATGAACAAGAGCAAAATACACTGTTAACAACAACTTAACAGCGTCAAATCTAAATAATGTTATTACGAGTATATCGCTTATATAAGCACATATTGTTGTTATCCTTGTGGATCATCGTGTTTCGAACCATAGAAAATAACTACTAAATTAATAAAGCCCACCTATCTACTCTCATGTAACTATGATGATCACTGCTCGGCTTGGATGATATTCGTACATGAGCATTCACTGTGCCCAAGACTTTCATACAAAATCTAGATATTCTACACTACAAGTCTTTAGCCAAATCTTCTATGTCTAAGTTCTCTTCTTTTGTATTTCAATGTTTTTTTTGTATATTTTATCGTGCAATAAAGAATAAAGAATAAGAAAATATTTCGTAGAATTCATACCATGTTGTGTCTTTCTACTCCGCAACTGGACCCTGAGGATTATAATTTTGTTCCTTCCTAATAAAGCATGTAATTGTACATTCTATGGATATGGAATCCCATCGGATTTCTATTACGTTTCGTAATGAGTTCTGTAATGACGTGTCGTTATAATGTAGGCACCTATGTGTGTACTTACCTATTAATGTACTGTTTTGTTTATTGTGTTTTCTGAGAGCCTGGTATTCAGAGTATATTTATGGATGCCTAAACTAGGTATACAAGATATAACTATTATAGAGTGATTAAAGCTTATAACCACTTGTTTGATTTTGGCTCAGATATCGACCAGTGATTTCGCGTTCTGTTTTATGGTAAATCTATAACATATTATGACGTCTGGTTCACTGTTGGGTGTCGGAGTGAAATTGGCAAACTATCATCTTTGACAGGGCCAAAGAAAAAAAAACGTACCTACCATTGAAAATTTGCTTGATGAGATACAAATACAAATAGTTTATTTACAACTTGGGTTCGTACATGAGCGTACATTACGATTAACAGGTGACAGGAATATTTTACAAATAATTTTTGCGACATTATTTAATTTCTTAGTGATTATCACGAGTGCGGAGGCTTTCGCACTGTAATAACAAAATTCATATACTAGTTAGTTACTAGACTAGCCACTAAATTAATAATCTAATTGACCGCTGTAGTTACACAAATCAAACTAATGCGGCGGCAATAAATTTAAATTACCTATGTAAATTACAGTTTAAATTAACACTAAAGTGCGATTGTTGGCTATCTAGGGAATTCGAGACACGTAGTTTGATTTGGTAATTTCAGATAATATTATCTACTTGGATTTTCTATATTTAGATAGGTTGTGTTATTTTTAAGTTTGAGCGCTTTTTGACTGAAAGAGAAAAAGAGCTGTTGTTATGAATTATTCATTTTCTAAATATTCTGTAGCCTGATGTTCATCACTACATAGTATCAAACAAAGTATCTTCCCGATGTCTGTGTTTATGCTTAAATATTTAAACTAAGCAACAGATTTTGATGTGGTTTATTTTAAGGGGCTGTATAAAGGCAATATTTAGGTATTAGTAGTATTATTTAGTAGTTCTTAGCGCTTGACAAATAAAGTTGAAAATGGTGATGCGTTTGATTTAGTTGAATCTCTCGTTCGACAATTTCAACATTATTTATCGGTTTTAATTTATTTTATAAGTAAATACACCAGTAAATTAAAATATTTATACATATTTCTCTAGATGATAAAATTACCTTTCTTACAGTAACAAAATTATAAAACGTTATCACTCAAAATATCGAGCATTTCGAGACGAAAAAGTATTTTCGTGTTCTTTCTTGCGATATTTTTTTCAAGTTCCTAGATGGTTTTTATGAAATATTTTTACATAAGTCTTTTTTCCATACACTTGACTATGAACTGTATTTTTTTTGGGCTTGTAATATGTCGCAGTAAGCCTAACTGTGCGACGAAAAAGTGGTCGTTTTTCGATGTCTGTCGTTGGGTAGCGCCTTAATAGATAGAGTGAATCAAGAGGTAGATTTATATTGTTTCTGTGCGAAGCCGGACCGGGTCGCTAGTCAGGTATAATTTAGAATTCAAAAGTGATATTAAAAACTAGAAATAATTTTTCAAATCGGTTATGTAGTTCCGGAGCCTATTCAATTCAAACAAAAAATTAAATCTTTTAATTTTAGTATAGATGGCAAACTTTTCACTTTCAATTGCATCAGGATGCCTGCCACGATGTAAAGCAGGGATCATGAATTTAAAAATTACGAGAAAGGATCTTACGAAAGATGATTAATATTTGAAGAGAACTCAAGTTCACCCTTGCGGCCTAGTAATCAAGAAAGCAACGGGCGTAATAAACTGATTGATAGACTGGGATCGAGCAGACGGGAAACTTGAAGCAACTTACAAAACTTGTCGGTGTGCGTCACCTGGCTTATAGAGCCTATTTATAGCTAAAAGGCGGCTGTTGCCAGTTCTAATTTCTAAATGATCGCCATGTTTAACATTCAATTGTAGAAAAAACGATGAAATTCATTACAGCATAATGTTTGGTCCTGCAAGCGTTTTAAATCGTTTTATTTGTGGTAGTGTTAAACAAAGAACATTTTTGAACTTCATTAGACAAGTTTTACAAAGATCCGCCTTCAATAGTAGTTTTTAGCGTGAAGAAGCTATAAACTTTTATTGTTTGACCTGCGCACTATGGAAACTGTTTTCGGTGCTTAATCTTCCAGTAGCGAGTGGTCGCTACCTCAAGTTGCCCGTCTGAGCCAACGCTAACCCTCTGCTGACGCAGCCGATCGGCAGGATATCTTACTTTCCTTGGCTTGAAAAACTAGCCTCGTGTATCCCGGGCATGATCAATCGTCCAGTAGCGAGTGGTCGCCGCCTCAAGTTGCCCGTCTGAGCCTACGCCAACCCTCTGCTGACGCAGCGATCGGCAGGATATCTTACTTTCCTTTTCACTTCACTTCTTCTACTTTCCTTTTATAAGGGCTTTTAATTTTATGCTCGAAATATTAAAACTTAGTTGATGAAGCGTACTTCAGATGTTGGTACTTCTAATATTCGTTATTTGATTATCAAGAAAACAAATCAACTTTGAAAAAAGCCTCGAAATAAATTTATAATTGAGTTATGCTGGCTTAGAGAGAGTTTGTCCAACTTTCAAACGAGACAATTGGCTTCAAATCTCTGCCATTCCATCCAGACAATTGATCAGTTACGATTTAACAATTTCAATGCGAACGAATTCCATAAATTGACTGCAAAATTCAGTCAATAACTTCCGCCAAAGCAAATCAAAACTTCGCCCGCAAATCGAGCCACAATAACAATCTGAGGGCATCTTAACGAAATTACCTTATTAGGCAACTCGGGGCCACAAAATATCGTCGCAACTTTTTCAAACTCAAGCAACAAGCTGTTGCCGTTCGAAATTCAATTTATAAACAAGTTAGGGGTCTCGTTAAAATTCTTACGATGTAATAAGGAGAGTTGGCTCCGTAGGCATTTGTTGAATTTAGATCTTTGGCGGGCGCGAGTCGCTAGCTCGGGAGCGCGAGCGAATGTTGCTTTAGGGACACGTGCACTTCTATTCGCTTATTAGTACGGTTAACGGATATTTATCGCGTTTATTTACCTATTTTTCCCGACTTTTCAACAGGTTTTTCAACACATTGTCGTGGTCACGGGATGACTGGAGTACTGGAGCTACCGACTCTGCGAACCGCCTCTCCTTGAGATGACAATTAATTTCTCCACTCGTATAAAACATATTCTAAGATTAGTTCATGTGGCGGTTTTTTTTGATCCTATCATAATAGAAATGCATTTGGAGGTTGAGAAGAGTTTGAGTCGAGGTCAAGGTCAGAATAAAGATATAAGTATGAATAGTGATGCCAATGTAATAAACATAGGTATATTTTTAACTCGACCTCCGTTTGAACAACACGATCTCACCTGATTGAAAGTCGGAACACGATTTTTGATAGCGCATCCACTTAACTTATTAGAAACTCGCTAGCATGTTCAGATCTAACTAGGATAAAATTAAGGATGATGGTAAATGATTCGGTTATCATGTTGAAAAATCAGTAGCCTGTCCCTGCGTCTTGTAGATTAGCATTAGCACTGCCATCCTATGTTCTCCGTTCCCCTTGGTCACCTGGAAGAAGACTTCTATAAGGCCACCAATTACATTGCCATCCTATCATCATCATCATCAGCCCATATCAGGCCACTGCTGGACATTGCCTCCCTTAATCTGAATGTGTCTTCAGGTTGTCGCATACAGCATTTTGCTATCCATAGAGTAAGCTAATTTTAGTACCGATAGTTTTCTATGTATAAGGCTATTAAATAAAGCATTATCTATATACTTGCGCTTCACTCTCAGTTCTTTTGTACTAAAAGACTATCGGTCAGTAAACTGGCCAGCAGCAGTTCCCGGCTCTTGGTCTACAAAAGGCCGGGAACATTCCGGTGAAAGTTTATGCAGAGCAGGAGATTGGCCCGCGATTAATAAGCACAAACATGCAGATATTTAACTTCAACACTTTGCTGTGTACAAAAGGGATTTCGGATGATAAAATTGGTAAACAAATGTCAAATTACTTAAAGCTCTTAATAAGACAGTGACAGCTACTGTAACACTAGGTTCCATACTTCAAAATGGGAAAAAAGGAAACACTGACGAATCATCATAATTAATCAATCGTTGTTCTGTCTTTAAATTTTTCAGGAACAAAAAGTGAAATTATTCTCAACAGTAAAGTCATTAATCGCCGCGCTGCCACATTTTCAGGAAGCTGATGCGGCTGCCTCGCGCATACCTAAATGGTATGTTCAAGGAGGCGCGCGTAGAACACTTTTTCGCTATTATTAGCAAAAAAGTCGAATATCTATCTCATAGTGCGCGCGTTGTGTAGTATAATAAAAACTTAACCCTTTTAGTCAACAACGCGACGTTATCTTAACAATTTTCAGTCATTAAGATTCCGTTCTCACCAACAGATAAAACATTCTAGAAGTTCAGAAAAGCCAGTCTCCGGTATCTCTTCGTAAAATAGAAGAAAACATGAAAAACGTTGAAGATGCGAATAAAAGCACTAATTACTGGCGGAGCTACGCTACCCCGTTGATCGCCAATGAGCCCGCCTGCCTTGGAAGTAATCACTTGTGACACAGTCGAGCTATGAATGGCAGGGTTAGTAGGGGAAAATGAAACTTGTGGTAAAGCCATTGTGCGTCATCGTGGAGGCAAAATGCGAAGATAAATACGAAGTAAAAATATTTTTTGTAAAGAAATGGTAATGATGGTTAAATAGCATTAGTGAAAGAAGAGAACAGAGAAAACAGTTAACTGAAGACATAAATACTAATACTATAAATTTCTCCATAGCTGGTACTCTATTGGATACAACCTGAATAAAGGCCTCCTCTAGAACAGAGACTTGGAATGTGTGGGATCGTGCATTATCTTTTATGAGAATCGAAAAAAAGAAGGTGCATTTTGTAGTCCTATCTGTACTTAACTGTCTCAAGAACAAAATTTTAATATTTTTAAAATTTAACAATGATATGCTTTGTTACAAATTGTATTGTAATTCAGTAATATTTCTTCACACAAGACAGGCCCACAACTGCTCATCTAAACATAAAATTACTACCATTAGATTACTGTACCTATACATTTTCCGTCACAAAAATTACATGCAGTTAAAACTAAATGTAAGTAGCGTCTTAAATCTTTAATAGCCTGCTAACTTGCATTGCTATTAATCAGTCTATCTTCTAACATTGACATAAGTCAAGAGTGAGAAATAACACTTAGCAACTGTTTAAGTTAGCGAACCATCACTACATATTTCAAAACAAAGTCGCTTCCCGCTGTCTGTATGTCCCTATGTATGTTTAGATCTTTGAAACTACGCAATGGGTTTTGAGTTTTATAATAAGCGAGACGCTCCGGCTTTTCAGCTGATACACATGCGTCCGTGCGAAGCCGAGGCAGTCCAGCGAATAATTAATGTGTAGAGAGTGACACAGCTTTACACTCCGGTCTGTGTCTGCAGTCTAATGCAGTTCTTTCGGCAAGATTAATGTCGTTTTGATGAATCGCCGCGGGTAATGGACCGGAGAGATAGAGATGCAGCCGCCGACCGGATTGCAAGTAATCACCGTGTTGTCGGCTTACTAGCTATTTATCATGATAAGCGATAGCCTGGCTTGTTCTAGGCGATGGTTTTTATTGCCGAACCGATCATTTGATCTGGGGAGCTCTAAGTTCAGCTTTGCTAAATGCTGTTTTCATTAAATCGCTTAAATAATCTTATCATTATTATTTCAGCCTATAAATATTTATCATATTGATTTAAACCTTACTTGGCGCGGCTTCAAATACCTACAACGATTTCTAGAATGTTAGCTTTGCAGACTGACTTAAAAGTGGTTTGAAATTTGTAACCTGTTTCAAAATATTCGTTAAACAACCGCAAAAGAGCTTCAAAGACCACAGTGCCTCGAAGCCCCAAATTTTCTGAATTCTTTTAAAGCCCCGACGAAATTTTAATATTTTGATAAATTATTACATTTTCATCTCTTTTGAGAAAATTCCAAAGTTATATTACGCAGTATTTGTGAAACTTACTCGCATAATAAATTCATGAACTTAAATTTGAGAGACATTTAAGTTCATGGATTATATTGTAAATTGTTTCTTTGAAAGGTTTGAAAGGTAGTTTTTGTGTAGATAAGTATTTTTTGAAAATACTTATCTATATATAAATACTACGAAAAAATGTCTACTTTGATGTAAAAATGCGATTAAGTTTATTTACATTCCAGAAAAAGTAATGCCGTGTGGTGCCGGCATAGAATTCCACCACCGCAACTCTTCCCGTGGGTGTCGTAAGAGGCGACTAAGGGAAACACACCGGGCGGCGGGCAGCAGCGCCCTCTGCAGACCAACTACACCGAACTGCGATCCCCAACCCGCATGCCCAGCGTGGGGATTATGGGCAATAACCCCTAAATGATGAAGGATGCCATCTATGGCGCTCATTAAGGGAGGCCTAGAGGTCCAGCAGTGGACTGTTATAGGCTGTTGATAATTTTTACGTTTGTATGGGAAATTCACCCGTCGCCGGAGTCTTAAATGTTAAAAGCTACGATAACTTATAATTACATTTCTAATGTAATTATAAGTTAATAAATAATTTAGTCGTAGTAGTTTTTTAGTCTTATCTTTAATTTTGTTCTGGAACTTTATCTACAAACAGCTCAACAATATAACAAAAATAACTCTTCATAAACCCGCGTAATCGCCTAAATAAACAAAAATAAAGTTGTTGTCCCTCCAAATATCCTGTCATTAAGGGCAAGCGCTGCAAAATTAAAAACCATAATTTATTTTTATTGCGGAGTTTGTGCAATGGAGAAAAAATAGGAGAAAATGCTGCCTCTCTTTAATACCGATTAAGTTGGCGAAAGGGTTGAATGTACCTTTTGCTGCGGACTTTAATTTAATTCTGGGCTATATCTCCTAATATTGCCAAACGGTATATTCCTTGCTCTAATTATGTTTCCATGAAATCTTTTTAAGTGCTTCTTGGCTTATCGCTAACTTAAACAAGCAACTTAACTTCAGACGGACTCTGTGGCGCGGTGGACGGAGGTTCGCCTGTAATGCAGGAGCTTGCGGGTTCCATTCCTGCCTCTCTACAAACGTTGGTTCAATTTTTTTCTTTTTATCTTAGTATTTGTTTTGGGTGTTCTTATCATATTAATGATAGACAGTGGTCATCCTAAGGTCTCTTTTATCGATCTATTGAGTGATAGCAGGCATAGTGGATCTAATTTATAGGTTTTATAGCGTCCACAAAGCCCGAAATACAATGACATTTGGATTAGTTGTATTTCGTGCGTCGTCGTCATTTTGGAGTAATCGTTGTATGCGAACCTTCGCCGTCGACGCATGATTTAGGTACATACATCTACTATCTTTCCGCCATATTACTTGTCAATTAGTATGGAAATGAACCTTATTTATAATGGTCCTCAATTAAAACAGTTGCTAACACTTATCACTCTGACTTCTGCCAATAGAAGAAGACAGACAAATAACAGTGCTTTAAGTTAGCAGAAGACTTTTATGAATAAGGGGTCGTTAAAATGTCTCTGTTTTTATTCCTTTCGCATGTCTTTTTGACTTGAAATATCCCCTCCAGGTACCTATTGTATAATTCAACATCCTGCATTTACCTCAGCCCCTCATACAAAGATACTTATATTTTTAAATACTCTCTGAACACGGCACAATGGATGTCTGAAATGACAGGCCATTTCTGTGGCAGCCGTAGACGTTTCCCCTGTGATTGTACAGATTAAGCCTGGTTGGTTATTTTGAGGTTTTTTATTATTCTTCTCACTAGCGGCGGATTTAACAAAAAATTAATTTTTCACTTAGATCCCTATTTTTTAAAAAATATTATAGCCTATGTTCATCAGGGAAAATTTTGGATTTCAATGGTGAAAGAATTTTTCAAATCGTTCCAGTAGTTTCGGAGCCTATTCAATTCAAACAAACAATCAAATATTTCCACTTTATAATTTATAATATTAGTATAAATATAGATATGTGATATGATGTGTCTATTTGGTAAATAATCTTTAGTACAAAGCCTTATTTTGGCTGGATTTTATTTGACCGAGAACTGAAGTCGATTATGTTATGACAGTCCCCAAGAAAAGTTAGAAAAGTTCCGAAAATCATATACCGCTACCGGCTTGGTAGTAATAACTGATATTAAAACCAATTACGTCAATTACCTAAAAGAAAACAAACAATGTGACCTATGAAATTAGTTTGCGTTGTTTATGTTAACGTAAATTATTTTATGCAGGATAAAAAGGCAGAGTCACCCATACCATAAATAAATACATAATGCTGGACAATCAATGTGTTCTTTGTTAGTTACCAAAATTAGAGGTAAATTTATAGTATATAAAGCCTTGCTTTTTCTCAATAAACATTCACTATTCAACCAACTACAGTCGTGTTAATTAGTCCCTTCAAACATCCATTACATGGCGACCCTGCCAGTCCACTGCTTTAAGGCAGTGGGCTGGGCCCCTTTGGATTCCAAGTCGTAATCCTAAACGGCAAACGACCCCGACGCCTTCGGAAGACCCAAGCCTGAGCGACGCGAGCTCAGCGCACACCATCTGACTATGGACCGAATCTAACCTCTGACGCTGACCAACGAGAGCAGCCAACAGCCACCGCTAAGAGATCATCATAGCACAAAACGGAGCGAGCAACAGTGCTAAAACCGGACCAGTGCAGAAGGAAGAAATTGAATAAGTGTCTCACAAAGAAGATTGAGCGCCGTGCAACTGCAATGGTTATGCGGAAACAAGTAACGAAGGTATAAAAGAACAAAGAACAAGAGGATGGAAGAACAAGGAGTCTAAAGGTATCTAACATAAATAACAAATTAAGCCTAGTACATCGAATTATATGCAACTATGATTAAGGACACAGATGTTCAAACTTTAATTAATTTTGTACTAAAAACTATGTTGTCTCAAAGTGCTAAGATTGTCAACTACTTATGGTAATGTACAACAAATGGTTGATGAAATGAAGAAACACCTCCTTACTAGGAAATCGAATACCGCGTTACAAAAACAGTTAATGAGTCTGTTCACAGAGATTTCAGCCATGATAGGCCAACCATGGTGGAAATTTCCAAAAAACCGAGAAATTTACATTATAATATACTCACCATCTTTATTAACATTGTGTGTCAAACCTAATTCTCGATCTTGTACGAAACGAGCTTTCCTCGGGAGAGAATTAGATACGTTTTGCATCACACAAAATATAAAGGAGATTTGCATACTCCATAATGATGACACCGCTAGTATCATAACAGAACTAGCTCAATATATAAATAAATGTGGTACAGGGTCCGGAGCCCGATTGTGTGTAATAAAAGGTGTCAAGAAAATAAATAATAAAGATGATCAAAGAGTAATATTAAATGATTTCTATTTATTGCCAACTAGTGGCCATGCAGGCATTTGGAGAATGACCAACGGTAGCGCGATCGTTTATCGATAATTTTATATTACGGTATGGAATACCTACAGAAATCGCAACAGATAGGGGTACCGAATTCATTTCGTCAACCATGCGAGAAGAAGGTAAACTTTTAAAAATCAACGAACTGAAATCAACTGCAATCTACTACCATGAAAGTCAAGCCAAGACCAAAGCTATTCAGTGCATTATCGTCTTGTACTGACTCTAATAGAAGGTATACAGTACCTAGATAATTATGTTGGTACTGACGTCTTAATACAAGACGTATCAGTTGAAGTTACCTACGTAGCAAATTCCTCATGAGAATCACCATCTTCCTAAACATTAAGATAACATAGCTAGCTCATAAGAAAAATTGTAAGATCAGATGACAATGATCATTTATTTGTAAACATAAATAGTACCTATGATTCGCAAGTTGTTATTCGAAAGATTTGAATTGTATTACCTTTAGTATTAGTATTAGATTAAAAAAAAAAAAAAAAAAAAAGGGGAAAGGTGTAGTGTAGGTGCATACCTAATGTACGACGTCACTCTATGACCTAGTTAGAGATAAGGAAAAATAGATAAATTGAATGCAATATAAACATATCGGATTACTTACGAAGAATCTTTAAGATAAGAAAATAGATAACATTATTTGTAAATCAATAAGCATATTGAATTACGAAGATAAGGAATTAATAAATCAAAATTAGAGGTAAATTTATAGTATATAAAGCCTTGCTTTTTCTCAATAAACATTCAGTATCTAACCAACCATAGTCGTGATAATTACTCCTTCAAACCTTCATTACAATGAATGTGGTGTTATCAACTTGCTCAATAGTCTTTCCATTAACTACCACTGTTAGTGGTCTAGGTGCACGGCCGGACAGGAAGAAATGGATGAAATTGGTTTTGCTCAGATTAAGAGCGAGCCCATTCAACCCGAACCATTCCGCCATTACTGTCGCCGTAGTATTAAGCTTTTCTTCCAGCAGATCTACAGTGGGCGCAACGACGATAGCGGCTACATCATCGGCATACATGAATACCTCAGCACTGTTAACGCATTCGGGTAAGTCATTTAGCAGCATTAGCAGAGAGAACAATATATTTGAAACCGAGGATCCTTGGGCGACGCCCATTCTCGATTCCAGTGGGTCGGATACGATCTCCCCACCGCTGCCCATCACTACTTGCGATCGGTCCCGCATAAGGTCACACAACAACTCGTGAGCCGTAGTGGAGTAATTTAACTCCCAGTATTTTGTGGTCGGCCACATCGAAAGCTTTTGACAGGTCGCAGCAGATTACCGCGACCTGTTGTCTAGCCTCACGAGCAGCCAGTATGCGGCGGATGACCTCCCGCGCCAGTGATGTCGTTGAGCGACCTTCGCGGTATGCATATTGTCTATCGGAAAGGGCATCTGTGGCTGCAAGGAAAGCAACGAGACGGGAGCTAAGACCATTCTCAAGTACCTTAGCTATTGCCGGTATTATTGAGACAGGCCGATATCCGTCTATGTTGCTTTTACTCCCTTTGCCTTTAAACAGCGGTGAAACTTTACTCACCTTTAATGGACAAGGGTAGGATCCCTCTCTGATACAGGTGTTATATGCATGAGCTAGCACTGGCGCTAGTGGGATAATGGCATATCTTAGAAGTTTCATAGATATGCCATACACATCTTTTGAAACCTTAGGTGGTATAAGCGTCATAACAATACGCATAATTTCTTCAGCGCTAAACAGCTGCAATCGTAAGGAGCGGTCTGAAGCGGCACTCACCAGACCTAAGGCTCGGCGCACACCAGCAACGTTTGCTCTTGGCGCACCACAAGTCTCTGCCGCGCTTAGAAATCTCGCATTCATAGAATTAACTAGATCTTTTTTATTACAGAACTCCGATCCATCCGACTTTAAAACTACATCCGTGAAGTCTATTCGGGGGCAGTTATTCTTACCTCTTTCTCTGTTAATAACACCCCACATCGCTTTTGAGGTATTACTACTACATCCTAAGAAATTCTTATAATAGTCACGCTTATTAGATTTTAAAATAAATTCATAATGATTATGCATGTCAGATATTAAAGATTGGATTATGTCATTACACGGTTCTAATTTACTCAATTTAATAATGTCAAATAGTAATAGTTTATAATTTTTAGCATCTGAGGTTATCCAAGATGATTCATTGTTTCTATTGCACGTTTTTTTCAACGGAAAACAGATTTCAAATTTGTTCTTAATAATATTAATAATCGAATAAAACATGTCAGAAGAAGCCTTTTTTTTAAAAATCAACAATTCGTTCCAGTCAACGCTATCTATCGACGCAATAAAATTTATTTTGTTAGCGTTGCTAAATCTCCTCATATACGAAAGACTCTGCCGTGGAATATTCCTCGCTCGTGTGATCTCGCCCTTGATCGCGAGATGATCACTAATGTTTGTGACCACGGGAACCACTGCGACTGAACCACCCGCCAGATTGCTGTACAAGTGATCCAAGCAAGTAGATGTAGTCGCCGTGGTCCGCGTAGGAAAATCGACCAAATTGGACATGCCGTGCACTGATATCAAGTCAACTAACTTTATTGCGTCGCTGCTTGGGCTTCCCAAACAGTTAATGTTGAAGTCGCCCACAATAACACATTCTCTACCTAATTCGCTAATCTTATTGAGCAAAACTTCGAAAGCGTTGATGAATTCATTTGTAGAGATTAAGTTTGTTCTGTAAATGCATACAATTGTCAAGTCGTGGTCCAACATATCAATGGCTGACACTTCACATTTCCTCTCTACAGATAAGGCTGTCAGCTCAATGTTCTCTATACATTTATAGCTATCTTTAACGAATAGACACGAGCCGCCGTGCTTTATTTGCTTCCGACAGTAATATGACGCTAACTTATAGTTTTGTAAATTGACACATTTTAGTTTATATTCTGGTAGCCAGTGCTCTGATAACGCCAGAATATCACATCCTAACTCACTATTCAACAACACTTCGAGCCTTTTCGATTTTATATACTATCAGAGCGTGTTGTATGAACGTACCCCACACGTCACTGTAAAAGCACTCGCGCGACAATGCCGATGCGGGGCACAAAGGAGTTACGTTTACGGAGATCGATAGGTAGGTACCTAAGGAAACTGAAAAAAATGTTGGCGGGTAGATCTTCTACCAACATGGCATTTATGTGATAATGATAAAATTAAGCTAATTTCAATAAAATATAATATACAAAAAAAGCTGTTTAGTACCAAAGAGCTTGGGAAGATAAATTCAACGGACTCAAACTCCCGTCGAGTTATACCGAGTTTACAGTAAAAACTTAATCTATAGCTTACTTAAACCGAAGTTCAGTTTAACAATAGACAAACTAGGTTTTATGTTGTGAAAATACCAAAACATTTATCTTCGATAAATATTAATTTCTAAACTAAACAAACATCAGAAAAATAAATTAAAATAATAGGCAAAGGGAGTAAATTCAAAATTGAGTTGCATGCAACAAAGCACGCAGCGCTGATTGGTGGTGATAGGTACGTAGATACGATAGTTTTTTGTCTCGCTAATGTTAGCTTTGCTTTTGCTATATAACTTAGTTGTGAGTAAAAGAAACAAGTGTATTGGCAACTCTTCAAGGTCTTCCAGGATTGTCATTGATTGCGAAATGCCTCGCTAATTATGAGTCATGTTCCATTGTCCTTCATAAAAATATCTGCATAACACTGAAGGGGCTGAGCTGTGACTAAATCGCCATTTGCAAGTTATGATTGCACGCTACGCCCACATTTCATAACCATGATTCATGGACTGATTTTAGCAAAATTAAAAGCGACCCTGTTCAAAGTATTCAAATTTGTTATTCTAGGGTTCTTTGGGAACACATTGGGGACACAAAAGAATGGTGCCTTCATTCTTTTGCAATTTCATGTGTGTAGGAAAGGGTCAACACATTTTTGGAATGGGTTTTTAATTTTTCGTTTACTGTTTTGGGACATGTGGTACCTACTCAGGGTTTGGGAAAAGCGGAATATGTAAAAAATATTTTTACATTGTCGCTCGCATGAATGGTTCTAGAACTTTTCACATTTACTCTAGTAGCATGGCCCAGAAGGATCCTAACATCTTATATTATTTATATAAGTATAAAATGACATGCATAGAACACAAGATTGCTCAAGATCTCGGTTCTCAACTGTCCCTCACCAGCTCACACTACAAGTTAAGTCCTTAGAGATCACTTTCGAATAATTTCTTGTTTATTGGGCTATATCTATCTTCATCAGATTATGACTCATACTACGCTATAAATTATCCCCAATATTGCTTAAAAATATTAAACTTTAACATCACTTTTAGTGCTCAGCACTAAAACCAGTTTTAGGCCTGTAATAGTGCCAAATCCAACTTGCAATGGCAAAGTTAATACCGTGTGATGACAATATGAAAATCTTTATGATCATTTTATGTGAACCGGTTTATGATCGACACGCGACGACTGAAGCACGGAGTACTTGCATTCGTCATACGGCCCCGGTTTCATGAGGCATGCTGTCTTTTTTTGGGGTCTAGGGAAGACTCAAACATTTTAAAATGGTATGGTTCTATAATTTTTATATGGTAAAAATTACGTCTTACGTTTTTTTCAGTAGTACATGTTTTTGTTAAAAATCACCAAGTTTTACGTTCTTTATGAGGAATATACAAAGTAAAGTAACAATATTTTTTTCATAATAATCATTAAAGTCAAACTATTATAGGAAACGACAAATTTCGTAGTTGCCCGTATTTCAAAAAACATTCTTCAAAAAGTACAACTTTAGAAGGTCACAAGCGTCGTAACGCAGCATACATCATCACCTCAATTCTTAAGTACGTACCAAGGTATTTATGATCTCTCCCTGTCATATCTCCGGGTAGGTGTCAACGAAAACAATAAAACACACGAGCGACTTTAAGATTTAACATACATAGTACTAGTAGGAAACCAGTAATGCAGTTACAGCAACATGAAAAATAACAAATGAAAATATATCTAAAGCTGCATAACTTCTTTATTCAAACCGTAGGCTAATTTAAACCCATCCATTAATTTTTATCCATCCATCCATTTAGTTTAATTCATCAATGGTCTAACTTAGAAAGATTGATAAAAAAGGCACATTGTTCATTAGCAGAATTCTTTATCCAAAGTCCCTAAATACTATAGGAAAGGAATATTATAGGTTTAATCCGTTCATGTAAGAAAGATTGGTTCGTCGAAGAATATAACTTTTTATGAACGCGTTTAAATTGATTGTTTTGTGTAATCTTCGATATTAATAAATAAAAGTAAATGAAACTAGTATTTCCAGGAGCTTCGAAGCGTGTATTTTTGACAGTGGCCGAGAGACAGTAATGGCATGCGTAGACGCGGGGTCCCTTCTGACGTTCGGTGGTCGATCGGCGCCAGTCGGCAATTGTCGGCACGAGCGGCGGCTTGGCGGCAGCTCTTGAACATGGTCTCCGACATTGATATTCTTTAGAATACGAATAGGGTTTATTTCGCCACGTTTTCGACGCGGTTCCATATCCCTGTCAACAACAATACCCATCATTTTCAATATTATTTGTTCGACAGTATGTAGAGTAGTAAAATTTACGAAGTGTAAGGAGATTCGCGCTGTTTTTATGGTAGCGGGTTTATGGGGTGAGCTGGTGTTGCAACGTCTTTTGTTGAAATACGAACGTAGGTATATATATAACTCACAATTATAGTTAATTAGTAGTCCGCCCGTCATCGAACGAGTAAATACTCGTACTTACCCCAAAAATTTCAAAAACTATAAATTTTTACACACATTGGGTTTTATGAATGAAGTTTTCATATGGAACCCTGCCTTTTTTGAAAATGTTCTATAGCCTATATTCTAAAGCATATAGATTAGGGATAATTAAGGATACGAATAGTGAAAGAATTTTTCAAATCGATGGAATAGTTTCGGAGCCTTCGTTTGAATTGAATGCAATTCAAACAAACGAACAAACAATCAAATCTTTCCTCTTATATTATTAGTATAGATATACATATAATTGAAAAAGAAAACTAAAACCCGACTACGTGCAAGTGTTATTTATTTAATGATATAATTAATGTTTTTCCTGTAATCAATAATAACTATACCAAACTGAGCTAGCATCCTTGTTAATGTGTCGCAATGGTTTATCACGATTGCCAATTCAGCTATAACCCTAACTACGAAATCCCCTTCGATAAACCACGACAAACGAGTGAAATAAAAATGGCCGCCTTTCAGCGAATAAGCGTTACCATAAAAAAGGTTTTCAGTGAGCAAGTGAATCATAATTTATGAATTCCGGTGTCCGGGCGGCCGCGGGAGATTTACGCCGGGTCATTGTGTCGGCTCCTGCACTAGGCAGAGCTATCAACATAACATATACCTACCTAGGTAACATAGATAACAATAACGTCGCTCTTTATTAACTAAAGTTAATTTAACCGAATGCTGAAAGCATAATCTGTTTGATATAATTTATGGTGACACGGACACCAGCAATTATTATTATATTCCTGTGTTGAAAGGGTTATGAAACCTGAATCTACTCGATTTTTTCGTCGTGTGATTGATAAATCAAACAAATTTAGAAATAAGACCAAAAAAGTCGGTAATATAGTAGGTATATAAATAGAAGTAGTGGACCAAATTATTATCTGAAAGTTGCTTAAAGTGAAAAGCTTATTATTTGGTTATAAAAGGACAATGAAAGGTGAAAAGTAAACAAATCGAGTTTTGTATTACCTACCTCATGTCTAACACGCTAACGCGTAACATAGCTCAATATAGGGCTTAGCTGAATCACAAAATAAGAAAGAAGCGATTCCTTAAGCTTTCTGGTAATCTAAGCTAGTCCAAGCTTGCAAAATTCCATCGCAAACATTATCCGCGTACCTCTACGTTATTCATGAAAGCAATTCCAGGCTTGCCATTTCTACGTCGTTCTATAGCTCTACGGCAAACAATCGTTAATGAAACATAAGGGGTGTGCAGCATCCCTTCGTTCATCCCTCTATATCTCGCTTATCCGCGGGGGTACGCTGTATTATACCAAGGGATAGGCACCCTGTATAGGAGCGTGAATTTATCTCGGTGGTTCTAGGATCTAGGCCTGATTTCTGAAGTCTCCACATGCTTACAAGGGGGTGGATTCATAGGAGTAAAATAAAGTTTTGGATTTAAATTGGTATTAGAACTGTTTACAAGAAGTGTGTACTTCTCACACAGCTATGTGTATTAAGAACAAGCCGATACTCGCGTCTTCGCACAAACTTTCGCTAAATAAAAAGTAACTTTCGCTAAATAATTGAAATCCTTTCAGCCGTGAAAAGGTTACAGACAGAATAAATACTTTCTCATAAACACTATATAAACTAAGGTTGTTTATACCAAATATATTTGGTCATTTATTTTCAGCTGGTTTTGTACATGTTATTTAATTCAAAACTGCTTAGTATTCTACAACTAGCGCGCGCTCAAATATTAAAAAGCGTATTTGGGGCACTTCTGTCCGATGACGTCACACGTCCAGTTTTTATTTCCCGTCTCCCTACCGCCGCGCCCAGACGACTGATAGAATATTGATGGAGACTTAGGTTCATAAGGATTTAATGTAATCTGGGTTATATACTGTATCTGTATCTGTAGGATACGGATCTTGTAATAAGTGTTAACGGAGTTCTTTGTAACATAACTATTATTAGCAGAAAGATTCAGATTCAGATTCAGATTCGATAACTTTATTTCTTTAGGCTTACAAAAGCTTTAGATTTTTTTATTATATGTATGAGTATAGAAAACGACCAGAACATTGATCCAGCGGCTGGAATCAAACCCGCAACCTGTGTCGTATGCGGAACTTCGCTCACCGCGCCCTAGAGGTCGTCGAATATATTTTATACATAGTCTTTAACCCCTTACCGCATACAAAGCCATCTGTGGCTTTCAAAGTTTCTTATTTTTTTACAGTTTATGTAAAGATCACATACAAAAAAACTCACTTGAATCATAACAAGCAATTCTTCGTAAAACGGAACGAAGTTTTTTGTATATGTGGTGTGTCACACCTGGCGATATTTTTGAGATTATGTGCAAGGCGTCCGACCGATCAATTGAACATAAAATAGTAAAACTTTCATCAATACAAAAAAAATGTAAAACGGTAAGTAAGAACTTCAAATAAAATAATTTCACAGTCTTTGATTCATCCATCACTTGGGTTGCAACTTGGTTTTGCTTTTACTTTTGTTTTTGTTTGGTTTTTGACCATTTTCTTGCAAACTCCATTTATGGCTTCGTATGCGTTTGCGTTCAATACACGGTCATACATGTATGGCTTCGTATGCAATAAGACTTCTTTCTGCTTCTTTCAGAGATGGACCCTTCACGCCTATATGGGTCTTCCAGGCATGTAAATGTAATACCTGGTGATGGTACTGGTGGTAAATGCTTGGTTGCTTTGGCGTAGGGTCAATGAAGAAAAGCACATGCCACTGTTTATGTTCAAGCTCGAAGTTTCAGAACATTTTCGCAAAGCAGGCAAAGTAATCGCGATGCCAAGAAAACGTGGTCGTCCGTCAAGTATTGTTGGAACACCGATGTCAAGCAGAGCTGTTACCCCATCAAGCCGAGTCGGCACTCCATCCAGCCGTCCGAATTCACCAGTGTCTTCGAAAAAACCCCGAAAAGCTCCAGCCAGGGATCAAGATCTAACACTCAATTCAGTACGATCTGACAATACTGATCATTTTCCCACTGGGAAGAAAAATAATCGACAGCTATGTCAAAACTGCTCAAAGTTCCGTTCTTTCACAAAATGTGTAAAATGTCAGGTATATCTGTGTTATAATGAGAAAAGAAACTGCTTTACAGATTTTCATAAAGTGTAACTGCCTTTTCACCTGATCACATACAAAGCCATTTATGGTAAAACATATTTTTTCTAGACTGCATACGAAGCCATACATGGCTTCGTGTAATAACTTTTTTACTTAATAATTGTAATTTTTTTTTCGTTTTTTTATGGTTCCTATGAAGTAAATAAACACATTTTTGCATAAAACAATTTTTTATTGAACCTCTTTCATAATTCATGCAGTAAGGGGTTAAGGGTATAGGGCACATGCACAGTAATATATGGTTGTATTGTTTTATGATTTCAGGACCAATGCCTATTGGGGTGATAAGGCTCCCGAGAGACTACCAAAGGCCACTTCTCATTAAGGAAAATGACGTGCAAGGCCGCGGGCAATAACTACCTATAATTGAAGCGGAAATTGATTTTTGATTTTGGTGTTTTATTCGAGAGAGAATTGAGAAGGAAATCCAGCAATTTCACCGGAAGTTCCGCCATATTGAAGGTTTTTCCTTCCTCGTTAGGGTCTGTGAGTAATACTGTTAAGAAAAGTGCCAGGATTCCATTCTTGACCGAAAGTGCCTTGAATATCTGACGATCTTTGGCATGGTGACATACGGGTGTGTACTCGTATTCCATACGGTTCGAGAAACCTTGCCATAGGTCTTCTTTACAATACCTACCTTCTCCTAGGAGTCTTTTTCTCGGATTTATTTACATTACAAAGCCATTTCGAAAAAGTCGTCTAAAAAGAGATAACTCAGAATGACTTCATACTGATCTACATACAGACTTTCACCCACATTTTTGTGTCACTGTATTTATGGTCCGGCATAGTTTGGTTTATAATAAACTTAAAGATAAGATAAAAGATAAAGATGTTCTAATAAAACACAGATTATTACAACAATTGTAAAATATTTTACTGGCACACTGATTGACGACGACGTAGATGTACAGACAGAAGCATTAATTGGTAACCCCCTCACAGAATATGTCATAGTTATCATTCAGTAGCATGTAGGTTCAAACCCGTGAAGATTTATACATATATTCATTTTAATTTACATTATTTTTTTATTTTTGTTTTTTTATAAAGTTTGTTTAATTGTTTAAATAAAAAACAAATGTTTTTTTCAACACCTACATTTCTTTTATCAGGAGTAACGATACTTAAATTTCGAGCCTGTATCACATGTAACTATGGTGTAGTGGTTAGTGTAACCGAGATTCTGTCACCGCACATCGTAATGATCGTCATCGAATCCTTGCAGTGGATGTTTTTGTTTTTTAACTACTACTTAATTTTAGTAATGTAATGACATTTATTTATGTGTAATAGTGAAGTTTTTGTCTATTAGTATGAATTTAAAGTAATTGATAAAATAAAACAATAATAATAATTTCAGGTAAACAATTACCTAAGTTTATTTTTTTCAAAAATTTGCCTACACAAACAACAACACAAAAAATTTAATTAATGTTTTATTTTATTATTTAGCCTACTTACAAATAGCTTCCTATCCTGAAAAATAATATTCCATTTTCGATTTAGTCCTCGAGAATACACATGTTTTCATTAGATTTTCGTTTACTTTGCTAATCTAATGAATTAAACAATTTGGATCTCGTGTAAATCATGGAATACTAAATAATCAGGTAGTTTTGAAAATAAATGAGGTCAAATGGAGTTTTTCTGACAATGTTAAAAGGTAAAATTACATTAGGGTTTAGTAGGTAGTGATATTTATCGTCCTTTATATTTAGTGATACTTATCGCTTAATAGCTTAAGGGCTAACGGATCGGATCTCAATTTAAAACCATTTGACCCCACATATTTTCTACCGGATTTAGGTCCGAACTTTTAGATGTCCAAGAAATAACAGTAATGCCTTGTAGAGATGAACAACCCTTGAGAAACCATCCGCGTACGATGCACTGCACAATAATTATCATGGACAAAATAAATTTGGGCTTCTGGATACGCGATCCGCGTAGTAACCTTCAACACTTTCAAGCTCGTCATTCATGCGCCCAGTTATTTTTACTATTTCTCCAGGACCCATAGAGGATATCCATCTCCAAAACCTAAAAAGAAAAAAAAAGTCAACTGTTATAATGTTAATTTAGTTCGTGTAAATACTAACTTGTTAAAAATATCATTATTATGATGAAATAATCATAGATAAAGGTGTTCGAATTTGTTGAGAATTATCAGTATTATCACTTACCTAAAGTTATTCATGCCGAGTTCAGCAGACAGTCCTATTTTTGCTGCTCGATAATTGTGTAAGTATATCAGCTGCATGCAAATGCCTTCTGTTGATGTTGATATCAAATATTGTTGAGCAGTAGAACGAGTGGATGCAAAAGGCGAACTAGTCTGAATGTCAACAATATTATTGTGGCGACTTCACTGATTTGCAATACACTCCTGTTGTTTATCTGCCATTGCTTCTTACATTCACATCCCCACATTACACTTAAGCGCACGGTTTTTATTTATCTGTAAGACAACAAATCAATACTTAAATGAAGTTAAAGATAACAAGGTTTTACTAAAAAAAAATGTATTTGTTTCGTAATGATTATGACACATGAATAATAAGTTGATAACTTACCGTAATTCAAAGCTAACGAGCAATCTCCTGATTACTCATTTGCTGTTCGAATAGCACCGCGATCTTAGTTCTCACAAAATCCTTAATTTGCATAATTTCCTTCAATATTCTTCAATTCATTTATGATTCAAACCAGTAAGTCAAGACTAGAATTGAGTATGGCTAGTCACCTTTTCATTATTCACCAAGATTATATTTAAAACTACCCTCAAATACTTCTTTTTTTTTCTTATCCAGTGTAAAGAGATCTCATAAATAAAAATCCGCTGTCGAACACTAATAACATAAAATTTCGACACTCTGATAACTGGTTCGTTGGTTTAGTTGGTTGGTGCGTGCATTACTTGTCATGTGAGCGATTGGATGTCTGGTTCGATTCCCACTGGGTGTTACGTTTTTGTTTCTTAGTATTTGAGTAAAAGATTTGTAAATCGTACAGTGATTTGCAATGTAAACTTTAGCTATTAGGGGGGTTACCAATTAATGCTTCTGTCTGTACATAATATAGATTTGATGAGAATAACAACAAGTCATATCAAACAAAAACCGGTTACAATGCGACAAGTTGAAGACAGGGCGCTACGACGCTCATTAGGGGAGGCCTATGTCCAGCAGTGGACTATTATGGGGTGGTGATGGTGATGAATGATTTTCGCGCCTAGAATCGTTTCCCGTGTGTTTCGAGGACCGCCCGCGGCAGGAATCCGTTTGTCACCGGCCTCTGAAACGTATTTAGGACGAACCCTTCAGGAATGGAGTCCATCTTCATCTTGTTTGCTGTTTACCCTTCACGGTATATATACTGAATGGGCTTTGTTTGGTCTAGTTTTGTTCTGGAGTTGATTGAAGAGTTATGATCTTAGGCTTTTTATGACAGAAGGTTTCAGCTCATCGCTCCCTTTTAACTTTCCCGTCTGTCCAAAGCATCGATAGTATATCAGGGTAAGATCACCCACCGCTAGAATAAACGCTAGTTATTTTGCTTCTGCTAGGCTAACTGTCAGACTAGTGTGTAAAGGCAGGCACTACTTACATAGTCTGTCATTATCGTATAGGAATAGATTGACCTATTCTTAAAATTATTTGGTTGCATCATTGAGATCCACAGGTGATCGAAATGCTGAATTTTATTTCGATCAACGAGGTAGTATTGCTATCTAACGTGGCAATGCTGCCACAAAACTGGCCACTCTGCCTTCTCGTGACGAAAGTATAGATTTCTAGGAAATAAATTGATATAAATGTAAATATAATGATATACCTATCTAGGATATAAAGTGTAAATACCTACTACTTGTAATTTTTTTTGTCAAGTATCTTATATCACTTTTTTGCTATTGACTTAGGGCTCCTTTCCTGCCATGTCGCACGCGGAAATCTGCATGCGTACCGTGGTGTAGCATCATGGAGACGTTTCTTATATAAAATATGGATTAAGAAATAAAGCAAGTTCATTCGCTTGAGCCTAATCTTAATTACTGAACTGCAAGCCCAAAGAATAGCTTATAACATTATAAAGCACGTTATCAGCGCGACTAGTCCATCCTGGGAGTTTGGTAAGCCAAGTCGGTAAGCATGTGAGGCGTGTTAAACAGGGCCCTAGTTCCGACCTACAAGTTGTAACTAGTTCCGGTAGTTTCAGCTACTTATGTAGCAGGTACTATCAATATCTAAGCGCTGAAGTTTGAGTGGTAACTTAGGAGGGACTTAGTATGTACGAACATTGTAGCGTAGTTCTTCTCACTTACTTTACTACAATGTGTAAAGTAGTGGGTCTGAATAAGTAGTGCCTATTTAACTAATATGGGTAATACATAGTTTTTCTACTAAAAATAATTAGATATCATGAAAAATAGCATTGTTGTCAGTGGTATCAATATGCAATACTACCTACTAGTATTTGTGGACTAAATACTTATTTGGTTGTTTACTCCAAAATGCCGACGCACGAAATGCAACTAATCCCTACTAACCGATAACTATAATTTAGAAATTAAATAATATACCAATAATTTACAAGTTTTTATATTAACAAACATCTAGACATTCAGTCTATTTTAAACTGTTGTTATTACAAGTATAAAATAAATACAAAGCAGTGCTCAGCAAAAAGGCAATGCTCAGCGTACAGTTTTGCTCCGAGAGCAAACTCTGATTTTCAGTATTACCCTGAAGAGGTAGAAGAACGAGATACCCATCAACAAGTAAAGGGTTGTGTCTATGAAGACATTGATAGACTAATGCAGTGTAGGAGAAATTAGTACAAACGAAATATTGAACTTGAAATATTATGTACATCTACAAATTGATGCCAAGCGTAACACCAAAAGGTAGTTAAAGACATCGTGAAAATAACCCAAAGCCAGATGAAAACCAAGATCTAACGAAGAATCCAACTCTATTGGATAAAGTGAAGCTACACAACCTCTTAGTGGATGGACATCCTTCTTATTTTATTTCGTAAAAGTTTAGTTTAGCCATCCCGTCTGGAGTAGTCATCTAAGTATTGTGCAGGACTTTAAGCCCGAACCCCACAAGCCGAGTCGGAGCCAATACAGCTTTGTTCGGCGTAACATACTGGTTGGACACTAGAGCCTGACTTCAATAATGGATTTTGTAATATTAAAGAACACACTTTAATCAGAATTTAATAAAAACAATACCATAGACCAGAGAATCGGCCCGTGAAATATACAACGAATCAACGCAGCGACAAACCATGACGCTAATTTCTAGAAATTCTAAGCATATATTAAATAAATGATTTGTAAAGAATATTTTACAAAATATATTTTACAAGATATTATTAAAAAAATTGGAACGTTTTTCTGATGTATTGGCAATAATTGAGTGTGGAAGTAACAGTTGTAATCTTAATCTACCGGGCTACCGGTTACAGAGTTAGAAAAAAGACCAAAAAAACTTCCATCCCCCTTTTCACCGCCTTAGGGGTGGAATTTCCAAAAATCCCTTCTTAGCGGGTGCTTGTGTTGTAAAAGGAACCTACCTTCCAAATTTCAGCTTTCTAACTTCAGCGGTTTAGGCTGGGCGTTGTCGCCAGAAAATCGCTTGTTCCTTTATATATTAAGATTACATTTTTCTTGAAATTTACAAGAAATACTAAACATACAAAAATATTGAACACGTGTTTCAGGATTTTTCAAAATATTCCTAAAAATAGGGTGAAATGGGTTATTCAAGTTTGAGATTCGTATTTTAGCTCCATATTGAAATGTCTATAACTTTTTGATATAGCATACTAATGACTTGAAACTTTCAGCATGTATTGAAAAAACTATAAATCAAACCACGTGTTTCAGGGTTTTTCAAAAATGTTACTATATAAGTTTAAAAAGGAAGTCGAATTACTTAAGATTTTTGAGATTTTTTAACAAATGACCCAACATGAAACTTACTCAGAATACTAAACAAACAAAAATATTGAACACGTATTTCAGGATTTTTTCAAATATTCCTGAAAAAACATCAAAATATAAAGAAACAAGCGATTTCCTACCGACAACACCCAGCCTAAACCGCTGAAGCTAGAAAGCTGAAATTTAGAAGGTAGGTTCCTTTTACAACACAAGCACCCGCTAAGAAGGGATTTTTGGAAATTCCACCCCTAAGGGGGTGAAAAGGGAGATGGAAGTTTTTTTGGTCTTTTTTCTAACTCTGTAACCGGTAGCCCGATTTTCTTGAAATTTACAGGAAATACTAAACATACAAAAATATTGAACACGTGTTTCAGCATTTTTCAAAATATTCCTGAAAATAGGGTGAAATGGGTCATTCAAGTTTGAGATTCGTATTTTGGCTCCATATTGAAATGTCTATAACTTTTTGATATAGCATACTAATGACTTGAAACTTTCAGTATGTATTGAAAAAACTATAAATCAAACCAAGTGTTTCAGGATTTTTCAAAAATGTTACTATATAAGTTTAAAAAGGAAGTCGAACTATTGAGGTTATTGTGGTGAAATTTATCAACCATTGACGCTATTGGCTTAAATTTTACAGAGAATACTACACAAACAAAAATATTGAATACGTATTTTAAGATTTTTCTAAATAATCCTGAAAATGGGATTAAAACGGTTATTCAAGTTTGAGATTCGTAGTTTGGCTCCGTATTCAAATGTCTAAATCATTTTAATACAGCGTACTAATTACTTTTGCATGTCCTAAAAAAAAACAAAAAAATTTATAATATGTATTTCAGGATTTTCCCAAACATTCCTGAAAATGGGTTGACAGAGGTGATTTAAGTTTGAGTGATTTGTAGTTTGCTCCATATTTAAATGTTTGTAACTTTTTAATGAAGGATGGTAACGACATAAAATTTCAAATAGGTATACATAATACCAAGTACAATAAATAAAAATAGGTAATTTAGAATTTTTCATTAAAATTACGTTAAAAGTATAAAAAGAAGTCGAATCACTTCAGATTTTTTTGGTATTTTTAACTTTTCTCCCAATCAGCTTGAAACCAAATTAATAAAAATATATAATACGTATTTCTGGATTTTTCAAAATATGCCTGAAAATGGGGTGAAACGGTTTATTCAAGTTTGAGATTTATAGTTTGGCTCCGTATTGAATAACTTTTTAATATGGCGTATAGTTTACTGTTTAGTTTACAAAAAAAGGAACACGTATTTCAGAGCTTTTCATAAAAGTTACTCAATAAGTACCTATACAAAAGGGTATTAATGACTTTTCGTTTCAAAAATATACTGTAAAAACAATGAATAAAAACAAGAGTTCCGAAGTTTTCTTTTTTTTTTAGTCTTTTAATAAGGACAATAATACATAAGAAGTTTTTAAGGACTTTTTAACTTATGTGACTTTTTATCCAGTGTCGAAATTACCTAGAAACTTGCTGATAATACTTAAAATATCAATTTATTGAACATATGTGTTTAATGGTTTTTCAACATAAAATAGGTTTTGAAGTTATTCAGGTTTTTTGTAAGTTCATAAGGATCATTCTTTAAAAAGAAATGCATAATTGATAATCAAAAGAAATGGTTATTATTTAAAATTTTAGTTTGAATACTCACTCTACTTAGATTCAGGTAATTTATTTATAGTACTTTAATTCAATGGTGTTTTTTCCTCGATAAAATATAAATTCGTAATATTTTTTTTAACTTTGTCCGTGACTCCTTTCACGACTGTTAGCCGCATGGTTTCTGATTTTGCCATCCAATCCCATCTCAGAAAGCCAATCTGTAGATAGGTATATTTAAATAAAATAGGATTAGGAAATTTACAAACAAATTGGGCTATAGTAGAATGTCCACCGTGTCATTAGATTCTCTATAAAAAATACAGTAAATGATTATTAAAAAAAAACACATTATAATGGGCTTATACATGATATTAAAAGCGGGTTTCAATTTCCGACTCTTAAAATAGGGTATTAGCTGATTTCGTCAAGAAGTTTTACCCTATAGTCCACGCAAATGAAATTGCGAGCGGGTTAGCTAGTCGTAGATAATTACAAATACCAGATTATCTCAACTATAAAAAATCTTGGAACGGTTAATGCTACTCGCTAAATCGGAAACTGACAACCTAACAAGCTAAAGGTTTCTTTTTCGCTTCTTTACTTTACCTTAACAAGATAGAATATAACATAAAATCAGAGATCACTTTTTATACTCATTTAAATGACTACACATATACTACAATTGTGACGTGTCCATGAGTAAGGTCTAAAGGAAATAAAGCCATCTTCTCTTTTAGGAAACACGAGTTTACCTTAAATGCTCGCTACCTGATATTTGTATTTGATTATACGAATAAATAAGCTTTAAACGTGTACTGCTTACTGATAATAATGTGTTAATACACGAAAATAATAAAACAAGAAGAGCTGCCGCTGTGGTCCCACCTGAAGATGTTCAGTTCACTTCGACTTTAAAATCGTAGTTACTTTTCCAATTGTACCGTTCTTCGGCAATTGTACAAGTTGGGGCGACTTCGATCATTTTAGACGATATTATTAACCGAGGTGAAGGAGTTCTTAGAAGAGCTAGTTATATTGTTGGGGAAATTCGGGCAAAGGAAAATAAGTTTTGATTGGTTTTATTAAAACCTGCCTAATTTATTGAAATCAAAATGAATGTAAGCGGGTTTACCTTGGTGTTCGTTCTTCCAATGTTAATTAGGTTTGTAGTTGGTCTGGTCGCTTCTCTGGTTTATCTTAAACAATTTTCATAGTTCAGTAGTTTTTTCGGAATAGAATAATTATTTCAGGAATATTTTTATTATGCTGGTTACGACCAATAGAAAATGAAGTCATTTTCTATACACAAGCGAAAGCATCATCAAAATTGGTTCATTAATGAAAGCGAAATGATTTATCGACAAACTATCTCCTATGAAAAACACAATAGTATTATTATAGGCAATAAAAAAACGGGGCCTAAAAGTGAATCCCTAGGCGGCCTGGCAGATTAGAACAGGGTATTTTGCCCTTGCAGATTTACGTGAAGGAACTTACTAGCTTACAAACTAATAACATAATAACACTTACTAACAGAATAATCAGCACAGTAACTAGCGCATAAATTGCATCTATGAGCTGCGGATTAGGTAATATTACACGGAATATTCGTCGCAAATTGACAAACGAAGACACCTATCCCATATCTATCTCAGCACGTTACTCTTGCTCATCATACCGTTCCACAGAGTAGTAAAATTCTGTTATAGAAGCTGACATAGAATATGTCTAAAAGTTTTTTCTACAAAACAAGACAAAAGTAGATGTGTTTTGTGATGCATGAAGTGCATGCTACAATTTTCTTTACAGTAAGTTCGCTGCGGTCTGACTATTACATGGGGCTTTATGTCCTGATCAAATCTTCTTGTACTAAAAAACAATTATTTTTGAGCTTGCAGATTCGGGTTCGGTCTAGTTTGACCGAATATTGTGTGTATTAAATGTACATAATTATCCCAGAAAGAACAATTCTTAAAACGTACTTTTCCCATAGTGTCCGAAATCCAAAAAGATTGATTTGTAAACATGTTTCCATGCCTATTTAGTCATTATTCAGGAGCGACACACGAATGGTGAGAAGTAAGGGACAAAACAGAGATGCAAGAATGACAACTACCAGAATTTCGCTCTGCACCGGGTCAACCTATAAATGGATAAGTAAATGCATAGCTCTACTAGCACAGCCTTAGCCTGACTTCGCCTATTCTTAGAGGACTATAATTTTAATACAGTTCATAGTATATATTTTTATACGGCAAAAAGCCTTTATTAACATTTAAAATTACAATTATCTAACTAAATAAAAACTAGTAAGTATTTACAATCGAAACAATTGAGCTAACTGCAGACTGTTGCGAACAAACTACAGGTAGCTCAACTGATATATATCAATACCAGTTGGAAGTGTACCCAAGATGCTGGCTGCATTGCAACGCTGTATGGCAATGCTAATGCGCTATGTTATGTTAATAGTATATTATGTGATAAATATTTGGTTTACTGAATTTTCTGAATTCCAGTTGCTCATACCACATCGTCACCAATATTTATTCCTCTCTACCACCAGCCCCGCTCCGCACTCCACGGCTGGCCCAATTCCACCTCTCAATCCTCGAAGGTGAATCTTAATCAACGCTAACAGACTCATTAGCGAGGCGGCCGTTAGTACGTTTGCTTTAATTAGGAGCTTAATTGCTGATAAATTTGCGAGTTACGAGTTCGGTTGTGGAAAGTGTTGTTTTGAGTGGAGTGGGTAGATAGATAATTATTTATTTGGTCTACAAACATAGACAGCACAAACAAAACCAAACACAAAATAAAGAAGGCAATAGACAATAAAGTAGGTAGTTATTGTTATATAAGTACAACATGGTCACTTAGAAATAAAAAACAAATTGAATTTTAAACAAAAGAGTACTAACTCTAGTTCCGAATCATTATTTATAATTAACCAGTCTAGTCTTGTGATATCAACTAGGATCCGAGACGAGTTCTGTGTATTTCGAATTTTTTTGCAGAATAGGTGATCTGTTGGAAAGATATTTTCCGAGTTTATGATATCAATGTAAAAATTAACTTCGTAACATTTTGAGACAATGGACTCGACGTGTACGAAGTAATGATTAAAAACATTGTTCCCAATATCGGAACCTATTACAAAGACAAACCAATAACAATTTCATAATTCAAGTCGCAAACTCGACTAGGCACCTCCTCATAACATTACAACTAGGCGGATGGTCTAATAGTCCGTGACGTCATAAATATCGGATGCAAGGGAATAAAGGGGATGCAGGGAGGGGCGGGGAGAGGGGTCCGTGATTTAGTTGTTACTGTCTTGTAGGCGCTTTGTTTTCGCGGTGAAAGAAAATGGCTTAGGGGAAAGTTTTTGAGGAAAGTAGTGAATTTTGCGGAATATTAAGTTTTATTTTTATCTGATAGTATTTATGGTCGTTAATGTAAGAAATAAGGGGGTTAGGGAAGATTGCGGGGGGAATTGGGGCCTAGTTCAGCTAAAGTTTCGATACTTTATTGCAACCGTTTGAAATGTCGTTGCACTGTATAATTCTATTACATTGTACATACATACATTATGTTCTTTTCATCATCATCATCACCAGCCTATAATAATCCACTGCTGGACATAGGCCTCCCCTAATGAGCGCCACAGATGGCATTATCATTTTAATTTTTTGGGCGGGCAGCAGCGCCCTCTGTAGAAACAACTCCACCGAACTGCGATCCCCATCCCGCATGCCCAGCGTGGGGATTATGGGCAATAACACCCAAATGATAATGTTCTTTTAGCATTGCCTTAAATAAAATAATGATACAGAAATATGCTTCTGCTCATACATTCTACCCCATAAAGGATTTAATGTATCTTCTAACTTGTTACTAACAAATTAGAATATAAAAGAGCGCCTGGCATCTTTCAGACAACGTTTCCATCAAAATCACTATAGATGCAGTCAGTGGCATTTCCCGCTCCCTACAAACGCAGCAGCGTAGCGACGACGCATCGTGCAAGTTATGACGACACGGATCATTAGCGACTGCGTTCGCAGGGCTACTTCACTGCAATTTGTCTGTTTGTGTCATATAAAGACTTACCATTAATTTGTAAGTTAGCATCATCATCAGCTCTAAACCCCTGCATAAGGGCTCCCCGGTAGAGTATTATATACGGCAACTAAACGCTTCCTATGTGCTCCCCTGGAGACCGTGGTAAGGTAAATACTGCAAATATTTCGCAGACCTTCATCTGATTTCGGAGTTTCGGAGGAGAGGTCGGTTGTCCTCCTATCCCCTGCATTTGTCATCATGCGGTTGGGAAGGTTTGAGTTGTTAAACCAGTAAATAAATAATGCTGGACAAATAGCACAGCATCACTTAGCCCCAAGCTAAGCAGAGCTTATGTTACTTTGGTACTAGATGACTCATATACCTACTCATATACATAACATAATATAGGGCGCTATGACGCTCATTAGGGGAGGCCTATGTCCAGCAGTGGACTTATGTAGGCTGATGATGATGATGATGATGAAACATAACATAGATAGATATTTTTGTTATTATTTAAAGCAAAGATACTCTCTAAGAAAATAGCAGTTAAATAATGGAATTAACTTATTAAATTTATTTTTATTCACCTATGATCACCCTTTGATTGACATAAGGACCAGTTAGATTTTCTGTCGTTCTTATTAATTCTTTTTAATCTTCCAAAGATCTGTAACTTTTTGAACACGTTAAAACAAATTATGTATATAATGCCCATCAAATTACAAATAACCCAGGCCCTGACATCAAACACTGTACTTTACTATTCGGTTAATTCATTTCAAGCAACCCTAAGCTGGCAACCCCAGCTTTCAGCATCAACCACAAACTTTTGCAGTTGATGTTGTTATTGTTGCAAAGTTTTAATGCTCAGGTTTAGCCGGTGGTTGGCTTGTAGTACATTCGCAAAGTGCATTGCAATCGGTGTTTACAAAAGCCGAGAATTCCAGCTGAAACGTGAGTTTTGTTTTGTAACTTGAATATAATGTTGTACTTTGTTATTGCTTAAATATGTTAGTTTCTAGCTTAACATGCGAGGTTCTCTTCTAATCTAAATCATAAAATAAATAATGCCGGACAATCCACAGATCATCATCTGGCCCCAAGTTAAGCAGAGCTTGTGTTATGGGTACTTAGATGACTGATATACATACAAAATGCAATATTATTAAATATTATAAAGATATTTTTTATTATACATAGAAAACGACCAGAATGCCCTTAACCAATATCTGCATATCGTACAATTATATTCGTAATTAATTGTAATTATAAGTATATTCGTCCCGAGGCGGTAATCGAACCCGCAACCTCCTGGGTCACAGGCGGACCGTCGCCCACAGAATTCGTCTAAGAGTGTACCTATGCAACTAATAAAATAACAAGGTTCGTACTAGGAATGTGCATTATGCATCTACTTCCTAAATGAACCCAGCACTGAGGCGACCATTCTAAAGGTGATTGATAATACGTACCTCGGCTTTATGAATAAACCTTTATGAATAAAGAAAATTATAATTTCGACTGAACCTGAGCTAAAAGCTAACTCAGGTTACTGCAGACTGTTGCAGAAAATCTTCAGGTAACTCAACTGTCAATACCATTTGGAAGCGTCCCCAAGACGTTTTCTACATTGCCCGCTGATGTTCTGCGCGCCAGACAATCTCGAGTTCTCGGGTCACACGGCCTTTATGAATAACTTTATTTCATTAAAAACCAACTTTTACAGTAAATTAACACAGGATATAGCTTTTACCAAGGGCGTCGCCAGCCCACGGCCCAGGGGGGGGCAAGCCGTAGTAAATCGAAGTCGAAAAATGTACTAATCGGCGGGGGGGGGGGGGGGGTTCGGTGTGGATGTTAGAACTTACGATAACATGGGCTGATGATTATGTAGGTACGCTAACTTTATCCAAGTAATTTTCAAGGCAAAGTGTTTAAAATTTTCCTATTTGCCTGGCCCGGAAACAATATGATCTACAACTGCCATTCAACACTACAAGTGAATAAGGCAGCACGACGACTATTGTAAATTTTTCGGGATATTAGGTAGTAACAAAAAAATCATAACATAACAGCCTGCAATGAGCGCCTACGGCAAGACAATAGCAGGACTTTCGTTGTTTTGCAGTTGGCTAGGTACAATTTTTTGACCGCTAGGGGGGGGCAGCTGCCCCCTCTGCCCCCCCCCCCGGCGACGCCCTTGGCTTTTACGCTTACTTTACATAACTTGAAGTACAAACTGTAGCAATGATACAGTTTGATAATATCTCGGGGAACGGTTGACAATGTTACAGTAACATTGTAAACCGTTTCCCGAGATGTTATCAAACAACAATAAGAACTTCACTCACCTATCTCTGCAAGGATCTACACACCGCGCGTGCGGTATTACCCGACTTCAGAACTTTGTGCGTGACACACAACACAACTTTGTGCGTGACACACCGCACAACTTCACTCGCACAACAATCTGACAGTTCCTTTTGAAGGAAACGTTTTCACTTTGTCATCCCTAGGAATTCGAATACACGGTGTTTGTGATTATTTATTTAGATTAATCAAAATAAACGCTGATTTATAGCAAAGACAAACAATAAATACAAACATTCCTTACAATAAACCAGCCGCCCTCTATCATTATGTCCCACATAGGCTACATAACATAAGTAAAATGGGCGTTTTTCTCTCGCTTAGAAGCGAGAGAAAGAAGCTCTTTCAGGTAAACGTTGAATGGAAAAATATTATGGGAATTTAAGGAATTTATATATATTTAATATTAAGCTTTAAGGATGAATAAATTACCTACATCATTATTTCTGCTCAAAACCGCAGTTATCAAATTTCGAACTTTTCCATAGCTACTCTTCCCACTGAAACAATAAGAAAAGCGAAACTGCAGAGCTATTTACTGAAGCACGCTGAGAGGGACTCCCTTAGAGAATATTGAACTGACCATGCCAATGAGATTGTCTTTTGTTTCTCCTTGTTTACTGGTGGTGCCAAATATCAAAAGCATCCGACCGTGTACGCTCGTTGTCAGCAGGGTAGACACCCCCGACCTTTCCCTGCTGAAGAATGCACTCAAAGAGGATATTAAACTCAAATCATGCGAGGGTGGCGCACTTAGGGACCGTTGCAAATGTAGCCGAGAAGCTAATGGTGCTAGAAATACGAAATCTGGCTATTTTTTTATGAATACACTTGATAAAGCTTATAGAAAAATTTGCATAGGGAACTTAAATCGTCAATAATCTTTTTGCATTCTATAAGTGTACAGGTGTTTATAATCTAGCTTCTTAAGTATCTCTATAGACCCTGCTAGGCGCAAATATTTAGATAAGTTTTACGAGACAGACAAAATTTAGTCGACCGACGACGGTTTGTTTGTTTCAATGCGTGACATTTTGCGAAGCGTCATAAAATAGGTAATGAGCGGCTCGGGTAACATGGAGAAGTAAAAAAAATAACATAGAAATAACATTATATTTACCATAATCATTTTCATATTTTTTTTATTAAAGCTATAAGCTCCTATGCTATAACGCCACTGTCTCAACTGCAACAAGCTTACCATATCCTGCGAGGGTCATCGAAGGGTCGCAGGGGACGTCATCACTTGGGGAGGCCAGGATGGGTCGGAGTGACCCTGAGTGCCCGCATCGCATGTAGGGTAATGGGCTGGAACGGGCTTATTGAATTTTGATGGTGTTTTGTTTTAAGCTGGGTCTCGAACGGTTGCTAATTGACCGATAAAATAGATGAGTACATATATAGATTGTTACGAGTTTAATTCGAATAAGAACGATTTCTACGGTACTTTTGCCCGTTTTTTATTTGACAAAACAAATAAGGATAATTTGGGCAACACGTTTCTGGAAATGGGATCGTCATAGTTCTTTCAGAAGTTTGTATTTTTTTGTTGTTTAACTTAGAACCTTTATTTGTTAGAAGTGGTAGACTATTCAAAGCTGCTCAGGTTCCTTTAGCCATACATTTGAACTACCGATAGCCATTTGCAGTCGTTGCAAAGCTGTGGTTTCATAAGCGGCATAAGTATTTCAAGTTTCAATTTAACAATTCAGTTTGAAAAAACTGACTATAGCCAAAGCGCTGGACGCTTTGGCTCTTTGGAGCCAACTTCGCAAACTATTTTATCATTTCCAGTCTTTATACATTTGAACCTCGGAAGGAACAAAAGGAATACTTCGTAACAAAGGACTGCCATCTCAGCAGCTACAAAGGCAAAGCCTAAATTAAAATTATTCACTTTGAGCGCTATCAGTTCTGGAGTGGCTCGCTGCGACGAGCATTGTGCTGCTTTTGGGTTCAGACTCACTATTATAGTCAGTACTTTTCTATTGAGCTAAGAGTGAACGTTCTACTTTTAACGCATTCTCTGCCCAAACTTGGTGGTGCTACTCGTACATAGGCTTGGTCTTGGTTCACGAAAGTGTTAGTTTATCGCAATCATTGCTCAGGCTCTGAAATGCGATATGTGCGACTTGCACTATGTACCTCGACGTTAAACAAAGTGATGCTATTCGATGGATGAAGCAAAGCTAGAAAAGGTTCATTAAAAACATCTCAATAGTTTGCAACTTCGGTATATAAGTCCACCCTACTGTTATACCGAAGTTGCAAACTAAAACTCTCGGTACTTACAGATTTTTGTGAGTAAAGATAATGTTTTATAAATACAATACATAATATGTTTCTTTGAATAGAAAATCATAATCCTACACTATGCAGCAAGATAGACACCTGGAGCTTCAATGCTGAGCTCTATCAACAAGTCTTAATAAAAAGCCGTGGATTTACGATCGGTTATATTAAATTCTTATAGGATTTACTGCCGCTAGGTGGAGAGACACTGCTGGGAAATATTGCATCGCCGTGTTCTATAGAATTACCTACAGGTCTATTAAGATTTTTACTCAATCTTTGAGCGCATTGTTTAATTTCCTTATTTTTTCGTAATCAAAATGCAGCCTATCAGTGTCAATACATCAGTCAATACACTAATACTTAATGCGGTGAATGTATTAAGTATCAGTGTATTGGCAACAGGTTTTAAGATACGACGAGTTTTTAGCCTGTAAAGGTGCTTTAATTTTTTTAACATCTTTGTTAAATACTATACGAGCAATGTATTTGTTTTTTACCTAGATACGAATAGGACGTATTATTCATGTAATTTACGAAAGAAATGATTATTTATTAGTAGATCATTAGAAAGGAGCTCCAAGCTTACATAAAAGCCTGCACCACGCTAGCTATCTAGCGGCCGATGCTTACTAGCAGATGGCGCAGTCGTGATGCCGCATCAAGGCGCAACCACGTCGCAGCCTACATTCTGAACAAGGATTCCAGCACATTCCGCTGGAAGAGACAAGGCTGGGATACTGGTGTCCTACGTGACTGGAATTTTAATGAAGTTTGAGCTGTGGACTATCTAGATTTAATCTGTGCAGGATAGTTTGAGTCCAGTGGTCCGATTATACAAGTGTAATTCAGTGATAAGTAGAAAGAAAATGTACAAACTTATTGTGAGAATCACACAATACTTCTACACTTGTATTATGTGATTCTTACAATAAGTTTGTACAATATCTGTCTGCTTATCACTGAATCGGCATAAACAAATTAAGATTTACATTTATTTACCTATGTATAAAAATATTGGACAGCTATCTATATTGTTGGGTGTCATGATTGTTATTATTGATCTGAATGTACTACAGTGTTCCCTAGACCAACTACAGTTTAAGCTTACGAGGCCACTTCTAGCTATAACAACCCTACCTCGTTTACCTACACTAACCCTGTACCTCACCTGACCTAGATTTTTTATTTCACTTCAGAGAGAATGAAATTGCTTGGAGTGGGCTCCGTTTTTTGCACGAACCACTTTTTGTCTCCATATTACCGCTGTACAAGCGAGTGGAAAATAATGAAATGCTTTAACTGTGACTACATGTAACATACAAATGTGGTTTTGTTTTCATTGTTTTTGTGTGGTTTGTGTGATTAAAAAAATGAAGCCTTTGCTTTGAGTGGAAATACAAGCGTACTTTGTGTGTTCTGTAAACGTGTTAGAGCTATTGTTTTTACGAATATACTGTGTTGCTGTTGAATAGGTATTATCGTCTACGTCTTAACCCCTGATACTCTTATCAGTGTTATTTGACTTTTGGGGGGCGCAGAGGGTGCCTTGCCCTGCAAATTAGGTTGTCTAAACGTTTTTTAACAAGCAACTTGCAACTAGAAAGAAAGATGATATTTGGCCAAAGCAGGTAGGTACATATCTTAAACATAGGTTAAACATGAAGAAACAATGAGAATACAACAAGATATACAATGAATACAAGATAGACTAACTGTTGTTAACGGATGACAACTAGCTGTTTGCGCATAAACTTGTTACCTATACGTACAAGTTTAAGCTTGAAAAGTTGACATTTTCTTCAACTAAAGTTGCTTTGTCGCCTTAGAATGTTTTTATTTTCTACTCGGATTTTATTTTAATCTTTTATTCCTTGTATTCGTGTGTACAAAAATGAATTCACAAATAATGTAGGTAAACTTTCTTCTCCCAAAGATAAAACGCATTGAGCCGAATGTGCTGACCGAAGGCATCTGTCGGGCGGTAGATCAAGATCGTGTTATCTAGATTGTATGGGGAAGGTTTGACTAGCAGTGGGATGACCAGGACTTACTAGTCATAATAAAATCGTAGAAACGTATATAAGACTAATATTAATAATGATGATAATAATGCTGGACAATCCACACATCACCTAGCCCCAAGCTAACCAGAGCTTGTGTGATGGGTACTAGATGACTAATATACATAATACAATTTATTAAATGTAGTAAAAAAATTATAGATAGATCATTATACATTATAATACTTAAATAAATAATCTATTAAGATTGTGATTGTAAAAATAATTATGTTCCCTATGCTACTACTAAGTCATTATAATAAATCCGAATACAAATAAATACAAAATCAGAACACAACTGCATCAATTCCTTCAGCGCATCGTTATCCACATTCCTTATAGACCAGAGCCATGAGTTCTCGGTTAGACAAAACTATCGGATGTCCTTGTAACATCTCATTTTTGTATGGAATTTGCGTTTCTCTACACTATTGAGTCGCAATACTTACCAAATTTCTTAGAAAAATTAAACGAAAGATTTACCATATGCTAATATAGTAAATCTTGTCAATATTATGAAACTGCAAGAGCTCAATACTACATAAATATACCACTTGGATGGGTGTAACGACGAAGGGATTCCAATTTAGCACCTATCTCTTCACAGTTGGGTACACAATCGCATGTAGCCGGCTAATTGCCGAAACTGCGGCGGCAGCTTGTCCTATGAGTTCTAGCTATGTTAATATCTAAAGTAGGAGGAAAGTTTGTTTGTATTACACTGAATTTGATATACGCATAGGTTTTTCTTCCTACGTCACAATTCTAGGTGAATGATTTTCTTATTTACTTATTAGTGACCCGTTTCAGCTTGGCACGGGTGCAACAATACAAAAATCTAAGCATACATAGGGACAAACAGACAGACAACTGGAACCGACTTTGTTTTATACTAGGTATGTAGTGAAGAATAAAAGCAAAGGTTGTTAATTTTTCGAGTTGGAGCAAGATTCGTCCCAAACCTTTCTAACGTTTAGATAATATTTTTTTTTGTATTCCTTTGCAAAGAATATTTTTGACAATCTGCACTTTCGGAAATAACGTGTTGTAAAAAACAGGCCATATCATTTAAACATGGATAGGTACATACCGTTAGGCATGTCTAACCTTAGATTTCTATGATTTTTTTGTATAATATAATTGTAATTAAATTTAAAATAATTATTTAATATACGGCTGAATTATGTACCTACCTTATTAATCTGAAATAAATGAATTGAATTGAATTTAAGTAGAAATACACAACGTCTGTTTGAACCGTGTGAAAAGGCGCGTAGAATGAAGCTGGTGAACTCAACCGTGGGTGAAGCGGAGTCGCGTGCAGTCCTTAGTGCAGTCAGGGCTATCGGCGTGAAAGTGCGCTCGAGTGGACTTCCACCAGCCACCACCACCTACCCTCGACTGGTTGAGGGATATCTCTCGACTCGCTTCACAAGCGGATGTGCCGTGTATTTAGTCTAGTACCTAATCAATTACCTCGGTTTAGTAGTTAATGATTTCCTTCTTAACAAATTTTGACACTGTGAACCTATTAGAATTTATTAAGTAAGGTAAGTTTAAGTTTCTTCGACATTTTTTATTTATTTTAGTATGACTTTAATATTACTATAAATTGTTAAAGACTTTAATAAGAAAAGACATATCACATTAGTGACAAACCTGTAGTGTGCCTTCTCCACGGCAGTAATGGCAAAACATGAAGGTAATAAAAATAATTTGTATATTAACATAATTTCATGCTCACATCATGTTAATACTAATGTTATACGGAAATAAATAATTCGTATTCTTATTCTAATCTTGCTGTAAAATCGCAGTATTTGTAGTTAATTTAAAAGTTATTTATGTAATGTCTAAGAACCAACGCTATAGCATAAATTACCTTTGTTAAGACTTCGATTCCATATGCTCATGCAGAATTCTTAGTTTATAAAAGTGTGCAATCATACAGTTTCTGGAAACGATATTACAAAAGGCCTTTACCTGACGATGTACCAAAACTCGGCATTATTTCTACGACCGGCTAAAAATTAAGATTTGCCCATATTAGCACAAAATAGCTAGTCTTTGTTAGAAAGTACAATCACATATCTAATGAATGCAATAAGAAGGTATAAAAGGATAAGGTTCAGTATCGAAGCATCTAGAAGCAGGTTCAGGAGTATGAATACCAATGGAAGTTACCAGCGCTGCACAATGGAATCACTGAAGTTTCAGAATGTATTCAGAGTTATATTCCCGATGGATTCCACGGAGGTAAGGGATTCTTGGAAGCAAATGGAAGGAGATATGTGGTTAGCTGGATTCGCTAGCTAGCGAACACTAGTATTGGCAAAGCTAACCTTATTACAAAACTTCTGATACATACAAGTTTTAATTCCTAGGTTTTTAGCTATTTTGCTTTGCGCAGAAATTTTGCAGTAGCTTTCTAAATACCTAGGCTACTAGCTATTTAAAAAGCTACTGAAAAATTTCTGATACATTTATCAACAGCTAGATAGGTCGTGAAAAGAGTTTCATTGTAGGAAGTTTTCTTTGGGTGAGCGATTAAGTTATTTTCATTTGATTTATCTGGGTTCCCGTGATCAAAACAAAATCATTTAGTAACATACATTATAATCATGACAAGGATAATAAGTTATAGGATGACTGTACCAGTAAATACACTTTTCTTAAATGACTCACTCCAGTTCAACATCTGAAGGAATGGAAAGAAATATGAACCAAGTGGAACGACGTGGAGTCTAATACAAATAATAAAGTGTTACCTAATGTCTATATAGCCATCTAGTTTTATTCTTAATACTTAATTATGTATCTACCATTTACACTAACGCTAGCTTTCTCAGCTCCAGTTTGTCTGAAACGCAGAGCAACGTACGTTACGAGCCCGAATAGGTTAAGAATGCTCTGAATGCTGGATATTCTGGTTCTAGAGACTGAATGAACGAAGTGCGCTCTAGAATATTGAACTAGATTCTATACTGGCTTGGGAATGTAATACCTACTCGTAACTAATACTTATAGAATTTATTTACGAATGTTTCAATTTAGAGAATAATTTTTATAAAGGTCTGTAGTTAAAAAAAATAGATAAACTTTATTGTAATACTGTACTGTATGAAACTGTATGAAATTTGACTTGTCTTAGTGCTTATTTTGTAAGCCTAAAGAAATAAAGTTATTACCTTAGCTAGAAGTGAAAAGCTGGCATATTTGTAATGGATATCAAATCTTCAGAATAATCCACCAAAAAATAAACGGAAACATATTTTTTCCTGTGTGCTATGGAATAGATAAAGCTTTATCTGAACAACATGGCACCAAAACCGCGGCCTTAAGCTAGTTTGAAATAATTATGGAAAAAGGGAATCATTTTATGACCTAAATTTAAAAATCAGACGGAAAATCCTACTTAAGGCGAGGTATTCCTGCAGCTGTAGGCATTTTGTCCTGTCTAAAGTTGCGCGCGAAATACTTAGCGCAGATGCAGCGCCAACGACATAGTATAGAAATAAGCAGTAGCATAATATTATTTCACTTTAGAAACGCTGTTGCTATGATCAAACTTTGTTTATAGTTTTCAGTTAGAGTTTCGTAAATAAATGAAGTTGTTACAACTTCATCTCTATTTATGTTTCTTAATATAGATAATGAATTAATAATAAAGTAATTGATCCCAAGATAACCAACCAAACCAAGAACGCTGAAAAACGTCCGGACCAGACCAACAAAGGCATAGTTAATTTCCGAACTTCGTTTTTTAAGTACCTACAAAATTTGAAATAAATACTCAAATAAAGAAGACAAAGAAGCAAATAGAGAACATTCGCTTCTATGATTTAAAATTTTGTTTGAAATAAATACAAAGAATAAAGGGTATCAAATAAAACAATTATAATAAAATATTATTATTTTCTCAAAATTCTCCAATATTCAATTCTAGCGTGCTTGTACCCGGTTAGTGGCTCAGGAGATGATAAGGCTATGGACATCACATAATTAACTTTTCCATTTGTGGTAAGGCTAGGAAGTCTATAATTTACATTTTCATCTTGAAATCACAACGATATTCGGATCGATGGGTTCGAACCTACAATTCTTTTTTCGACCTTTTTCAACGTATTTTACTTAGTATGAAACTTAAGCGATTTTCAAAACCTGTTTTGAATTGTCGAATTCCATACCTTTGATTTGAATTGCTCTCAATGAAAAAGTCTCATTGTATGAAAATTTGTTTTATGACCATATTTCAAAAAGTTTAATTTTTACAGACTTCTCTATATTTTTTCTGTAAATTATAAATCTATATCTACAAACGCATAGTACATTTTACATCGATCACTCTGCAATCTTCGGAGATAGGGGGTTGGTGGGGGAATGGTTAATTTTTTGACCATTTATTACATTTCACATCGATCGCTCTGCAATCTTTGGAGATAAGGGGGGGAATGGTCATTTATTCGACCTTTTTCTAAATATTTCAAAAAGTATAAAATTCATCAAAATTTCAAAATCTGTTTTGGAATGTGCAAATTGAAACCTTTCATTTGATACCCCATTCGACTCTGTAGGTCCCATTTCAATATTCAATTTCAAAATTTGTACCTACTGAAAATCTTTATTTTGATTTTTCAGTTATTTTCATAATTCGCCGCCCCCACCGAATAATATGGTAACCGACTATTACTATAGAAGTGTTTTTATTTGAAATAATTGTTTCTGAGGTGCGATTACACCTTGTGAATTTTTTTCAGGCAAATCGTACGAGTAGTTCTTGAGATAGGCTTTTTGTAATGGGTTTTACTTTTTTATTAAACGAAAAATAAAAACAACTCTTTGATCCGAACAACATCGCAACAGGTTAATACTCACTCCTCGATATCTCGCTTTTTATTGTAAAATGTGATTGCGGTTTTATTCGGGAAAAAAAGATAAAACTTATTTTACGTAAAGTAGAAAACGCTCTTATTCATGTTTTAATTGCAGTTTTTTACTATATAATAATTTAAAAAATCTGAAAACAAGCAGCGGAGCCATAATAGAATAAGAATATAGGTATAGCGCACGGTTTAATTATTGAATTTTTCATCTGGGTCCCTAACTATGGTCATCACGGAAAATTTAGCATTTTAATGATAAAAAAAAAATTCAAATCGGTCCAGTAGTTTCGGAACAATTCAAACAAACAAACAATCAAATCTTTCCTCTTTATAATATTAGTATAGATAAAAGAAACCTATTAACATGTAATAAAATTATAGATTAAAAACTAGAGGTTAGCAGCTCGGGGGGAGTGCCTTGCCTTAGGCGGCCTTATCGCATTGGAGTTTTTACTTTTCATAACCTAAAACGTCTTTGATTTGATGGTAATCGATATCCATGTGTAAAATCTGCGATAGTAAACTTTCAGCCATCTTGGATTTGAAAATGGACATCTTTTTCGTAATCTACGTGTTTGATTTAGTCGAAAACGATACCCATATAAGTGGGTGTTAGGTCACACAGCACAGCTCGCTTCGCTCGCCGTGCTGTTCCTCTTTGTCGCATTGCAGCTCGCTTCGCTCGCCGCAGTGCTTCACCCGCTTGCTGGGAGAGGGGGGTCGTGGGGGTCACAGCACGTCTCGCTTCGCTCGCCGTGCTATTCTCCTTAGTCGCATTGCAGCTGGCTTCGCTCGCCGCAATGCTCCACCCGAAAAAAAAGGTCAAAATTTGGCCAATTTTCGGTTTTTTATAAAAAAAGAGGGTCTGGGGTGTCATAGGGTTCAAACTTTTTTTGGAGTTTAAAATGATTTCTTCTCCTCTACATAACTGTGAAAAAATTTTTCTTCTAGGTCGATCCGTTTGGGAGATACAAAAAGGGGGGGTGAAAATGTGGGTGGAGGGGGGGTGATTTATTTTTATTTTTCAACACTAGAAGAAACCTTCTATACGACTCCGCAATCCAAATTTTTCTATAACGACTATTTCCGGTAGCAACTTCAAAAGGGGGGGTCTGGGGGCAAAGGGAGGGGGGAATTTTTGCCTGCCTTTGAACTATTTGACCCCCTCTATACAACCCCACAAAAAATAACATTCAGTATGGCTCTGTTTGGGAGCCCCCCTAAAGGGGGGGGGGGGGGAGAAGGGGCAAATTTGGAAAAGTCGGAATTTTCCTTAGGTCCCCCCGATGCCCTCTATACGATTCCGTAAAAAAAACCATACCTATGATGGTGGAGGGGGCTCCACCATCAAGGAGAACAATTATGTCAATGCTTTATAGATATATAAAATGTTAATGTAGTTAACTAAATATTATTGGCTTCAATAAATCATTCCAGTATGTAAGTAGATAATATATTTTTAAACTAGAACAATAACCTTTATTAATTTTCTGCCTTACATACCGATGATTTTATACTATGGCACTACGACCGTCACATATCATGTCAAAGTTTGAAGTAAAATTGAATCTAACGCCATTGTGTCAGAGACTAAAATTGCATAACAAATGAAACATTTACGTACTTCATAAATTAGCGGAAAAATTGACATAGGTCCGTCGTCTGTAAGCGCCAGAGCGCGACTGATCGTGTCTGCCAAGCCACCACGCTTGTGAATTTTGTAGTTATTTCAAAATAGTGATTTTGAAAATCATTTTATCAGGACAAACTCTGCGAATTTGTCTAGAAATAGTTACTGTCTTTAATTGAGTACAAAAAAAAACTTAAAATATCACATAGTTTAGTCATAATATTGAAAAAACATTTCAAAAAGGGGTAACTTCGAGATTTTTTTTTCCCGAGCGAAGTTTATAAAATCTTGTATCTGAATGCGAATTTGACTAGACTAAATCCTTAACTATTACATATCTTTTTTACAGAATTTTTAATCAGTATTCCTACATCTCAGATGGTTTTGAAAACCACAAAAGTGCGGCCTCTGTTGGCCTACCTGGCCTTAAGAAGAAATAAGTACCTAGCTTGATTACGATAAAACTTTCAGAGATCTCAGATAAATAGAAATAAATTGAAATAAATCGCCTTTTAAAAATGCGTTTCGTCAATTAGGACAAGGAAAGGGTTGGCCCTAAATAATATAACGGTCGTTAGAACGAGTGCAACCAGCCGTCATTATCTTAGGGTTGGTGTGGGGCGCGACTAGCAGCGACTTGTTGTCCCTTTAAAAAAATGAATATTCTGCTTCTTTGTAATAATAAGAGAAACAGATTTTTAAGACTTTGAAAAATATAATTTATTAACTACGGTAAACATACCCGTAAAGAAAATAAAAACATTTTCTTCTAGACGTAACTGGCTAGACTAACGTAATCGAATGTTATTGGTCCCTAGTAGGTTATATCTGATTAATACTTGCGAGGGACAAGAAGGTAGTAAGCGGTTATTCATTAGTAAAATCAGCGAGTAAACGGAAATCTTTAGCTAAATCCTATTGTAAGCGGATAAATTATAATTATTACTGGCACTTCCCACTCACATTAGCTGAATAACAAAGTGTAATCTTGTAATTTAGTTACATTAACAGATTACACTTTACATGATTACGGCCCCTTCAGTATCAATTTAAATATAAAGTTTTAGCTATTTATTCATATCTGTAACATGTGATCAGTTATAAATTTTTTTTGAAGGGTTCAAGGCCAGTCCTTTCGGCAGTGTTGAAGCTTCATCTACACTATTCTTTTGATAAATATAAATAATTAAACTCATCAGCCATCTAAGCTGCAAAACTCAGTGGTCAAACTGCCTTACTCAGATGTCACACTGCCTAACCCAAAGGTCAAACTGTTAAACTCAGAGGTCAAACTGCCAAACTCAGCCCGCTAATACTCGCACCGCACTAATCACACGGGGTTTCTTTTTTTAGACGAAGCAATTAGAAGCAAAGTCCTCTCAAAGAGTAAAAGGGATCGTAATAAAAGTAAAATGTTATCGGGTTAGAATTAATTTATCGCCCTGATGAGAAACAGACCTTTTTAATCATTATTATTAGACGTGTATTTTTAGGTATAAGACGGAATTTTTAAAAGCAACTCACGAAAGTATTGTTTCAGGCACAGGTCTTAGGAAACCCGATTTTATCCAAGTTACTAGATGGTTCCGTTTTGGATGGACTTGATGGTCCTTTCAAAACGGATCCTTCTAGTATTATTTTAGTAAACCTTTATTTACAAAAAAATTACAATGAAATGCCTAAAAGAATTTGTTTGACTCTTAGTTTGCTTCATTACAAATTAATCCTTAGTTTCTTCTCCGCAGGCAAGGATTATTTTAATACATGCAAGGACACATAAATGGTTATGAGTTATTTATGTAAGTTTAGTGAACCGTGTAAAACTGTTTGTTTTCCGAATAAAATAAGGAAGTTGTTGCCTTTGTCGCCTTACGACACCCACGGGCTTGTAGGGGTGGATTCTTACGCTGTGACCGTACGGCTCGAAAAATTGAAAACTTAACGTTAATTTATTGCAAAGCGCCCAGAAATGAAAGAACCGAAACCCTGATTCCTCTCCCCTCCAACACTTCATAAGTCCCTCAATATGCTAATAGGTTTACAAGCAGCATACTTAACGTTCTGCTGCTTAAGTGATTCAGAATCATCGGATTTTCTTCAAAGTTCGTGTAGAACGGGAGCTGGTGCGTACAAATCTCTTATAATAAAATCATGAAACCTTTTTTTATGGAAGAGTTTATGAATATTTTGAGTGTGAGTTTAAAAACATTAAGTGTTGTGAAGGCTACTTGTTTATGTTCAAGATAATAATATTGCATTATGATATTGGCCAGGGATCACCAGTGGATGATTCCTCCTATCGCTTTTGTGACCCTTTTCTGGTCTCTGTCACTTTGTTGGAGATGTATTCATTTGGCTTTAAGTATTATAGCCTTTGATTCGTTTGTAGGTTATACTTAGTTTTCATATTTACGAGGAACATGTAACACATTTGTATGGAGACAAAGTATTCATGCACTAAACATAGGTTCAAGTACAGGTAATATTTTGCAAGCTATCCCCTGATCTATTATACTTTCGTAGGCACAGTCGGAGCCGGGTGAACTTTGCACTCAAAACGATCGTAAATCGAGATAAATGTTTGATGGGATTCCAAACTTGGCGAACGTTTCGCGAGGAAATATTTAAAAGTACTCCGAAACTCTGAAAACACTCCGCTATTCGGAGTGATGCAGTTTCGAAGTGGGACAGCGTACGGCTTATGAAAATAACGCTCAAAAGTTTGGCGGGCCTGTGATCTATGAGATATTATTCGTATTTTACTGACTTGTAAAACTGGCACAGTCGCAAGGCCTGCTCTTTATTGGTTGGGTTATTTACAAGGTATTCGGGTGACAAATTTTAATTGATTTTAATTTAACGGACAAGAAGGTATTCCTTCGTAACTGCTATTTTTTATACCTTTTGTTGTTAGCTGATGAAACTGAAAAGAAACTACAATCTTTCAAAATAATTACAAAGTTCTGTCATTGCCGAAATACGCAAGTATCACTCTTTGGTCACAGAACCAAGCTGTCATGATAGTGATCCATGAACAATCATCGAAGTTTTCTTGTAAAATTTGTTCTCGATCGGTTGTTAATACAAATAATCCACACCAATATAAATTCCAGTTATTAAATTCACGCCCTAAAGATATTCAAAGTGACCCATTGAATGTAATAGTTAGATGCATGTCGCAGAGTAGGTAATAGACAGTTAGCCTAGTTAATCTACCTGAGCCAGCTAGATTACCAGGCGCGCTCATGTGTCAAATTGCCTATTGCACAGGTATTCTGTGATGTGTGGCAACACCTTGCCCTTTGTATAACCAAACTATGCAAGCGGCACTATTTAGGTGTGGTTTAATACTTAGATTTTGTTAAATTCTTATAGTGTTGAATAATCTCTAAGAGTTATTCTGACAAACACACATTTATGATGTGTGCTTGCGAACATTTAACTGGTCTTTTGTCTAGCTGCGTGTGATATTTTTTGAATAACTATCAAAAATCTACGAAAGTATTAAATACTATCAGTATTAGTAGCCTGCTGCTTAAGACCATTGAAGGCCGGTGAAAAGCGAAATTCCCGTCTCAAGGACCCTTGGTATTGTATCACAAAACTATAAATACAGTTTCAACATCCCTATTATACCTCTATAGGTACTTCATCCAATAAGTAAAACTAATTCCTTATTGGAAAACTGACTCATCCTCTTTGTTTCCTTGATCTCTCCCTAAATCTTTGGAAGACTAATATAATTATTAAAAGGAAAGCTTTGTATGTTGTCAAGAACTACCTACAAAAATTCTCTCACTGAGAGTACACCACCTCGCAAGCTATAGGTAATTTTTAGACTTGGTTATGATGTGGTTTTGATGAACAGTTGCAAGTCGTGCAATACGCCGCCATCGATCCCTGTTGATTGTATTGTGGAAGCAGTCGGTCTTGATGGATTTTTTCAGAGAAGTAATGTGGAGATCTATTTGTAGAGCGACCCCAAGTCTTGACTAGGCTAAGTTTTATCGAAAGATAAGGCGAGCAAAACCGTGTTCTGCCCCTAGTTCACAATAATTACTAGCAAGAAAGCAAATACCAAGTTTCCTTAGCAACCCCCCACATAGTCGGGATGCATTATCGCCAAACAAAAGAAGATCGCGAGTGACGTCAAACGTCACTGCCAATGCTCACATCAGCTATCTCGAAGCTTCCATCAACTCCACCCTTGCAGAGCTTTATACCGGTGAAAATAAGGTTGAACCTTGTTTGTTTTGTGTTTGGTAGCGGAAAGCTGGGAGCTAGTCAGTAGGAAAGAGGGATAAATCGATTGTATTGTTGCTGTAGCTCAGTGAAGCAGATAAGACAGTTTGCGTCTAAAGTATGGATCAAGGATCAAGGTTTTTCTCACTGTAATTATCTTTGGTAATGTTAGTTTTTAGAGCTAAAGAGGCTTACAGTAATCAGGTAGTCGAATTGTAGATTTAAATGTTTAGGCTAATTTATGTACTTATTAATATTAATGCCTTTCGAATCCTCTAGACTCAAGATGCACATGCCGTTTTCCGTCGAAAACTCTGAGATCAGGTAACTTATATAAAGCATTACCTAAGTCTAGTGTTATTATGTTAATTAATCCTTGAATTGAAATAAGAAAAAGTTTTCGGAGAACGCGTAGAAACTTCTAGAAAGCTGTAGAATACTTTATATCTGCATGATTGGAGAACATTCGAGAGCATCGCAGAAACAGCTGGTTGCTAGAACATTCTCGAAATCTTTCTCATATCCTCTGCCATGACTTTTCTAATACAAATACTACTGTACTTACTAACGAGAAATGGAGAGAAACAATTAGTTGCTTCTTGTTTTTCACTTCGTTATCATATCCGAATGGGGATGGGAATGAAAACGCAATGAATATTTTACCGCTCTGAATGCAGCTTTAATTTCCTGAGGTGGTTTACACTGAGCCAGTGGCTAGGTTAGTGTGAGGGATAGTTATTTGAATAGACAAACTACTTGTATGTAGATGAGAAAATACTTTTCTATATAAACTTTACAGTTAAGGTCGCTATGACTGCAATATATCCATAGAGTATAAAGAATTTACCATGAAGAGCTTGGCTTGAGTCGGACTTATAGGTTATCAACTAACTGCACTAGCCTTTGTAACTGACAGTACTACAGTAACACAATATGATGCTCCTATAAAGTAAAAAAATAAGATATTTAACCGATCCAAAAACTTTAATTTAGCCCTTTAATACTAAAGTTGATAACTTTTTAATCCACTAAACTAAATCACTGACTTCTAACTAGTGTAAACGCTCCTTCACTACTGGATGGAGATGTTCCTTAGGGCATTATCCAAGAATGGTTAAATGCTGTTTGTATTTAATTTGCTTAGCTTAAGACGTCTGCAAAATGAAAAAAGGCTTTATCTCTTTTGTAGTGTATTATTTAGAGGGCTTTCTTTTAGTTTCTGCTTTACGCTTTCAAGGTTTTGTATTAGGCAAGTAAGAAAAACATAATGTAATTCATAATGCCTTCAAAAAGATGAGTTTTTATTTGATCAGTGTTTTTTAAACGAGTTTTTATCTAGTTAAATACTATTCATACTAATCAATAGCGATGGTTAAATTTTGTCGCCTTAACTGCTGAACAAGTTTGAACAAAATTTACCAGGGCTGTAAACATTTTTCTTTATATGCGGAAATGCGCTTGGAACACTGCATGGAGATGCTGGTTATTTATATGGCGCGTAACAATCTCAAATCACTGACTGAAAATGTTTTGTATAATATGGAAGAGACTATGTACCGAGCACCTAATTATTAAATATACGCCTAAATAAAAAGCCAGACTAAGCCATTGTAATGAACAATATGCTTTTATAACTACATATCTATTTAGTTATTTAATTAAAGAATATTATGCATTACTTATGTAATGTAGGTTATGATAATCTAAAAGTATGTAGTGATGGATAAATAGGTAGATAAATGATGAAGCGGGATTAAATCCCTTTAGATAGGTAACATAATCTACCTTCCTCTTAAAAATGCTTAAAGCTGAATTTGAATGGAACGCCATTTTGTCGTAAATATCGTTCTCGCGAATTAATTACATTCAGAATTGTACCCAATTACAATGGAAAATGGATTACTATGACGAATCCGAGTTCTGAGATATGCGCGGATTAATATCTGGAATTTAATCTGCGAGGTAATTTTCAGGTTATTATTTTGGATTATGATGTGTTGTAATGAATTCGTTATTTATTCTGAATAAAATTATAAATGTAGGTCTGTTTATCCATATTTTCAAAATAAAAATCTTCAGATCTAAGGTAATTTTTTTTAATATAATATAAGTTTTGTAGACAGTGAACGACTTCTCTTGTTATCGTCTAGTTTGTTGTCTATTGGTCAACGCAGTCTTGTCTATGGTTATACGACGTCATTTTGAGAAAAAAAAGAAACTAAAAGTCTAAAAGCGGTCGGGCATTCGTTCTCCAGACTTGGCATTGAAGATAGCTCTAAAAATATTGAATAAAATGAAATAAGTTGGCATAGATTTCTTTGATTTTAAAACACAAGTACGGTAATTCGATGGGAATATTACCTACATAGTTAACAAGTACAATTTCTCCTAATACTTTTTTCGACTTACTGATATGCGTAACTATGTTGAAATTACAGATCTTATGACGTTTTTGGTGCCCTTCCCGTCGTCGTCGCCAAGCAACCACTAAGGTAGGACAGTGAATGCATTAAATGCTTAGGGAGGCTTCCATTAATGTCTACGTCAGTGCAATTACAGAAAATTTCTGCAATAAAAATATTTAAAAGCTTTCCTCTTGCCAATAATTAAATATCTCTCTCCCCCGTCATAAAACTCATAAAGCTCGAAACGTACGCTTTATATTTAAAAATTACACATTTTCTCGTAATGATAATTGGCGAATCATCATAAAACGTTTTCCTTCTCTTTAAGAGCGGCTAGTATCAGTATCACCTACGATTTTTTATTGTATGTAGAACTGAACTGAACTGAAAAAAAAAACAATTCACCCCTCACACCCCAAAACGTAGAACGACACAATTCAAAAGATTACACGTCACGTTGCGTCGCGTCGGTCGCCCGACGCACACCTACCAATTTTAATCTCCTGTGTTCTCTGTCATTGGGACGCGAAATCGCTGGCCGCAGACAGAAAGTTCTGTTTACACTATACGATGTCGTATCGGACGAAACTTTCAACTTCGGTAAATTTTAGTTTGCAATGTAAGGTGTAACATAGCGACACGTTGAATGTATTTATGTATTTATGTTTAAAATAGGAATCTACGTCGCGCACTTACTCATAACAAGGGAAATACAAAAGACAAGTGATATTTTTGAGATGTTAAAATAGAATATAAATTTTTAAATAAATTAAATTTTTTTTAAGTTCAGAAGTACACTTTTATTGACATCTTTGTTAATGGCAAATATTAAATGGTTTGCCACTTTGCTGCCAAATATGTAAACTTTGACAACTGGGTAAAAAGGTAGTAGAAAAGTCAAAGTCCTAAAAGTAGCAAAAGTGAAACTACCATAGAAAAAAGGTTTATAGATTAAAAATACACAGTCGGGTGGTGTGATCACCTTTTCAGTCTAAAAATGAAAAACAATTTGAATTGGAAACGTCAACCGTTTGAATTTGGAGTGGAAGGCGTCGAGGCGTGGCACGCGCTCGGGCGTCTATCGCGACGGTTTCGGAACGCGCCCGGCGAAGTATTTTGGTAGTAATTTTGGAGGTGGTATATTATTCCAACTTAACTGTCCGTATTTTGGAAGTTTCAAGATATTTCTATTTAACAATATTTACTATACGCTCTACTTATGATAGTAAATTAGATTTAAGCCTGAGATTTAAGCACAACAAGTCGCGATTTTTGACAAATTGACACTGTTTCCTGTCAAAAATTTCGATAGTTCTTTTGACCAAATGAACGATTTGAATAATCATCAAACCATGGTATTAAAACGCAGTCTTCTAAGAATGAAATTATATCTTGTTATATTTCTAATTATCTAGCTATTCCAGCTACGTCGTGCGTTCCTAGTAACTAACCGGAACATAATTCGGCATCGCTTGGAGGCATAACATAACGCCGAGGCGTTCACATTGCAGACGGTACCGGAACGCACCCGGTATGCGAGACAGACCAGGAACTAGGTACTAAGAATGGAGGTTCCTTATCTCCCAATGAGGTTTTATTCGAACAAACTTTTCGGGGTTCGAACTCAAGTTTAAAATTGGAATATTCGATTTTGTACAAAAATGTCGGCATTATTTTTCGTAGCAGCTACATCATGCATCTACGTTGCGTAGCACTTCTCGTAGCATCTACGTGGCGTAACATTTTTCGTAGCCGTAGTCTACAATCATTTCAATAGCCTTACAATTTTCATGGTATATTTCCATCATCTTCGAACCCAGCAAGTTTTTCTCTGGATGTTTAACATTTTCATGTCTAAACATTCGAGGATGTTGGAAGAGATAAGATAAAGGGACATAATTTATTTGGCCATAAACGTCTACTAACCATACAGGTTTAACAAGAAAATAGCCACCAATTACAAGCAGAGAGTGTCCACGGTTAGTATGAGTAAAAGAATGTCATTCAAGTAGTTTGTTATTGTTTGCATCTAAGCAATAAGGCCGCCCATAGTACATAGCATTGTCAATAAGGATTTTTCCAGAAATATTTACTTATTTATTGTATTATTTTTGGTATCCAATAAACCATTTTGTATTGTTATTATTTTTACATTATTAGTCTTCAATAAAATAATTTCTGTCTGTTTTATTGTATCAACATCAACATCATCAACATCACCAGCCTATAATAGTCCACTGCTGGACATAGGCCTCCCCTAATGAGCGCCATAGATGGCATCATTATTTGGGGGTTATTGCCCATAATCCCCACGCTGGGTATGCGGGTTGGGGATCGCAGTTCGGTGTAGTTGTTCTGCAGAGGGCGCTGCTGCCCGCCCCCCGCTGTGTTTCCCTTAGTCGCCTCTTACGACACCCACGGGAAGAGTTGGGGTGGTGAAATTCTAATATGCCGGCACCACACGGCATTTTATTGTATAACATAGTTAATTCCCTTATTTTACTATCTAACTTTATTTTATGCTAATCGGATAGCAACCAGTTTTACATATTAGTTTTACGTTTTGCAATTTTAATGTTAAATTGTGTCCTCGCAGTATAGAGTCGTACTCGATGCTCGCAGTCTTATTCATCGGAATTTTTCACCTTTGATTTGTCCCGACAACATTAACATTGTATTTATAGGCGTATTTAACAAAAACGTCAACCTACCATAGTCCGGACTGTTTCTCAGAAAGGGCATATTTAAATCTGTACCAATCAGGATCTAATTACTTTAATTGATTGGCTTGGAATATCATTACCATACTGTATGCTTGCTATCCCGGCTTGTGGGGATTACCTAACGGGGACCTTTTAACTACTGATCAATTATCTACCTTGTGTGGTAATGGACTTAGAGGTATGTAAATAAAGACTTTTTATGTTTTGCTTATGGAACAGCTCAATAGGTTGGAGTTTCGCAGCGACTCAAGAGGCACGCACAGGTGCGGTCCCGCGGCTATGGAGATACACTCCTAGAGCTGAGTATTTACTATTTTATTATTTTAGTGTAGAAGCAATATACCTAAAGGTTGTTTATTTAGATGTATTACATAATATATTGACGGGCATCTGATGACAGAAAACTCGGGCCACTAAATAACAAGCGTATGAAGCTAGTGGGAAGTGAGTAGACCGCCACATTACACATGCCTGTTATTTTGAACAATGCATTATACTAATAATGCATGAAATTGGGGAATAACATACTCATACCATTTTCTTAGTTCTTCATCCGCAGCCCCTGGATCCTACTGATACTTCTAAATAACTTCTAAAAAGTATGTTGTTAAGTAATGAGTAATGAAAGTTGTTATATTCAGTAATAAGGTACAAAAATTCTGTGCTAGGTGGTATACCAGCACGAGGACGTATGTCCATTGCACACACCCGACAATCCCGACAATCGGTGAAGCTCATTAACTTTTATCGGCACTAGTCGGCACGGCAATCTGACGTGCAGCGAGCGCCTGCCCATTGTTCTACGGTACTGCACTTTGAATTGATATTAGGGAGGGTTCAAATAATTTGTGGAGATATTGATAAATAAGTGATTTAATTAGGGTGAGTTTCGATGAGCCTTCAGAAAAAACATAGATTTCACACGAAAATTATTATTGCGGTGACGTTTCAATAACGGAATCTTAGCACAGATTCATGTCAATGCTCATTTTGTACATACAAGTGAAAAAATCTGTTGAAGAGTCTGAGCGATTGTAAAACTTACATAGATTACCTAAAAACCAATTTGTTGACGAACTTAATCTTTGGATTAATATTCAGCTACACACGGAGAATATTTCAAATTTCTTATCAATAAATCTGCAATAAAAATACAACTGCACACCAATTAGGTCATTCAACTAGGTCAGTATACAAGTAAGTACAATTTTTTTTGATGTGTTGATTTTTTCGCGTTCATTAGCTACATAGGGTTTTTAGTTAAAGCTGTAATTTAATACATCAAGAGAAGAATATTATCTAATAAATCACATAATAATTTTAGCAAATAACAACAACACAAGCTCTGCTTAGCTTGTGCACGCTTAGGGCTAAATGATGCCGTGTGGTTTTTTACACTAATAGAAGAACATGAATTCTCGTAACGTATAACACAACGTAACCACACACAACAACTAGGTATCATGTTACAGCTCGCATTACATTTTATTGCATTAGATAGCTTTGAGTGCAAAGCTTCTTCACAACGATACTATTTAATCAGAGCTTTATTACCTTGTAATTAGAGCTAGTTTATAACAGCTTCTGTATGGATTATGATGTAAGAAGTTTATAAAGTTAATTCGTATAATAAGATTTCGATAAGTGGAATAAATGCTGTTCTTTATTATTAGAGCTTTGATTATATACTTATATAATCAAAGTATTAGAGTTAATATGGAATTCGACTTATCCTAAACTTGTATTATTTTTTGTTTGGATTAAAAGCATGGATGTGCTGATAATTTTGTTGCCAAAGAACCTACCAAATTGTATACATATCGCGTGCACTTACCTATTGTCCCGACGTTTCAACAGGCTTACACACTATCGTAGTTACGGGATGACCGTAATAAATTAGACACAGTTAGTTTTTATTTACTTACTCAATTATAGCATTTAGCGCTAAGTTCTCTTATTAAGTTATTTTTGGTAAGGTCCATCGGGTTAAGAACGGATGCTTTTTTTAGAAAACCATTAGTATGTTACAAAATATTTTTTTTCTCGGCTTTAAGAATGCTGGCCCAACTACAAAAATACCAAAGTTTTGTTGAAAACATAGGCCTATAAACCAGAGTTTTTGACAATTCTCTAAACGTAAAGATGACAGAGCTAGGTCTGACTAAAGTTACAATATTTTTTTGAAAACTCAGGGATAGATCGGAGGTTGACGGGGTAACATCGGAATACCTTCTATAACCGCTTCTGTAGCTCTGATCTTAAGCGCTATCACATAGAAATATCCGGTCTTAACCAAGAAAAACCCAGATACCTATTTTTCTATATAATTGTTAATATGTCAAATTTTAGAGCTGAAAACATTTTTCTTTTGCTTTTATATGAAGATCCGAACTTTACCCATTAAAATTTGAGCGGATCTCAGTCCACAGACGGTTTTAGGGTGTCTGGTGTCTGAAATTTGTTAACAAGTTGCCATGGCAACTTGTTAACAAATTTCAGTGTAACAATTTTTAACAAATTTCAGTAAAAAACACAGCAGTTACACTAGAATTTTAAACAAACGACGGGGTAAGTCCGGATTTTGAACAAATGACACTTTATGTACCTTTCCCATTTTCGCACAAAATAACACGCATCCATCCACCTCAGCGACTGACAGTAACTGAGGAGAAGGGGCTCGACAAAATGGCGTTTCTGACTATGTTGCCAACATCTTAAAAACACCCTAGATTTGGGCGTTATTAGATTTATCCGTTCTTAACCCGAATACGATCTTCCCCGATACACGACAATTCGTATGAGAATAATGTTTCTTATACCTACCATAATTCTTAATCTACGTAGTTATCATATTGTAAGTAATGGTAACTTAATATTTAAATTATAATTATGTACTCAGGGGAATAGAATATTCTAGAACTAAAATCCGGCACATTAAACTTGGGTTACATTCCGGTTTAGACCGCCGAATACCGGTATTTGTCGGATCAGTTTGTAACCTTGCGGTAACGAGAGGCTCACTGTGTATCTGCAGTAGTAAGGATCCTTTCATACATATTGTTCAAATAAAATATACATCTTAGGTTTTTGAGAAATCGTGATCAACTAATGCCATCTTCACATCGAAGTATTATCGTGGCAAAAAGCTTAATGATCAGATTGATCAATAAGAAAATAAAAAAAATAATACCTACCAATAATGAAAATTATTTTATAAAAATCTGCGTAATTGCGTTGAGATTGGGTTTTAATTATGCTAATTTATTAAACGATCGACCAAAGACAAGGCTAGGCTATTGATTGACAGCCATTCGAAAAATAACAATTAACAGTCTAAAGGTTTCATCGCCGCTTTTTACTTTAGTCTACATACCGAAGCAAAATCAAAAATATCGCTTTATTTCCCTGTTAATGTTTAATTAAAGAATTTCACTTTTTCTAGTTGTAAAATTTTATTAATGGAAATAAGGAGTAATTGGTTTATCCGCCGATCGCATACAGTGTTGCTACTGACGTATCCCTTATCCACCTACATCAGTTTTGTTCAACTGAACGGATGGTACCTACCGTACTTATCAACAATGCATGTATCTAACAGAATCATTGGGCAGGTCGTCAATAATACAGCGGGCAGTATTGATCAGGCACGGTTGACGGTTGTGATTCGTACATTGATTGACAAGCCGGGCATTCTATGGAACAACACATTGGTTACACTCCAATGCAGTTGTTGTTAGTAATATTGTGTTAATATTGTTATACAATGGTCTGTAAAACATGTTACACTTTTAAAATTTTACTAAACTATAGAACGTAGATATAAGATAAGAAACGTTTTCTTTGAAAATATAGTACCTAAGCTAAACATCAGGAACCTTTTTAACGTAAAAATAGATAACACAATAAAATGGTAGTTGGTGTATATAAAATATTTACTTTTGCACGCCGGTTTGGGTTATCTTAAAAAAAATAAAAGGATAAATCTCAGAATTATTATTACACATTGGTGCTTCATAATTTCTGGTTCTCTCTCATTGCTCATTTTTCAATTGAAAGCAAGAATTGGCTGCGAAGTGCGATACATGTTATTTTGCGCGGCGGCGCGTGCGAAATAACTAATAATAGTAATATCCATAATATCAATTGTAGAGGTATATCCTACACTTTTTCACCGCGACAAGCATTAAGACGCCGTTGAATTTTAAATTGTGCAGTTTCCTTTAATATCAGACTAAATTTATGGATCTAGAAAATTGTCGATGGACCAAACTAATAAGAAATAAATATATAAAACTATGTAGATGCACCTCCCAAATACAATTTCAAATCGTAAAACTTATGAGAACTTTAAAATAAATATCAATAAGCTACATCCCCTATCCAAGCGCGACTCGAAATAAATCCTATATGATATTGAGTGGACCGAAACCGGTGCGGCTGCCGGAATTGTGTCTCCAGGGACGAACTTAGGGACACCAAGGGGGTAATTTACACTGTAGCCATAGTGGTTTTGGTTTATTAGCGCGAGACAAATAAATTTACTGTTTTGATAGGGTAAATACCCTCATTTCAGAATAACTAATTAGAGGTAATTTTAGGACAGCTCATCCTAAAGCAGATTATAGTCTGAACTAAACTAACACTTTCATTGCTAAAAACATTTGCCTTGCTATAATCTACTTCTGCTGCATGTCTACTATAAGCGTGCTAGTTATTTTAATACGTTAGCCTTATTTGGCCAATTAGGCCTTAACTCAACAGCTCAATGACATTATATGAAATATATACCGCTACTACTGTAGCTGCCTGTAGATTGTTTGCAGTTTTTAGTAAGCGCAATTGTTTCAATTATAAATCCCATAATACCTTCCTACAAGTTAATTTGTTTCAGTTAAAACAACCAGAAAATGTTTACTATTTAGGTATGTAAATATCTATGTGGTGTATTGTATTAAGTTTATCAGTTAACTCGTACCCATAACACAAGCTTTGCTTTGCTTGAGGTAGTATAATGTTATGTCGATTGTACAGCATTATTTTTTATATGCCTAAAAACTTCGTGATTATATCCATAAATATAAATGGAGAAATATGTTCCCTGCCCTAACAGCCCTGCCCTGAGTACGTCCCTGCACGCACTGCCTTATTGATCCGCAGCTAATGCCCTATAATCCACTTAGCGTTTCCTTGTAAGTCTGACGGACGGGGATTATAAGAATTACGTAGAAATTCCTTTTATTTGACGAATCGATTCAATTAGAAAACCAATTAGCAAGATTACGAGCGTTTTTTGATAAAATGACATAAATTATAATTAAAAAATAATTTTAAACCCCGATAAAAAGGGATAATAAAGATATTTATATTTCGATGTCTATCAGTGTCACCTGTACTATCAGTGTACCTCATATATACAAACACGACCCTAGCTTCATCCATCAGCTATCAATCGAATATTCCGCCCTTCCAAGACAAAGCAAAACCCCCGACACAAAAACTCGCACATTATTTCATTTCTAAGGCCGCCGTACATCATAGCAGCTCCGCAGCCATCAATAATTCATCGCGTGTGAATTATAGCGATCCTCGGGATTTCCTCCGCGGTATCGGCGGCCGCTATTGTGGACGTAATGCTACTTTGGTGGAGCTGGCTATTCCTCTGCGGAAATGTCGCCTCATTGTGAGACGTGAAAGAGGATGCTTAGTGAACCGGATGTGATGATGGATGCTGGAGGAAATAGCTTTGAAGATGTACCAACGTTTAACGCTTAGTTTAAGCCAAGATAGCATTGTCTATAGATAAAATTAATACTGGACAATTCGCAACCATAATCAAACTCCATGTTAATCAGAGCTCTTATGGTTATGTACTAGTAAATAAAAAAATTAAAAATAGTAACTTAGTATCTGTCCTTTGCTTACAAATACAAAATTTGGATTATTTTATACTGTATATGTATTAAACGGATTGTCCCATTACTATGCGATAAGAAGGGAAGATAATTTATTTATTTATTTATTTATTAAGAAAACAGTATAACATCATTACAGGTTTTTTTTTAACCCCAAGGCGATGATATATGTAAGTAGACAAATGTTATGTATAATGTTACTATTATTCTTTATCTAATGTAGAAAATGTTGTTGTTAGTGTAGCTCCAAAATTTATAATTAATTATCTTAATTGAAAAGTAACTTGAATGATCAAAACTTAAAATTTTATTAGTAACATTTTTAAGATAAACAGTAGTAGGTAATTTTAAGTTTTGATCAATCACGTCAATCTTCATACAGTTATTTATAATAAAATTTGATTTATCTAAGTGCTTATTTTGTAAGCCTAAAGAAATAAAGTTATTGAAGTCTAAATATCTGAGTTCTTTGTTAGTCTGCTTTAATTTTTTTTACCGAAATATTGTATAGTTGATTTTTGATGTTGCAGACCTTTCTTCTTATTTTTTGTACTGTAATCGATCAAACAGTTGTTTTTCATTTATTTTTATAATGAAAAGCAACATTTGGCAAATTACCATAGTCGTGCTACGACATTCCTACAGGACCGTATTCTCTATGACACGACATTCCTTGCCTAAACCACGTGACGTCACAACGTATCCTAAATACGGTTTCGATTCCACGCCACTGTCGTCCCTTTATTCACTATTGCCAATCCTAACGTGTTTCACAAATATGACAAGACAGCGGCGTGGAATCGAACAAAATCGTATTTAGAACACATTGTGACGTCACACGGTTTCGGCAAGGAATCTCCTATTTCAGACAGAATAAGGCCTCTTGTCGTATCAGTCTAACGCGTTTGGATTGGCAATAGTGATTAAAGAGGGTAAAAAATATGAAAACATTAAAAAACTTTATTTCGTATGTGTTTGGGTTGTCCATTTTGGTTTCTCTGTTGTAATTATGTCCGTTGTCCTTAGTGCTTCTATGAGCTTGGTCGTTGTCGGCATATCAGTAGTGCTCCCATCTGGATTTGCAGGTCTACAATGAACCACATGGAGTGAAGGGCACTTTTTTGTTACTTCTGTTGTGGTAATATCCGTTGCTTCTATTAGTTTCGTCGTGCTTGGCATTTCGGTTGTGCTCCCATGTTGGTTTACGGCTCTACAATGAACAAAATGGACTGAAGGGCATTATACAAATAAATTATTTCACCCTCCACATCCTCAGCCTATATCAGTCCACTGCTGGACATAAGCCTACCCTAATGAGCGCCATAGATGTTTATCCATTGGGGCCTATTGCCCATAATCCCCAAGCTGACCATGCGGGTTGGGGATCGCAGTTCGGTGGAGTTGTTTTGCAGAGGGCCGCTGCTGCCCACCCCCGGTGTGTTTCCCTTAGTCGCCTCTTACGACGCCCACGGGAGGAGTTGGGATGTTGAAATACTATGTCGGCACCACACAGCCAACTATATAACACAACTGTGTTATAACTGTGCTAATTAGCACAAAATAAGAACCAAGACACACACAATATAACAATATCCTGTGCACATGGCTAGCCCCCATTGAGACTGCCCGCTGCCGCTGTGGCCGAAGTTGCCTTCATTACCAATATACGCTAAATCATCTACACATTAATAAACTTGGCCGATTGGTGCCGGCATAGAATTTCACCACCTCAACTCTTCCCGTGGGTGTCGTAAGAGGCGAATAAGAAACACACACCAGCAGCAGCGCCTTCTGCCGAACTGCGATCCCAACCCGCATGCCCAGCGTGGGGATTATGGGCGATAACACCCAAATGGTAAATAAAGCCATCTATGGCGCTCATTAGGGGAGGCCTATGTCCAGCAGTGGACTGATATAGGCTGAAGATGATTATAAAATGCAATACATCTATACTAACAGATTATGTCTTTTGTAGTAAGCCCCATTGATCTTCAGCCTGACGGTGTTTCCTTCAGTCGGTTCCGTGACCTCGTCTGAGAGGGTCTGCTCAATGTAGTCTCCATCCATAGACGGATGCCGCAGCAATGTCAGCACTTCCTCTTTGTTCACTAAATGCTTCGTTTTCTTGTTGATAACTGGAGGGTCTTTAAGCTTGGCTTTGGTGTCTTTTGGTGATCTTAATTTAGATTTAGAAGGTAACCTGAAAAAAATTAAAAGAGTTATCCAGACGTAAAAGTAAGCAGTGCTGTGTAAGTGACCTGTAGAAAGTATCATGCATATATAATATTATAGATCTTGTTTAACAAGATGTAACTGTTTTATAAATAGGTCGTCTCTGTAGCTCAGAGAAGTTCCAAGTCTTCTTTGTTTCCCCTGGTGTGGACAGGTCAGCCAATGTCAGCAACAGTTTTAAGTAATCGCTAATCCTTACTTTTATTAATATGCATTTAAGTCTAATCATTGTGTTATTGGAAAGACTATCGACCGTTAAGTAAATTTTGTTGACGTTTGGGACCGAAGTTTACATTGCTCAATTAATTATTCGAAGAACCTTACTTGTTTTGGCCTACTTTGTTTTCGTGTGATTTACTTATAATAGTCATGAAGTGTGCCGCTGCTTTCTCAGCAAAATCTTCTGCCAGGGTCCGAATGTAGTCCGAAGACACCTCAGCTTGAAAGGATTTAAAAACTGCTTCCGGTGATATAAATATACCATCCTTTCCTGTATTTACATTTGCTGAGTCTACGTCTTTCATGATCGGTACTTACGGTCCAACCACTTTTTCCACAATAAGTATTATCAATACACAGTTTAGTATCAACATGGCTTTTTTTGATGCATGTTCGATTGTGTTTGTTGGAATGCATTGATGGAGTTGTAAAACTGAATTAATTTCATGGTTCTATAGTCGTAATTTCAGATTTTTATTACTCGTTGATAAAGCCTCACATCGTACCAAATCACTTTCTTGTTAAAATTGTCCCTTATCAATGTCATCAGAAAAGAGCCTCCTTACGTACGAAAAATGAAAAAGAAATTGACACCTTTGCCCTTTGCAGCCCTTTTAGTCCACTGCTAAATATGTACTCCAAACACGAAATGAAATGAAAAGAAATGATATTTCCATAAATATAGGGTAACAATGATACCCGTGATAACCTCTCATCACAAATACTATAAAGAAGAAAGATTTGATTGTTTGTTTGTTTAAATAGAATAGTCACCAACTACTGATTCGATTAGAAAGATTATTTCACCATTAAAATCCTATACATATTTTCAAAAAAGTTATTGATCTGAATGAAATTCAATAATTTTTGTTTCAATAAAGTAACCCAATGTTAGTGTGGGTGTAAGAATAAATATTTTTAGAAATTTCTGTTAAATACCCATGTGAACCCGGGGCCGGATTGCTCTATAAATCGCGTGGTTCTACTAATAGGGCTCGTCAGCATTATCAACTTTGAAACAACCAACCGTACACTCAAATAACGAACCATTAAACCACTAGACAATAACTTTAACTCAAAGAAAACAGTGCGACTGTACTCATTAAAAGTTTACTATCTCGAACGGAGCGAGAAGTTAATCCTAAAGTAGCCGAGTACACTCGGATTGTAAATAAAATGAACTAGAAACTGTACGATACTTTCTTGTTATTTTCCTGCGATAAGAATTCACAAGCGCTAGTAGTTTTATTCACTGAGTTTATCTTGAATGTTTATCACTAAAATTAGCTTCTTCCCGCGGTTTCACACGCCTTTTTCCTAGCACTTTAACCCATATCCATGTATGGGCTACTTTTTGTCCCCGAAAAGCTAGTGAAACCATCGGATGATTAGAGGAATCAAATGTATGTAATTAAATTATAATTTATAAATTATAATAAAAATCAATCCATCTCATCTATCCCCGTGCAACATTTATTCGTCGTCGTTCGTCGTTTATTAGTCGTAAAAAGGTTGCTTTTGATGTCCGTTACACAGACAGACCCAAATTACTTTCGCATATATAATTTACCTATCGGTTAGTGTACTCGTATATAGCAAAATTACAGTATAGGCCCAACTTGGTTGACATGATAGGGCCTAAAATTAATTTTCTTCTAGACTTAAAAGACAACAGTAAATTTTAATTCGTAAATTATCCCTTTTACTAGTAGGCAACAAAATCTTAATATATAAAGGAACGAGCGATTTTCTGGCGACAACGCCCAGCCTAAACCACTGAAGTTAGAAAGCTGAAATTTGGAAAGTAGGTTCCTTTTACAACACAAGCACCCGCTAAGAAGGGATTTTCGGAAATTCCACCCCTAAGGGGGTGAAAAGGGGGATGGAAGTTTTTTTGGTCATTTTTCTAACTCTGTAACCGGTAGCCCGATTTTCTTGAAATTTACAGGAAATACTAAACATACAAAAATATTGAACACGTGTTTCAGCATTTTTCAAAATATTCCTGAAAATAGGGTGAAATGGGTCATTCAAGTTTGAGATTCGTATTTTGGCTCCATATTGAAATGTCTATAACTTTTTGATATAGCATACTAATGACTTGAAACTTTCAGTATGTATTGAAAAAACTATAAATCAAACCACGTGTTTCAGGATTTTCAAAAATGTTACTATATAAGTTTAAAAAGGAAGTAGAACTATTGAGGTTATTGTGGTGAAATTTATCAACCATTGACGCTATTGGCTTAGAATTTACAGAGAAAACTACACAAACAAAAATATTGAATACGTATTTTAGGATTTTTCTAAATAACCCTGAAAATGGGATTAAAACGGTTATTCAAGTTTGAGATTCGTAGTTTGGCTCCGTATTCAAATGTCTAAATCATTTTAAGTACTACGTACGAATTACTTTTGCATGTCCTAAAAAAAACAAAAAAATAATAATATGTATTTCAGGATTTTCCCAAACATTCCTGAAAATGGGTTGACAGAGGTGATTTAAGTTTGAGTGATTTGTAGTTTGCTCCATATTTAAATGTTTGTAACTTTTTAATGAAGGATGGTAACGACATAAAATTTCAAATAGGTATACATAATACCAAGTACAATAAATAAAAATAGGTAATTTAGAATTTTTCATTAAAATTACGTTAAAAGTATAAAAAGAAGTCGAATCACTTCAGATTTTTTTGGAAACCAAATTAATAAAAATATATAATACGTATTTCTGGATTTTTCAAAATATGCCTGAAAATGGGGTGAAACGGGTTATTCAAGTTTGAGATTTATAGTTTGGCTCCGTATTGAATAACTTTTTAATATGGCGTATAGTTTACTGTTTAGTTTACAAAAAAAGGAACACGTATTTCAGAGCTTTTCATAAAAGTTACTCAATAAGTACCTATACAAAAGGTAAGGGTATTAATGACTTTTCGTTTCAAAAATATACTGTAAAAACAATGAATAAAAACAAGAGTTCCGAAGTTTTCTTTTTTTTTAGTCTTTTAATAAGGACTACATAAGAAGTTTTTAAGGACTTTTTAACTTATGTGACTTTTTATCCAGTGTCGAAATTACCTAGAAACTTGCTGATAATACTTAAAATATCAATTTATTGAACATATGTGTTTAATGGTTTTTCAACATAAAATAGGTTTTGAAGTTATTCAGGTTTTTTGTAAGTTCATAAGGATCATTCTTTAAAAAGAAATGCATAATTGATAATCAAAAGAAATGGTTATTATTTAAAATTTTAGTTTGAATACTCACTCTACTTAGATTCAGGTAATTTATTTATAGTACTTTAATTCAATTGTGTTTTTTCCTCGATAAAATATAAATTCGTAATATTTTTTTTAACTTTGTCCGTGACTCCTTTCACGACTGTTAGCCGCATGGTTTCTGATTTTGCCATCCAATCCCATCTCAGAAAGCCAATCTGTAGATAGGTATATTTAAATAAAATAGGATTAGGAAATTTACAAACAAATTGGGCTATAGTAGAATGTCCACCGTGTCATTAGATTCTCTGTAAAAAATACAGTAAATGATTATTAAAAAAAAAACACATTATAATGGGCTTATACATGATATTAAAAGCGGGTTTCAATTTCCGACTCTTAAAATAGGGTATTAGCTGATTTCGTCAAGAAGTTTTACCCTATAGTCCACGCAAATGAAATTGCGAGCGGGTCAGCTAGTGATATAATAATTTAGCCAATTACCCATTTCACCAACGTTACAAGCTGAATAAAACCCCACTGAATTCAAAATACAAATTCCCACAAATCTAAATTTCATACAATACGCGAATTCGAAAACGCAGTACAAAACGTTCACGAAACTTTTATTAAATCGGCGTCGTCGCTCGCCGCGGGACTCGAATGCTATCCTATTTTAAATTTCCTCTCAAACTTACGTATTTTTACAGGAAACACTCCCATTTCCAATATCAGGATGTTTATGCTTTAAAGTCTAGTCCTGGATTAAGTTTTGAAGAAGAGATAGGTAGAGGACGCACTAGAAAAGGAAGTTTTGTCGGAAATTCGCCGGGTTATTGCTCTGTCTGAAATGACAGTTGTGAGTTTTTGAAGAGCTATGTCAGGAAGGCAAATTGGATACTTTACTGAGAAACGAAATTGTGAAATATACGATTCCCTGAAAGCTTTGCTTGGAAGGTAGTTAAGAAGTTATTACTGAAACCTAAAAATATGAACTTTATAACTATTTTACTAACTGATTCAAAGTAACCGTTATATCTCATCTATATCACAGCCTAACCTACAGCTGTAGGTTAATTTAGATTTATGTGTACACTCGTAACTTGAAAACTAATAAAAAACAACAGATAATTTCTGTGAAAAATCCAGGAGAATATAATACTTTTATAAAGAAAATTACCTACAACTGTTCTAATTAATAGAATTGGAACAAGTAGTATTCACTATCGAAATAGCTGAGCTAATTGCAGTTTGACTGGAGGTACCACACCTGATACTTATCAATACCAATTGCGCAAAAGCGCATATAAAAAATAAGTGAAAATAAAAACATTGCAAAATATATTCATGACAACTTTTTTGTGATAGATAATATAAATTAAAATGTAATTGTAGTATAAGTAAACCAATAGTAGGGACATAATTAATATTTTAAATTGAATAGGTGTAGGTAGGTAAGATAAAAACAGAGTTCGTCACCGTAGTGATTTCATCTATTCTATCGTCTATACTATATACGAACCATCGCCTTGGGGTTAAAAATACTGTTTTATATGTACTATTTATAGCCTTAAAAAGCAAGGAATTCGTCAAATCTAAAAAGTTTAATACAATAGCTAAAATGTAGCGCATAGCTAAACCAAATCCTGACCACTTCAGCCGAAGCCTCGCCAATTGTAACTCAGTAAGCGCGAGGCATGCCCCTCACGTAGACTGCAGGGTGAATTGGAATCAGGGCAGCCTATGCACTGATCGGATTTTAGTGCGGAATTGGTCAGGTCAATTGGTTTATTGGTATTCTACAGACGGAAGAACACAACAACTGGTTCCAAAAATAGAGGTGAAAATAAGAATTGTGACTAAATATATTTTCTAGAAAATCATTACTTTATACATTGGTTTTTATCAATTAATGCGAAATACCTTTCTTAACATAGAAAGTTAAAATTAAATAACATAACCGAATTAGAACAGGTATTTAAAATTGAAACCAATGAAGCTAACTGTCGACTGTAGGAAACAATCAACAATCTTCGTTTTCTTTATAATATATCTTTTATGATAATGTAAATTGTTAAAAATTTTACTGGTCCGCGTTGTTTTTAAGCCTTACGAACGTGACTTCTAACTTTTGAATCGATTCATTTTAAATATAACAACAAAAAAAATCGTCTATAAATGTGAGTAAGTATAAGTATAACAAATCAAATAAACAAGCTTTTAAAAATATCGAAGTAGGTAGGTACCTAGAGCTTGAAATCAACAAAATACGACACAAAGTTATTATTGTATTACTCGGTAAAAATAATAAATCATCCGGTAACCTTTTAGCAACAACTAACCTAACCCAGAAGTAATCCAGGTCAGCGCGTGTAGTACCTACAAACTTTTATGTAGCTCGTAAAGATAGTTCTGTCCCCAAGCTCTCTAGAGAGTACTAAATCCCGGGAACTAACCTTGTAGCAACTTGCTTATTATGAAGGATCGCTTCAAGTAATCCTTGATGTTGGTTAATTTTGTTGTTTACGCAATGATGTTAGTTAATATTGTTGTGTACTATACGAAGGGTTGAAATTACCAATGTTTGAAATTACGATACATAAAAAAATGTTTTATCATACACCAGAAATAGAACATAACAAAATAAATGTCTTTTGTTGTGTAATGAAATGACGCAAGACAATTACAATGGGCGGCCTTATCGCTTAGAAACGCTTCCAGATAACCTTTGGATAGAAATAATTCTTTGGAAATTACTACACCTTCAGAATGCCTGGAAGAAAGGAGATTTTAACAGAATTTGCAAAAACAATACATTAAGCATGCAGGTCCTGTCATAGTAAGCTACTAGTATATTAATCAGGTAGGTAGACTACATAATAAACTACCTGACTACCTGTAGTCTTATCGGTCAACACAAACATCGCTTGGATGCAAAATATTTATAAGCGCAGCATTTTCGAAATAAATTTTCCAGATTAATCAAAATTCGAGGGCTTACGCATTATAATAATATAACATCATCAATAATATAACATCATAGCTATCTTCTTGCTTCAGTCGCGACGAATATTTTCTTTAAATATCGTGACAGTTTATTATAGCTAAACATTGGAGCGAGGAATGAACGGCAAGGGTTGAACTCTCTACCTCCTGCGTCTCAATCCAAGAGTAGGTACCTACATTCACTGTGCCACAATAGTTATCTAGTCTATAAACCATCTAATTTCATAAATTTTTCAAAAATTTATAAATTGAGATCGTGAAAATACGTCATGTGAAAATTCGCTACTATGAAATGTTTAGTTGTGACAAATGACTGTGCTTTTCCTCCCTTTTTACTACTTAGTGTTAAAAGTATTAATTAATTACTGGTGGTATTTATAAATTACTAGCTGACCCGCTCGCAATTTCATTTGCGTGGACTTTAGAGTAAAAAAATCTTGACGAAATCAGCTAATACCCTATTTTAAGAGTCGGAAATTGAAACCCGCGTGCGTTTTCTTAAAAAAATAACCGTTTACTGTATTTTTTTATAGTGAATCTTACGACACGGTGGACTACAAACATTCTACTTTAGCCCATTTTATTTGTAAATTACCTAATCCTATTTTATTTAAATATATCTACAGATTATCTACACTACACTACTATATATCTACACATATTAAAAAAGACCAAAAAAACTTCCATCCCCCTTTTCACCCCCTTAGGGGTGGAATTTCCAAAAATCCCTTCTTAGCGGGTGCTTATGTTGTAAAAGGAACCTACCTTCCAAATTTCAGCTTTCTAACTTCAGCGGTTTAGGCTGGGCGTTGTCGCCAGAAAATCGCTTGTTCCTTTATATATTAAGATAATGCCTTCTTAGCGGGTGCTTGTGTTGTAATACCTTCTAAATTTCAGCTTTCTAGCTTCAGCGGTTTAGGCTGGGCGTTGTCGGTAGGAAATCGCTTGTTTCTTTATATTTTGATGTTTTTTCAGGAATATTTGAAAAAATCCTGAAATACGTGTTCAATATTTTTGTTTGTTTAGTATTCTGAGTAAGTTTCATGTTGGGTCATTTGTTAAAAAAAATGTCAAAAATCTTAAGTAATTCGACTTCCTTTTTAAACGTATATAGTAACATTTTTGAAAAATCCTGAAACACGTGGTTTGATTTATAGTTTTTTCAATACATACTGAAAGTTTCAAGTCATTAGTATGCTATATCAAAAAGTTATAGATATTTCAATATGGAGCCAAAATACGAATCTCAAACTTGAATGACCCATTTCACCCTATTTTCAGGAATATTTTGAAAAATGCTGAAACACGTGTTCAATATTTTTGTATGTTTAGTATTTCCTGTAAATTTCAAGAAAATCGGGCTACCGGTTACAGAGTTAGAAAAATGACCAAAAAAACTTCCATCCCCCTTTTCACCCCCTTAGGGGTGGAATTTCCAAAAATCCCTTCTTAGCGGGTGCTTGTGTTGTAAAAGGAACCTACCTTCTAAATTTCAGCTTTCTAGCTTCAGCGGTTTAGGCTGGGCGTTGTCGGTAGGAAATCGCTTGTTTCTTTATATTTTGATGTTTTTTCAGGAATATTTGAAAAAATCCTGAAATACGTGTTCAATATTTTTGTTTGTTTAGTATTCTGAGTAAGTTTCATGTTGGGTCATTTGTTAAAAAAAATCTCAAAAATCTTAAGTAATTCGACTACCTTTTTAAACTTATATAGTAACATTTTTGAAAAATCCTGAAACACGTGGTTTGATTTATAGTTTTTTCAATACATACTGAAAGTTTCAAGTCATTAGTATGCTATATCAAAAAGTTATAGACATTTCAATATGGAGCCAAAATACGAATCTCAAACTTGAATGACCCATTTCACCCTATTTTCAGGAATATTTTGGAAAATGCTGAAACACGTGTTCAATATTTTTGTATGTTTAGTATTTGCTGTAAATTTCAAGAAAATCGGGCTACCGGTTACAGAGTTAGAAAAAAGACCAAAAAAACTTCCATCCCCCTTTTCACCCCCTTAGGGGTGGAATTTCCAAAAATCCCTTCTTAGCGGGTGCTTGTGTTGTAAAAGAAACCTACCTTCCAAATTTCAGCTTTCTAACTTCAGCGGTTTAGGCTGGGCGTTGTCGCCAGAAAATCGCTTGTTCCTTTATATATTAAGAAGAATATATTAAGGCGAGGTATTCCTGCAGCTGTAGGCATTTTGTCCTGTCTAAAGTTGCGCGCGAAATACTTAGCGCAGATGCAGCGCCAACGACATAGTATAGAAATAAGCAGTAGCATAATATTATTTCACTTTAGAAACGCTGTTGCTATGATCAAACTTTGTTTATAGTTTTCAGTTAGAGTTTCGTAAATAAATGAAGTTGTTACAACTTCATCTCTATTTATGTTTCTTAATATAGATAATGAATTAATAATAAAGAAAATAAATTAAATTATTTTTGGTTTTTTTAATTTAGTTAGATCATTGTAATTTATTTGTTAATAATAAAGTAATTGATCCCAAGATAACCAACCAAACCAAGAACGCTGAAAAACGTCTGGACCAGACCAACAAAAGGCATAGTTAATTTCCGAACTTCGTTTTTTAAGTACCTACAAAATTTGAAATAAATACTCAAATAAAGAAGACAAAGAAGCAAATAGAGAACATTCGCTTCTATGATTTAAAATTTTGTTTGAAATAAATACAAAGAATAAAGGGTATCAAATAAAACAATTATAATAAAATATTATTATTTTCTCAAAATTCTCCAATATTCAATTCTAGCGTGCTTGTACCCGGTTAGTGGCTCAGGAGATGATAAGGCTATGGACATCACATAATTATTTTTTCCATTTGTGGTAAGGCTAGGAAGTCTATAATTTACATTTTCATCTTGAAATCACAACGATATTCGGATCGATGGGTTCGAACCTACAATTCTTTTTTCGACCTTTTTCAACGTATTTTACTTAGTATGAAACTTAGGCGATTTTCAAAACCTGTTTTGAATTGTCGAATTCCATACCTTTGATTTGAATTGCTCTCAATGAAAAAGTCTCATTGTATGAAAATTTGTTTTATGACCATATTTCAAAAAGTTTAATTTTTACAGACTTCTCTATATTTTTTCTGTAAATTATAAATCTATATCTACAAACGCATAGTACATTTTACATCAATCACTCTGCAATCTTCGGAGATAGGGGGTTGGTGGGGGAATGGTTAATTTTTTGACCATTTATTACATTTCACATCGATCGCTCTGCAATCTTTGGAGATAAGGGGGGGAATGGTCATTTATTCGACCTTTTTCTAAATATTTCAAAAAGTATAAAATTCATCAAAATTTCAAAATCTGTTTTGGAATGTGCAAATTGAAACCTTTCATTTGATACCCCATTCGACTCTGTAGGGTCCCATTTCAATATTCAATTTCAAAATTTGTACCTACTGAAAATCTTTATTTTGATTTTTCATTTTTTCATTTTTGCCGACCAGAGCGAGGTCGGCGCATTCTGCAGTGTTCGGGGAACTTCGGGAGGCTCGGCCGTCCGAGAAAGCCCGAACACTGCATCGATATGCTGCACACTTCGGGCTGCGTTTATTCAATAACTATTCTTACTCTTTATCTGTTTATATCAATTAGGTACCTTAGTAGTTTAAGACACAAAAATTTTGTTTTATCACTCACGTAATAAAAAACGTAAAGTATGTAACCAGAGGAATGTAACATTCGAGTCAAATCCTCAAGGGCTTAACGAATGTTAATATTTAATAACTAGAATAAGTTTTTCAAGAATAAATAAAATAAAAAAAAAAAAATATATTTTCATAATTCGCCGCCCCCACCGAATAATATGGTAACCGACTATTACTATAGAAGTGTTTTTATTTGAAATAATTGTTTCTGAGGTGCGATTACACCTTGTGAATTTTTTTCAGGCAAATCGTACGAGTAGTTCTTGAGATAGGCTTTTTGTAATGGGTTTTACTTTTTTATTAAACGAAAAATAAAAACAACTCTTTGATCCGAACAACATCGCAACAGGTTAATACTCACTCCTCGATATCTCGCTTTTTATTGTTAGATGTGATTGCGGTTTTATTCGGGAAAAAAAGATAAAACTTATTTTACGTAAAGTAGAAAACGCTCTTATTCATGTTTTAATTGCAGTTTTTTACTATATAATAATTTAAAAAATCTGAAAACAAGCAGCGGAGCCATAATAGAAAAAGAATATAGGTATAGCGCACGGTTTAATTATTCAATTTTTCATCTGGGTCCCTAACTATGGTCATCACGGAAAATTTAGCATTTTAATGATAAAAAAAAATTCAAATCGGTCCAGTAGTTTCGGAACAATTCAAACAAACAAACAATCAAATCTTTCCTCTTTATAATATTAGTATAGATAAAAGAAACCTATTAACATGTAATAAAATTATAGATTAAAAACTAGAGGTTAGCAGCTCGGGGGGAGTGCCTTGCCTTAGGCGGCCTTATCGCATTGGAGTTTTTACTTTTCATAACCTAAAACGTCTTTGATTTGATGGTAATCGATATCCATGTGTAAAATCTGCGATAGTAAACTTTCAGCCATCTTGGATTTGAAAATGGACATCTTTTTCGTAATCTACGTGTTTGATTTAGTTGAAAACGATACCCATATAAGTGGGTGTTAGGTCACACAGCACAGCTCGCTTCACTCGCCGTGCTGTTCCTCTTTGTCGCATTGCAGCTCGCTTCGCTCGCCGCAGTGCTTCACCCGCTTGCTGGGAGAGGGGGGTCGTGGGGGTCTATTCTCCTTAGTCGCATTGCAGCTGGCTTCGCTCGCCGCAATGCTCCACACAAAAAAAAAGGTCAAAATTTGGCCAATTTTCGGTTTTTTATAAAAAAAGAGGGTCTGGGGGGTCATAGGGTTCAAACTTTTTTTGGCGTTCAAAATGATTTCTTCTCCTCTACATAACTGTGAAAAAATTTTTCTTCTAGGTCGATCCGTTTGGGAGATACAAAAAGGGGGGTGAAAATGTGGGTGGAGGGGGGGTGATTTTTTTTTATTTTTCAACACTAGAAGAAACCTTCTATACGACTCCGCAATCCAAATTTTTCTATAACGACTATTTCCGGTAGCAACTTCAAAAGGGGGGGTCTGGGGGCAAAGGGAGGGGGGAATTTTTGCCTGCCTTTGAACTATTTGACCCCCTCTATACAACCCCACAAAAAATAACATTCAGTATGGCTCTGTTTGGGAGCCCCCCTAAAGGGGGGGGGGAGAAGGGGCAAATTTGGAAAAGTCGGAATTTTCCTTAGGTCCCCCCGATGCCCTCTATACGATTCCGTAAAAAAAACCATACCTATGATGGTGGAGGGGGCTCCACCATCAAGGAGAACAATTATGTCAATGCTTTATAGATATATAAAATGTTAATGTAGTTAACTAAATATTATTGGCTTCAATAAATCATTCCAGTAAGTAGATAATATATTTTTAAACTAGAACAATAACCTTTATTAATTTTCTGCCTTACATACCGATGATTTTATACTATGGCACTACGACCGTCACATATCATGTCAAAGGTTGAAGTAAAATTGAATCTAACGCCATTGTGTCAGAGACTAAAATTGCATAACAAATGAAACATTTACGTACTTCATAAATTAGCGGAAAAATTGACATAGGTCCGTCGTCTGTAAGCGCCAGAGCGCGACTGATCGTGTAATAGTTAAGGATTTAGTCTAGTCAAATTCGCATTCAGATACAAGATTTTATGGCTTATTCCCAGAGGTCCATGATTCTATTGTTTCGTATTTCCCAAGAGGTCCACGACAAATATTTCTCAAATTTTAAATTTCCATACATGAGTTCCCAATAGGTCCATGAGATTTAACTAATGTACAGTCAGTTTACAGAATTTTTAATCAGTATTCCTACATCTCAGATGGTTTTGAAAACCACAAAAATGCGGCCTCTGTTGGCCTACCTGGCCTTAAGAAGATTACAGCTCTCATACATAATGTCATAGTAGGACGAACAGAAACCTCTTGGTCCTACCAGTGGGTCAATATGTTAAACTGGTCTCCCTCGTGGTCCTACTAGTGCAACAAAATAGTAGAACCACAAGAAAACTGCCGTCTTGGCACTGTACTATTATTATTTATTTTGTACTACGTGAACCTAATCAAGCCATTAATACCGTTAGAACAAATGCATCATCTTCATTACCCTACCGGGTCGATAACCACATCTTTACTGTCAGATGGTATTACCATGACAATGGCAGCAGCTCCGCCTCTCGCGCAATAATACGTCTTAATGCATCTTAATACAGGTGTGGGCGTGATCAGGTCTGGTTTGGTATGAGCTGGTGACTGGTTACTGTTGTCTCACTTTGCAATAGTTTGATTCATCAACCGCCTGATGGTTCTATAACTGTTTATTTATAACTTTATTTCAAAAGACTTAAGCTTTCTTACTTTTTTATTATTATTATGTTGTTTTAATTAAATAAATAAATCAATAAACTGTATAGATTACAAAAGAGTAAATAAAATCAGCGCCGCACCGCATGTATTTTTGCATACAGTACAATGCTAAACCATGGTGAATAACAATAACAATAATAATAATTATAAATATAATAAACATGAATCGATCATAAAAAAATATTAAAAACAAAAATGCCAAAATTTTGTCTGAATTGACAGCAAGTTAAACTTCCTTCCATTGCCTGTTATCTGTAATTGTAATTGTAAAGTAGAAATTGATATACAATTTTATATCAATTTCTACTTTAGGTTAAGAAATTTGTGTAGGCAATAAATGTATTTTTTGTCTTCCATGTCATATGGTATAATAAATGAACTGACCTGATTATTTGGTGGAACTAATTGAATCTGGATGGAAAAAACAATCTTTTATGGTTCTAAGTATAGTAACTAATGGAAACAACACATCAGTCTATTTGGGTGAATGTTGATGATGTTTTCATTTGATGACCACGTGATCACCGTTCACGCTTATTGTTTCGATTGATTAATCCGAAATGGGTTGATGGAATATAACACAAGTTCAAGTTCTGCTAGGCTAGGGGCTAGATGATGTTGTGTGAACTGTCCAACATTGTTTTATTTATTTATTGTTGTCTCGAGCTTAATCTTCATTCAGCGTGACAGCATGAAGCTGATTTGTCAAAATTTTGCACACCTTGACGAGGCAGAGTGTATTGGAAATACCTATTATTTTATTACTAAGACCTATTGTACCGACATTTCTGCAAATAAATGATGATTTATCATCATAGGTACTCTTAATAAATCATATTATACTCATAATATTATTTATTATGTGATCAGTACAATACAGTAAAATTATTTACGAGTTTATTCCCTAAGTTGAAGCTGATTTTCAATATCTTGTAAACTTGAGGACACAGGACTTGTTATGGGTTAGAATTCATATTTCACAGTGAGTTTAAAATGGCGCAGTTTACCTAAAATGCATCCTAGAATGCAGCCCGTAAATAATACTCGTAAATAGTTACGTCGCAATACAACTTTCGTTCAAATATAACTAGAATTTTCTCTACTTTTTGTTCAAATTTAAAACGACAAAGACATCGCGAGGCGACCGCGATCTATTTTCAGTTCGTCCGCAACTTTAAATTACAATTCGCTCACCTCTATGCAAGTTTAATGACTTCCAACATCATGTTACTGAACCATAAATACTTTTACCATCCTATCACCACGAGCAAATCCACCCCCTGTTTTTCTCCTAGTTTAGTACCCATTGCTGAATTGGTTCAAGAAAATGTCAATAGAATCATGTTGAACGCGCAATGGATTATAAAGCTAAGTTGATTATTTTGTTTGGTATGGTGACGGGGTAGAAGCATCGGTAGGTTTGCTCTGTAGTTCATTCAATCAAACGGCCCAGTGGATGCTGATTGGTAAATAAGGCTGGTGCACACTGTTTTTTTAGCGAAACGATCGGCTCAGTCATGAAGCCTAACAATGTGTCAATAGCATTCGAGATGTTGTGTATACAGCTTTATAACAATGGCGGACAAAACATTAATAGTTTGATCAGTTTTCAAAAAATTTATGAAATGAGTGTTCATCGGTACTGTAAATTTCCGCATGAGTAAATTGTTTTTCCTCGTAACATCACGAATATGATTCAAAGTTAAGCCTTCAACGCTATAAGCAGTATTATGGCGCACATACCCGCACCAGAATGTATTGGAATATCCGAATATCCACAAAGAACTGCTCCGTTTGATGTTCAAATAGAGAGATTTTCAATTTACATCGTATTTCTGAGGTGGGCGATATTCTGGGTAAGGTGTTATGTAATGATGCGATTGTAAAACGATATTGCTGTATGGTGTTTTATGCACTTTTCGCGAAACAAAGTGAAATGTGAATAAGTGCCTTTCTCTAAACGACTGATTGCAAGGTGATGGTCAACTAGTTAACTTATACGAGTAGGTATTCTAAGTAATTAACGCACTTTAAATACTTTTTGAAACTGATGAAAAGGAGTGTTTCTGGTATGCAGCTGGAGAGGTACTGAACTAATTTTTGACATTGCATTTTAAAATATGTGTAAAATCTGATTTTACATCATTGCTGTCCGCCACAAATGCACCTATTCTCAAAAATCAAAATCAAAATCAAAGTGCTTTATTTCCTTTAGACCTTACAGGACTTGGACACACAACAATTCTAGACACACAACTTCGTGCCTAGATAACACAAGTTACGTATTTTACCCAAAAATTAGGTATGAAGCCGCGGGATGAAGCTATGGCTTATAAACCCCAAAAAGAGCTTGTCACCGTTTTAGCAGCAAACTAAAAGCATCCGATAAACTCATCGGATTTCCGTAATAGGGCTCCGAAAGGGACGCGGAGACGCTCACGCCGCGATCTCCAATATCGACGGGACGTATGGCCGACACGATTATTAATTCTTATTTTGTATATTTGAATACTTGCATGTCTGAGCAGGTCGCTTCAGAAAAGGACAAAAATGCTGATCTTTTTGAGGAAGGTTTTAGGGTACCCTTGGAGGGATGTATTTTCTATTGGTTTTAGATTATCTTTACCTGTATAATGTTCTCTAGCTTAGTTCGGTGTGTATGTTGACGTAGATTTTGTTTTAGACTGGGCCGAATGAAAGTTAGATAATAGCGATCCACCCCGGCTTCGCACGGGTATTTAACAAAAATTTATTTTTTCATGCATCTATCTTTTTTGAAAATTTTCTATAGCCTATGTTCATCAGTAATAATGTAAGATTCTAATAGTGAAAGAATTTTTGAAATTGGTCCGGAAGTTTCGGACCCTATTCAATTAAAACAAACAAATCTCCCTCCTCTTTATAATATTAGTATAGATATAGATAATTACGTGGTTGACACACTCGCGTTTTCAGAACGCCATTAATGACGATATTTATAAGTGAATCCTATACAGGATTTATAAGACAGACAGTCAATAATTGTAAAGGCAAGTAAGTAATGAAAGTTATTATTAGACAGCGGCATAGATGCTATTAAAATATTGATGACTGACATGAGAGTCAGACAGAGAGAGAGAGAGAGATTCGTTAAAGTCGATAGTATAGAACAAATCAAGATCTAGTCAATACATTACGTAGATCTTGTATTAACTGACAATGCTTAATGTATCTTTATTTCTTGTTATTCGACAAGCCAAAGTAAACTCTAGCTTAACACATGAATCACAGAACCAAAACTAGCAATCCAAATGCGCTTAGCCTTAGACAACACACAAGTTTCACCCATTACCATACACACATGATTTGTCGCGCCGCAATGCGCGATTGAGTCTGCAAACTCTGCCGGCCCTGATTCTTGGGATCAATACAAGCTGCACGCAGAAGAAATTGCAAGTCAAATTCGTTTAGCGAGTTGAAAAATGTATCTCTAGAATTCCTTGTTAGGTACAGCACATAAAGCGTATAGTATCTCAGTACTTATCATAAATTCAAAACACTATTAATCGTTGTAAATATACTGTTCTAAATTATTATTAGCCTGAAGTTTGTCATAGAAGAAGCAAAACTCAGTGATAGGCATCTAAGCTTTCGACGAGCCTACTTCAAGATGAAATTAAACATAACATGAGCGAGATGACGTTTGCACTATGAAAATCTACTATTAAAGCCTCAAATAAAAAGAAAAAACTGCTCTAGACACAACACTGGTCTTACATTGTTTAGTGAAGATTCAAATCGACCGACGGCAACAATGACATTGTTCCCAGAATTAGAACCCTGAAGTTAGCAGTTCGAAATACAAATCTCGCTCGAGTGCTGTTACCTGAAGCTAGTAATAAATAGATGCAGTTCCAAGTTTCCTATTCGTGGTGGAGAACTTCATTAGCAATCAATGTAATATTTCAAGTTGATTACTAAATATGGTCTGATTTTATTCAAAAATATCCGCATAATATTTTAATGGGGACGAACGGGAAGTATACTTCCCGCTCGTCCCCATCGGGGCCAGCGGGAAGTTTACTTCCCGTTCGTCCCCTCAGGGGACGAAGCGAGGGGACGAGCGGGAATAACCCTAAAGGGACAGGGTTAGAATAGAAATTATGTACCCACCCTAACATTGTATTCTGAGTTAAAAGGTTCGATAGAGGTAGAGGTCTTTCAGAGAAACTAGATATCAGAGAGCCATTCTAAAAGAAACTTAGTCCTTTAAAGTAAAATTGAATAAATACAGTTATTGGGGTCAAGTATGCAAAGTTCGCCCTTTATCGACTCACTGTGCATTGGAAATATTCAGGAGATCAAGTAGGTATTCTATCGTATAGAACAATAATTAAGCTATAATCTACATACTTCTTTTGAGTTGGTATTCCGTTGGGACTACGCACTTTTACCTAGATTAAACAAAATAATATATATTTTAACCCTGTAACTATCTAACTGTAGTAAAGATTCGGATATTGGATTGGATCCCTATAATTATTTACCCAGAAACATCATAAATTGACGAAGACGTTAAATAAATTGTACATTATAGTTGTAACAATTTCCAACCTGAGCAATTCGAAGGACAAAAACCCCTGAACCCACAAAACTCATCTTTGACATCAAACTGTAGTAAAATTGTGTCCATGGTATTTGAACCCGGTCTCCTTTCAGAGAACCATTACATCAGGTTTATGGGAAAAATGATAAGTTGCTCTAAAAACTCCATAAAAGAGGAATCCTCTCGTAAAATGTTCTGCGTCCATATTTTTATGTTCTTTTGATAACTCATCCTGATATTTGTTTGTTTTAGTTTGTTGATCATTGAGGGACATAATTTCTACAAGTTACTTTCGCTGGCTATGTTTTTTCAAACGAATTCTTTATAATATCTTTTACGTGTTATTTTGGTAAATAACATGAAACAGAAGTACATGGCAGAGGTCTATATCAATTATCAAGTATCAATATCAAAGTGCTTTATTTTCCTTTACATCTTACAGGATACCTACGTCACAAAATAAATATTACAGAAGTACAACTCGTTAAAAATGTAATCACTTAGATCTTTTGTTAGTTTCAATCTTTATCAAGTAAAGTTAAGAAATAAACAAGAAACAGTATTTAAGTTGGAGCAATACACTTCCCAAACCTTTTTGCGTTTGCGCAAAGAATATATCGAGCCATGGGCGTGGGGCGAGTAGGCGATGATGATGATTATACAAAAATAGAACAAAAATATTAATCAAAGAAAACTTGTAGAACCTGAAAAATATTGCACATCCTACAAACGCTTAGTAAATAAATAAAAATCTTTTATTTCGTCTCACATTGATCTATAATTTGTTAATATAGAATTGCGATGCCAAATGTTAGTCTAATACAATAAAATTAGAAATAAATTAAATTACAATTAAAATTAATCAACCTTAGCAAAAACTAAATCGAACCTGCTCTTTTGCGATTTTTACCCGCTTTGCCACAATCAACAGAGATAGCCTTAGTAGATATAGATAATATAGTTTTAATGCATGTAGACCTTCCCCTAACCAGTATTAAAATTTCCCCTTGGTATGGGTATCACTACGCAAAATCATAAAATCCTTTTGCATTCTAAGTGTGCAAAGAATTTTGGTATTTGAAAACAAACACCCGCAAAAATTAAAGTCGTGATAAATCGTCCCCTAAAATAGAACCTCGCTTGCCTTAATCCTGTGAAACCTACAAGTATATCTACCGATCTAAATATATAAAATCAAGTTGTGTCTGACAGACTGAGTCACTGGAACTACTTCAGAATTCTCTAATTCTTGCTTTAAAAAACAATTTCAACACCAAAACCGATTTTGTATAAATAAATTAGATTCCTGTCGCTTTTGCCAAGAAAGCCGTTGAGGATTTTATGAAACAAATATAATGAAAGCTTTGTTTTACAAGGATTGAAAAGTTGAGCTCGAATAAGAATCGAGGTTGCCATTATTATTATAGAGGTACAAGAGGGAGGTCCCAAAGCTTTTTGCGTTAAGTCCTACCTTTACTAATTAGTTCCTTAATTAACAAAGAAAATGAAATTAAATATCAGAAATAGATTTGAGTAAAATTTAAATAATAGAGCTAGCTGTAGATTGTTGCAAACAAACTGTAGGTAGCTCAACTGATCCCTATCAAGAACAGGCGGAAGCGCCCCTAAGATGCTGGCTGCATTGCCTCGCTGTATATATATATGGCAATACTGATGCGATGCGCCAGATACTCATCAATTGATAGAGGATCTTTTTTTGGTCCTGCACCAAAAAAAGCACTCTCTGATTAGTATTGGTTATAAATTCAGCAGACTGTACTGTTAAGACCTAACAATCTATAGTCCGGTATGAAGTCTGTAAAAGCTGGAAGTTAGTAAATCTCTTTGGCCGTCAGTTAAAAAATAAAGCTACTCGTATAAAAACAAACCAAGTCACGCGCAAACCTTATCACCTAGAGGGGTAAGTGTTCTATAAGTAACGTACACGTATGCTATAGATACGTCCGTACCCCACGCATTAAACCGTTTGTCCCCCTCTCACAATGGCTCGATATTGGCATTCCATGGGACAATACCACCATTGTTGGTGGACTAATGGCAGAACGCTGAAATCTGGGCCCAATGCGGAATTGATTTTGTAATATTGATAGTTTGGCTTTATTGGTGGAGAGTGAGTAAGCGGGTTCTGATTGGCTTAATTTGAAAAGAGATTAGGGATTCGGAGCTAAGTATGGAAACTCGTCAAGCATGCCTTAAAATTAACCAAGGCTTTGACTAAGTAAAATACCTATAGAAAATATCATAGGTACAACAAATTATCTAGATGCGCCCATTTATTTCATAAATAGGTACGCATATCTACTGCCCAAAAAATTCAGGCATAGAAATTTGTACCTATAAACTTCAATTTCTTTCGTATGGTAAAACGGTGGTATCATAAGGTAAAACATACAAGGTTCAATTGTGGGCATAATTAATGATGTCCATTTTTTATCAATTCGATAAAAAACAGACAGTTTAGTACAGATATACAGATTAATGATAGTTTTATTGTGTTAATTTCTCCCCTATTGTTAAAAAGTGACCTTTTCATTGATATTAATAAATTATCTCGGTAACTGTTGGTGGTCCGGAAATTTAGTTTCTATAATGGCGGCCTGATAAATTATTCTTTTATTTAATGGTTTCCTGTGATGTAAGTCTATGCGTAGATGTTTGTAACTGGTAAACACGGATTAATACCTACAAAAATTGATTGCATTAAATAACAGAAATCGACACCATTCGACACCAATAATCTAATTAATAATTACTAAGATTAATTTTTTGTTGACTGGTTACAAGTAAACCCATGCCGATGCATGATTTGCGAAAAATAATGACAAGTATTATTATTTTAAGTGCATTATTGTCATAATTTTTCACGATTTTTTCGGGAGGTACGGAAAGTGTATATCATTATATTTTTTGAATTGAGATGTATATATGCATTGTCTCTGATTCTGACACTATAAGTTATTAGTAGGTATCGCCGCCCGGCAATTCGACATGATACTGTCGGCTGTCTAATGGCTGTCTACATAACATATTCCTTACATATTCATATTCTGAAATGTTGAACGAACCCGACACCGCCCCGGGTTGGTCACCGATTTTTAAGCATATTGAATTCACAGTTATCACGCACGTTTTAACTCTGTTCAAGTAATTCGATTAACGCTTTTAGTGGATAGCCGTCTATAGGTTTTCCCAAAACCAAAGCAAAAGCACACCCCTCGAGTCGGTTACCTATACTTTCCATAACAATACCTCTCCACTATTATTATCTGGCTGCAGACATAAACCCATTAGGCAGGTTGGAAATTCCAATACATTATTAAAACGGAAGCTATTGCCGTCTTTATTCTTCTTCTACAGTCAAAGTTTCGGGGTGCATAAAATATCGGAGCTCGCTTCGCTCCGATCGACTGAATTACTTGCAGAACTCGATTTACTTACTTTATTTCCTGGGCCCAAATAACGTTAAATATTTTTAAACAAATAATCTGCAGGAATTCGTGATACGGGAATGAGATATACCATGTTCTTTTTCTAACTTTTTATAAAATTATCCAATATTTACAAAATACTTTCAAGGCAATATTGCATTAGTTTTTATTTTAAATTCACCTAATTTAAAGATTGAAATCAGTCTTTCTTTATTTAAAAAATTAAAAACAACTAGCTTTTACTTCCTACAACCTTGGTCCAACGTTTGATTGGCCACAGTCGGGTTCATTATGAATAATGATCTTACGAAGACCATAATATTATTATCATAAGCACCCATTAGATTTACGTACTCCAGTACACCTTACTGCGTAATGTATAAAAATTATCGTACAGGGTGTGCAAAGACTACTACCGATTGAATTTTTATTTATTTATAATTTACTGTAAGTAATTATTCAATCTATATTTAACTGAATTTTTTATTCAATTTGTCCGTAAGACTCAGTATCAGTAAGTAAATTAAAATATAAATAATGAGACCTACATAATTTTTTGCCTTGCAAATTGGTATTCCATTCACATTATCTTTTAGTCCAATACATAAGTAAGTACATCAGCCCTGGCAGCCAGCTTACCGCTGGGTTTCACTCATAGTTTTTCATTGACATATGCTATATTGTAGATCCACCTCTAAATGTTTAAATGTTTATACACAAAAAAATATTATTATTCATTCTTCTTTTCCACGTATTCTCTGGTCACCCTTCACTATGTGCAATATCCCCGTGGCAGCAGCCACATGGCCTGACGTACGAAATGTCGTGTGTCGTAATACCGTACATTATTCTACACCCTCTACTGGCAAGCAGGGGTTTGGGGGTTGATCTTTCCGTTTGCGACTTGGTGTATTATTGTTTTTGGCTGTATTTTAAAAGGAATATTAACAAGATCACTTTATTTCCCAGGATTACTTATGTAATTTGTATTTTGTGAGGTGTCCAAGACCTGTAAAGTCTAAAGGAAACAAAGCACTTTGATTTTTATTTTGATCATGGCTATTGTATATGTATAAATAGGCAAATAATAGAATCAAATGAATTCTTATACACATTAGGGCTTCAAGAAATTTGCAGCTGATAAAAAGTCATTTAAAAGTCATAATGTACCAACCATGGCCTTTTATCGGATTACGAGACCGGAATAGCTGAGTGGCCGGTGACCTTTTGTGTTACATTGAATATAATATTTAGTTTTAAGCAATGTATTTTAATTTTTATTACACATATGAAATATTCAATTGTATTCCTTAGGCAATGCTATGTGCGCAAAGATTAAGCCCAACAGTAGTAAGTACACTTAAATTTAGAAATAACGAAACGAAACTCTGTATAGATTTTTCTAGTCTAGAGAAATTTCTTCAAATAGTTTTCCCTGAACCAGAAATCAATTTCCACAATAGCTCAATACGACCTGAATAACATCCAATTTCAGCCCGATGTCCTGAAAACTGAACCGAATGCCGTCCTATTACTGTAATGGACTGGTCCGCTGCAATGGATTTTACAAATTAAAAAGATTTTCCATTTGTAGTTTCAACCAAGAGAAATGTTTTGAAAAGTGAGAGGCTGCTGTTTGTTGCAATAGAGAGAAAAGCTCAGATTCCATTGTAATGTCTTAAATTTAATTGATAATTGTAAAAATTATTATTGATTGTTTGAGATCCAAAGAAATTAATACGAAACGGTGCACACGCAAACACAGTATGTCTGTCACCACATGTTTTACTTTGTTTTTAGAGAGTCCCAATTTATACACAACACGTGTTACCTTGACAATAAGTTTAAATGTAGGTTCAAAGCAGTATTCTCTTCGAGAATAACCGTGATAATCTGACTAATACTATAAGAGATTCTAATATAATCTAGGTTTTGCAAGCTATATGCAGCAATTCCTTAAGACTCAAGAAATAAATTTTGTGTAATATTACTTAACTGAAGTGATCTATAAGTTGATAATGAAGTGTTTTAAATACCCCTATGATATTGATTCAGGGCTTATTTATATGCAGATATTTGTTCAGGGTGTTCTGGTCGTTTTCTATGTCCAATATCTATGTCTGTATCTGTAATAATATTGTATTATGTATATCAGTCATCCAGTACCCATAACACAAGCTCTGCTTAGCTTGGTGCTAGATGATGCTGTGTGGATTGTCCGGCGTTATTTATTTTATTCATTATTTATATTATGTTTCAATATTTTTTAAGACTTATGTATCTCCAATCGCAAACCCTTTAATATAATATCATAAATCAAGTTACAATCGCATGAGTCCGTTCATGCCTGTCTGACAGTCCCGGGATAGGATTACGGCGGCGGGAGTGGAGTCGCAATTAGGTTAGTTTGGTTGGCCTCAAGTCGAGGCTAACTGCGTTTGGACTGATTGACTCGAGTTGGTCAATCTAGGAGTGGACATGATTAGTCCGGTTCATTTCAGCCTACCTTCACTAAGTAGGAATATTAGAATAGTGTGTGAGGGGGAGGAGGTAATCTCTCAAAACTCAGTCTTACAAGACTATTGGACTGGATTTACTAGTCCTATTTAATTTTAAAGATGATTTATTTTAATTTTTTTAATTTATATTTGGGTATTAAAAAAGTTTACATTACCTTTCGGTTAGAAGTGCCTTAAAGCCTATGTTAGGTTTAACTGGACACAGAGTTCTCGTCTTTGAGTAAAAGTATTAAAACTATTATAAGGTAGGTAAGTATTATATTAAACTAAATAAATACGTAACATTCTTTGAATTTATTTTGAAAAAAATATGTACTTACAGTAAAAAAAAGAAAAACCGATAAATATCGGGTGCATTTTGAAAATAAACTTTGATTGAGTGAGCCTATCTCAACAATGCCTAAAACTAAATATATTATTACATCTTCAATATTTAGGCAACCGTAGGTAAGGAATAGGATGATTGATATGACAATGCAGACAACAAAACAAAACATGCATTACGCTATTCGACCATTATTCGACGAACGTTGCGCACAGGAGTATGCGTTTTCGATTCCCGCCCTGGGACAAATGTTTGTATGATGCAAATATTTGTTCCGAGTTTTGGGTATGTTCTATGTATAATAAAATTAATGTATTATGTATATCAGTCATCTGGTACCCATAACACAAGGTCTGCTTAGCTTGGGGCTAAGTGCTGTGTGGTTTGTCCTGCATTATTTATTCTTAAGTGGCTAGATGCATTTTGTTGAGGTAGATAGATACCACATTATGCAACACTAGAGCTAGCAATTTTTCTCAATTATTTGTGAAACAATCCTAATATAAATCTTTGAAGTAATGTAAAAGGTTCTACGAGTGCATTTTTGTGTGTAAGATATTGATCTTCAGTGGTTCATTGGTCATGGGCGGATATCCAGGTTGGTTTCAGGGATGCTCCCTATAAATAATGTCTTTGGTTTTAAGTTTTGCGAGACAAATAACGGACAAATAGTTATCTTCGGGAATAAAATAGTGATGAAATCAACAAAGTATCATTCAAAAATCATCAAAATCGATCAACAGTTGAAATACAGAAATACAGAACCAACGGAGAACTACAAATATAGAAATTCGCCTACTTTAAAGTCGGTAAAAAGTTAAAATATAATAACAGGCAGCCCAGTTACAAAATGAACTGTAGGTGAACTGTTTGTATTATAAAACTAACTGAACAAATTGAGTACAAGTTTCCAACATATTTTTATAGTTGCACAACCCTGCTCGTCTTATTATATGTTCGATAATGCCATCTCCAAAGCAAGGAGATTGCATACGGTCCCATGCATCTGCTCCCGGCATTTCGTTAACGGACCCTTTGTAGCTACCGTTCAACGTGAGCCCCTATCACGAGACAAGCTGCAAGGTGACGGACAGACGGTCGTGATTTCATCGTAGGAATGAAGCTGGTTATCGGTATTCGCGTTTTTAAGATACTTTTATGTTTATATCAATCTATTTTCATTATCTAATGTGTGGTGTGCTTTTCTCGGTAATGCAATGGGGCATTTTCAAAGCGATTTTAAAAAAGGTGGTTGCCGTTGACTGCCATAGCTGTATGAAACTCAAGTGATTATCGTAGTGGAAACGGTGGAAACAGATATCTAATAATTCCTAGTTTATTTTTGTGCAGCGCTATCTAGAGTGTTAAAATATGCGTTGAATAATCGATTTTTTTATTAGAGACTAGCAGCCCGCCCCGGCTTCGCACGGGTATTTTAAAGAATTTTAAGTTCTTACACACACACACACCTTAGATAAGGTACTTTATTATTGAAGTTTTCATGGATCACTAACTTTAAAAATATTCTATAGCCTATGATTATCAGTCTAATGATGATTTTTTTACCAAAAAGGTCTAGTAGTTTCGGAACCTATTCAATTCAGACCACAAACAAACAATAAATCCTTTCCTTTTTTAAATTGTACCTTTACCTCCTTTACTTATATAAAGAAAAACAGGGAGAACTTTATTTTTTGGCATTGACTTTTCTCTCGCACCGCTATATCGCCTACATCGATCGTTTTTCTGAGCCTACATCGCATGGTTCCAATCTTGAAGTTTTTATATTTTTTGGCATTGAGTTTCCGCTTGCACCCCAGTAACGAATCGTGATGTCTATGACAATCCATAACTGAGACTGGCGGAGTCGTCGCGTCGTAGCAAAAGCGGTGCCATAAAAAAAGAAGTTGAAGTTGAGTCACAGCAAAAGCGAGCAGCGCAAAAAAAGAAAAAAAAGAAGTTGATGTATATCGCTATGGTTTTATTATTGAAGTTTTTATACGGATCTCTAACTTTTTTGAAAATACTTTATAGCCTATGTTCATCACGGAAATTTTAGGATTCTTATGGTGGAAGAATTTTTCAAATTGGTCCAGTAGTTTCGGGGCCTATTCAATTCAAACAAACAAACAAACAAACAAACAAACATACAAACAAACAAACAATCAAATCTTTCCTCTTTATAATATTAGTATAGATTGAAAAGCCTTTATTTCCGTCGATCTATTTATGTCGAGGTATACTTTGTTTATACATAATGATGCCATCTATGGCGCTCATTAGGGGAGGCCTATGTCCAGCCGTGGACTATTATAGGCTGATGATGATGTTGATATTCATGTTGATACTTTGTTTGATGGTCTGTACATTTTGGCCAGATGTGTCAGATGTCGTCAAAATTTAGTGATAGAGCTCGAATCTCAATCTAGAAGATACGGAGTACAGAAGATAAGCATTTTTGCTATCTCGAAATCTAAAACTACTTACACTTAAAATTTACGTTGTTGTAGATTGTCTAGCATTATTTATTTATCAAGAATTATTAAGATACCGCATATCCAGTCAGGATTACGAGAAAAAAAAACTAATAAGTGGCAAAAAATACCTATTAGGTACATGAGTGATACACCCACAAACACTTCGTGTTTGTCATCGGTACTATACATATTTCGGTAGGTAGAGAAATACTGACCGTTTCCAAAGGCCCCTAGTCCAGTAGTTCTTACTAATCTAATGCCAACCATCGCCGGCTACTCCTCTGATTGATTCAGGCGTCCTGTTGCTTTCATTAGTACCAGCACTTCCATTACCCTAATGGGTGTTCATTTACATTGCAAATCTTTATATCAAAGTTGTTTTTAGGGTTGTAGTTGGAAACGGGCGTATAGGAATGTAGTGAGTAGTAAAGAGGCAGTTTCAATGTTGGAATGATTTCGTTGTGTTTTAAATAAAATTGAATTTAGGTCATCGTAATTTTTATTAAGAAATAACAATTTTTAGAATAATTTAAAGCCTAAAAATTATTCTGAATTATTTTCGTAGACACGTAGACACTGAACGACTTCTCATGTTTTCGTCTATTTTGTCTCTGCTGTCTTTGGATTGGTCGGCAGTCTTGTTTACGGTTAGTCGACGTCAAAGCTAGCGATGGCTTTTTTGGAGGGAGAAACACGAAAGTTTGGGCATTCGCTGTCCAGACTTGGCACTGGTAATAGCTCTAAAATTAGTGTGTGAAACTGTTGGATAAAATTATAAAAGACTGCAGTGACATCTTTAATTCTATTTAATCGGCCACTATGAAAAGATACCTAATAACTTAGTTCGACAAGGTAAAGTGTAGATAATGAAGCTTAATTAGTTTAATAGGAGCACCGAGGATAAAAAGTTATGAGTTAATATCTGTTATATTAACTCATAACTTTTTATCCTCGCATGTCTATACTAATATTAGGTCCTTACATATGAAATTGGCGTTTTGTATGGGAGGAACAAAAAGTCGAATATTTTTTAATATAATATATTTAATTAATCAAAGTATGAACCATTATTTTCTATGCACTTTTGCCATCTTATAGGTAGTTCATTGATCCCTTTACTAAAAAAACCAGTCGGACGGGAATCAATAAAATCTTTGAAGGCGACTTGGACTGCCCCATCGGAGTTGAATTTTTTCCCTTGCAAGAAGTTATCCAAATTTCGAAAAAAATGGTAATCTGTTGGAGCAAGGTCCGGGGAGTACGGAGGATGTCTTAGACTTTCCAATTGAAGCTCTTCTAATTTAGTAGCCGTCTGTTGCGCAGTGTGTGGTCTAGCGTTGTCGTGAAGCAGCAGTGGCGTGGAGCGATTGACCAGCCTAGGTTGTTTAGCCGCTAGCTTTTCCATCATGGTTTGCAATTGCTGACATCAGCCGTAATAGTCTGGCCAGATTTGAGAAAACTGTAATGAACAATACCGGCACTAGTCCACCAAACGCTTACAAGTAACTTTTTTGGGGTCAATTTTCGCTTGGGGCAGGATTTGGCTGGCTGGCCAGGATCCAACCATTGCGCTGAGCGCTTCCGATTATCGTAAAGAACCCATTTTTCATCACAGGTAATGATTCGGTTTAAAATACCTTCATTATTGTGCCGGTTTCAGTGTTGTTCCAAGTCAATTTTAGGGTGGCCGTATCTTAATCAAAAAATTGCCGTATTTTAGGGCAAAATCAGAAAAACGGGCCGTATATTCAAAGTTTTTATAACAAATGTTTACAAATAACGCTAATCCGACGCCATAAAACCCTGCCTATTAGTAGATTACTAAAAACGGCAGATTATAACGTAAAGGAACAAAACAAATAAAAATAAACGTATCATTGGCAGCTGGAGCGCATTTTTTTCTATAAAAGTCGTCACTGTTTCCTATATTTTGGTTTGGTGTGCTAAGTTTTGATCTGTTTATTTTTTTAGTTTTGATTGGACATCTCATTGTTACAATCCAGCAAAGATAACTTTATACTAATATAACTGGAAACTGAAGCAATAATTGCAGAAATAAGTTCAAGTCTTCAAATGATAAGGCCGTCCTAAATTAAGTGTTGTAATTAAAAACAAAATTTACATTGCACACACTAGAACAATACAAAATTTATAACAAAGTGACAAAATATAAAGTCAAAAAAAAAAGCAATAAAATACTTACTAGTGCCAACACTAGTAAGTATTTTATTAGGTTAGTTTACTTTAGGGAAACCCTTAGGCAGAAAGAAGCCTGTCGCTAGTGCGTTCCGATATACGAAAAAAATCATTTACGTCAACGCTTCTGATACCGGCCGTATAATTTCATACAAATAATATACGGCTTTGAAATGTCTGCCGTATGCCGTATTCTTGACGATTTACCCACCCGAAAGCCGTATAATACGGCAATTGCCGTAGCCGGAACAACACTGGCCGGTTTAGTAATGTAACGTAGCAGTCGACGCGCGTTTGCCGGTTTGCTTCAGTCAATTCGTGAGGTACCCACCTTTCAAGCTTTTTAATCTTCCCAATTTGCTTCAAGTGAATTAAAACAGTTTTATCACTAACACCGCAGCCTGCAGCTAACTCGGACGTGGTTTGCGATGGATCCGCTTCCAAAGAGGAGAAATTTGTGATTAAAGTGGCCAGTACGAAAAACGCCAATTTCATATGTAAGGACCTAATATTATAAAGAGGAACGATTTATAATAATAATAAACTACTGGTCACTGGTCCTCCATTTAAACTATACAGATATTGTTGTGAACTAGAATTATACTTATGTATTAGTGTATAGTTAATGAGGTTATAAATAATGATGACGAACATCTTAATCTATGACGGGTATTAGGCCTCAAAATCAGGTTGTGTGAGAAAAGAAGGAAAACATGTCAACAACACCCCAATTTAGTAAGAACTTGTCTATAGTTTTTTGGCTACCAGCCTAACCAAGTTTCTTTATTTACCTCCTCTCCCCATAATTCTACGATTTAACGTGTCTCAGCGACGCTAATGTTCACAAAAATTTACCATGTTGTGAACATTGTTGGGTAAAGTAACGTAAAATAATCCATGATGAACCTAACAGGACCTGTGTTTATTTAGTTTATTTAGACTTAAGTTCCAATGCATATTAGATAATATGGCCTAGATCTTATCCAAATCTAGCAAAACTAGGTATCTTACCTTGGTTGCCAATGCAATGAAATAATCAAAATGCGTTGTAATGTGTCTAATAATAATGTACGACACAGTTTACTACGTTTGTCGCGCAAAATCAAGACAATTAATTTGTTGTTTTTTTAACAAAATTTCATATCACTTATTTAGGCTTAAATTCATTCCTAAATCTAAGTGAATGGTTAGTATAGATTTCACTGCAGGTACATGCTCTCTGGAAGGGTACTGCATAACCGAGATCGATTTTATTAATAAATATATTTGTCTATTTTAACTCAGTCGGTATATTCGAATCGCATAGACGTGTTAGGGACTCAGAGAAAGATTCAGCGGAATTAAGATAAGAAAACCAGTAGGTACGAAAACCAACAGTAAATGTATGGAACCGTACCTAAAATCCATGAAACACGAGAATGCGATTCTGAGTAGATAATCCCGTCGTAATTCGAGTGGCTGCCAATCTTCATGCGGCTGAAATATGGAGCTGAATATTTGCAGGTACCGCAATGTGAGTAATCCTACCGGGTAGGGATGGGACGATGCTATCGATGTTATCGACAATTTACTTAGGTAAACACGATACTTTCTAATAAAAATGTAAGGTGTAAAGTGTACAAGTGGCCTTGTAAAGTCATTATTAATTTATGAGTCTTGACAGTGACTACAGCCGCTTTTAAACCTCATCATTTCAGCCAATGAATTCCATCTCTTGACTACCTACAGCTTATACATCTACAACACATTAACAAATCTACAACATAAAATCTACATAATTTACTGTTTACTGTTTGTAAAAGATTTTCAAAAGTTAGTATTATTTTGAAACAACAAACAAAATGACGATATACATATAAATAAATATAAAATATAAAAATAATTTTGTTACTTTAGAAGTGTTTTAACTTGGAGCGTAGCTTATGATTCATTACTGAAAACATGTCTCACCTTCACAAATTCTATCGTTCACAGGGATAACAGGAACACAGGGATTCATCGATAACCATAGCATAAACTTACATCCCTATGTCCTGAATCGATACTGCATCAAATTTCCCGAAGGGCTCTGTCTGATCGCCGTAAATCTCTAAAGGAGATTTTTGTAGATTCGAATAAAGGCTATACGGGTATTACCTACTTATGAAATATGAAGATAATTGACAATATGGAGTATGTAAGAGTATGCATCAAGGAATAGGCTTATTAAAGTGAAGATTTGGTCCCGACAGACGTCAAGGGGCGGAGTAGGACGACGACGTGTAAAATCAATCGATGGAATCTGTAATACTAACGCTATTTTGAAGTCCTGTTATTATATTATAAACACTTGCTGTTAGATATGTTTTTTATTTGAATGTAGACCATTCGCGTCGGTGAGCTATCTAAGAAAATAAGGTAACGAACAAATAACATAAAAATAGCTTTATTTTTCCTTACGAGCCAAGGAAATTAAATAATTAAGTTACATAAAGTATGTCTGTATTAATAAATCTGTAACTAAACTATTTACGGAGCAGATTTTGTCCAGTAAGGAGTGCCTCCGGCGGGAAAGTCTCCTTAAAGCTTCTCTTGTCCTTTGGTTCATATCCAGGGTTACTACTGTGGCATGTGACATATGACGACGTGATCAGGAAGATGTTCTCACCTTAATAGGTACCTACTAATATTAAAACTAATCTGGAATTCCCACAGCTGATAATGTTGAGCAGCTCTTACCAAACCACTAACTGTCAAACTCAATCAATACTACCCATTACCCTACATCTATTCATAAGTTTGCTCCAAATATCTGAGCCACTAGCCCCCTAATATGGAGCCATTAGAGAAATTGTAGCATCAATCTCAAGGCGCCCTCCTGAAGGTAGCGCATTGGAGGCTCGCAAAGATGATGCTGTAGAAGCGACATAGCTGTGTCGGTAGCTTTTCATTTTAGATTTGAATATTCTATTAGAAAAGAAACATGGATTTACATGGTGCACCGATGTATTGTACCTAGGTACTTATTAATTACAATATCAGCCTAGTATACAAGTAATATGTAGAAATTACAATAAATAAACCAAATTAGAACTAGTGTTTTATAATTGAGCCATCTGCAGACTGTTGGAAACAATCTACAGGTAACTCAACTGATCCATATCAATACCAGTCGAAAGCGTTCCCAACACGCTGGATTATATGGCAATGCTGATGCGCTGCGCAGGATAAGTTGTTCACTTCAATGAATGAAAAGATAATGATGATCATCATTAACATTATAATGTTATCAATAACATTATCTGCAAAACAAATACACATCGCCTCCGCTGGGTTGGCCTCTAGTAGGTACGTTTACCATGTCTATCTCAGATAGCCAGGTTCTTCTTTAATTTATAAAACATATTGTATTTACTACACATAGTTATATTGAACAATAGTTCTTATTAGATGGAAATAGGTACCAACCTATTCATAGCACAATGCCATTTAAAAACAATGCAATAATTCAGAAATAGAGTTGTTTTGTTCGAAATCACTCGTCCCTTGCGAATGAGTGAGCCTCTTTATAATATTCGAATATTGGCACAATGGCCGCGAACAAAACGAATTCGCGTGTATTTCCCGCGTTATTTGAAGGTATTTTATTTGAATATGTAATTCATATGAATTTTGATTCAAATTGGTAGAACCGGAGCTTGGTAAAAGGTATTTCGCGAAATTGTCAATTCAAACGCTACTCTTATTTACATCGTGGTTGTTATAATTTTAATAATGTTCGGAAGACTCTGCAAATCATTTTAAACTAGCCACAAGCTAAGAAAGCTTGTGTTATATAGATACATATTATATACTACATGGACCAATATTTTTATTAAACATAGAAAAACATCCGGCAAATCTGCAGAAAGTAGGTACGAACATTTGTCCTGAGGGATCGAATCCTAAATTGTTAACATTCACCTGATAAAATAAAGATTTATAATTCGTGTTAAATTAGTTTAATAATTCGTTGTTAGTACATTTTCAATGCAAGTAGCTTCAATTTAAAAAAAACAATTGGCAAACTGTTAATTGAATGATATATACAATACATAAAAATTAAAAAGTTAAAATAAAATTCAAACCACAAAACGAATAACTAAATATTAAAATATTCAATATTTATCAGCACTATGACATATCCAATTATTTTTCACGCAGTATAACCATGTCAACAATGCTAGCACGCTTCAACTACTGCAGGTAAAGTTTACCCCACGTACACTTCAGTGCAAATAAAACTGAACATCGCTCTAGTTAAAATTTCACGTGTCCGACAGACGTACTGTTATTCCGAAGTTGAGCGCAGAACAGTTTTTGAATAATTTAGTAAGTAAGGTTTGTTTTGAATCCGGCTGATGTGGTCCGGTTAATTTGGTTCGATGGTTTTAAACATGTGGTTGAATAATTTCGGATCATCAAACCAGCAAACAATTTTGATTCTGTAATTTACTATAAAAGCTAATGAAGGCAGATGATGATGAAATTATAGGTTTTCAAAAATATTTTTGTATACAAAGCAAAATTTACTGCAAACTAACAAATTCCAATAAAATTTGGTTCTATTGAAAATCTGGCTAGAAAGATTGATTTCAGAAGTGGAAACTGCAACTCCATGATTAAAATTGATCCTAAAGTGAATTTAAGTTATCAACTCATTCAGTGCAGTTCCAAAGGTATCATGCTGCATTCAGCGAAAGAGAAAATTTAATCCTGACTGGATTCAAAGTCGCGCTCAAAACGTGCAACTAGGAAATTGTGGATGTCCGTATGATCTGTCCCTATGAGAGCTGCAAATCAGAATCACTTCACTCGTATACGCTGGTCGCTGATTCTCAATCTAAACAAAACAATCTACAATCATAATATACTTTATGTAGTTTAGTAGTAAGTTTTAAGTACTAATATTATTATAAAGAGGAAAGATTTGATTCTTTGTTTGTTTGTTTGAATTGAATAGGCTCCGCAACTACTGGACCGATTTAAAAAATACTTTCATCAGTAGAATCCTAAATTTTCCTTGATGAACATTAGGTTATAGAATATTTTTAAAAATGTAAGGGATCTGCATGAATAATTAAATTTTTGTTCAATACTCGTGCGTAGCCGGGGCGGACCGTTGTTAGTTACTTATAATTATAACATAATTATAATGACGGAATTGATGAAAAACAGAGACTGTGCATAGTTAACTGAAAAGACCCTCGCCGGCTACCTATTCAGTCCTAAGGCAGTAAAAAGATACTGTTCTTTAAACGTAGTCCGGTAAAAAAACGCTTGGGTAGATAATCTTTGTTAATTCGTTCAGTATAAATTTAAATCGAGCAATATTTTGCGATTGTATAAATAATGAATTTGTATGTAAATTTTGTAAAACTTTAATAACAATCTGACTCTCCTTTATTTCAATGGTTTCTTTTTCTTACCATAATATTGTTAAATAATACTTAATTACCTTTACGATAGCCGAGCTGAATAGCGAGACCCCCTAGCACAATTATTATATTACTAAAAAGAGGGTCCCATACCACTAAAAAGTATTAGATTAAGTAAAAGAACTTTTTTTGACTTGACTTTTGAGTAAATGGTGTCTTGAACGGAGGCACAGTCATAAAGATTCAGATTCAATAATTTTATTTCTATAGGCTTACAAAATAAGCACTTAGACAAGTCACATTTCATACAGATTGTGTACCCTGAGTTTAAATACCTCCTCATTCCTTTCTGAGCTCCATCAAGGACTAAATCTAGTAAATTAGTTTCATTATCACTATGTCCCAGGTGCTTCAGCTTTCGGCCGACAGGGGGCGCCTTAACTGGCTTTATTACTTCAAGTCTTTAGTGCGGGTAGTTTTAACTTGCGATTACTTAGAGCGTTGTTTGTGAATGAAGTGTTTTTGTTGTTGGAGCAGTTAAAACTTTGAGAGTTATGGGATCTCCAAATTAAATCTGTTGGAGTTCTGGTTTTGTGGAAATGTTCGTTCTTTTATGGTGAATGAGGGAAGTATGCTAATTTATATTTTTAGTACCTACGATACCTCATAAAGAAGGCAGAACATCACCAAAAATAAAAGAATGAAAATGTTACTTTTTGAACATTTTTGGCCTGGCAATTTGAAACACAATGGATAAAGTCAAGTGATCTTTAAAAATTAAACATAAAAAAATTTTGATTTAAGAAAATACCATCAGGTGACATTGTGGTCTACAAAGGTCAACCCACGATTTTAAAAAACACAAGGTATTATCTGATCAAAAGATAACAAAAACCGGCTCATTGCAAATAAATCATGTCTCCACACCCACTTACTTCATTTGACTCGTTTACCTCAAGTGTTAATATGCTGGCAATTACTGAGATTATTTAAAATTAATTATGTCCTGTTGATATCGTATAAGAGGACGAATTCAACCACTTGGAAGGTTCTCATGTAAATTAAAATTTTATTTGGTACAAGTCTTTGGTTGCTTTAAAAATTAATCCGCGGTTTTTAAGCCGTTCTGTATTATGAAGTTTTTATTATGTATGCAAATACAAAATGTGTATAACTTGATGTCAGTTTCCTATATAATTAAATTTGTATAATTTTCACAGCATCTTTAAGCCCCAAGATAAACAAAGCTTTTGATATGGATACTCGATACCTGTACTTAATATGAATTAAAGACATAACATTTTTAATCATAGAAAGAAAACACACAGAACACGAATAAATATCTGCAGATCGAACAAACATTTGTCCCGCAGCGGTTATCAAACAGTTATCTCCTATTTTTGCATACGTATCTTTTCCGCTGCGCCACCGAGGTCGTCATACCATTAATTAAAATAATAAACTAATCTGATAAAAAAAGAATATTGCTCCTGTAAATTGCACCAATCGCGTCGCATTTAATATCCAAACGAAATTAAATGCAGCGCGAAAATTCGACAATGGTTAAATAATGGATGTCATTATGTACTTAAACTGATAGGATGGCTTTTATCGCTTAACATGTACTTTACAAAATAGATTAACAACTATAGATAAAAATAGTAATGAAATTACAAACATGACGTTGACTTTCCCTTACTAAAATTTTATTTTATAAATTATTTATACAATGTATTAAGTATGTTCTGTCAAATTATAAACACATTTACTTATTACTGTTAAAATATTATGGCATCCTTTTATTTAATCTTGACATCCAGCCCCACTGCATTAACATTAATTTTGTACTTTCTCGTAATTGTAATACTATAAAGTTTACATGAGGAAAAGAAAAAGGAGTAGCTTTTGCTAAAAATATTAATAAACAAAAAATAAAAAACAGAAAATCTATCATGAACTTAATCAATACTCATTTATTTATTGCATCCTATAGGTATATAAATAAATGAACTATGATTTTCATGATTTAATTCATTTCACTACATATCCTGCCGGGCACACAATATGTAAGGAGAGAACTTCAACAGCCCTACATAGTTGCTCAGCTACTTAAGCCTTCGTACCTGCTGATGAATCTATGCGCAGATAGCTTTGTTTAGGAAGGCTTTTACGGGTAATGACTGTCTGAATTAATACTTTACAATTTTTTGCATTCTATGTGTGTACAAAGGTCATAATGTATTTACCTAATTCATTTCACTTGCCGGTCACACAATATGTATGGGAGAGAACTTGAACAGCCCTAGTTGCTCAGCTACTTTTGCCTTCGTACCTGATGAATCTGTGCGCAGATAGCTTTGTTTAGGAAGGCTTTCACGGGTAATGACTGTCTTTGTGCGGTCTTGAGTTGTTTGTTTTGGCGGCGGAGCTTCGCGGGCTTGAATGAGAGATCGAATCCCAGGACATGGAGGGAAAGTGTGGAGATTTTGTGTGGATGATGTTTTGTGTCAGCTTAATGTAATTATTTGAATGGAAAACTATTAATTGTTTAACTTGTAGAATATACAATACAATAAAATAGAAAAATGATTTATTGTACACTAGAAAAATAACATCAAAATACATAACATAAGACAAAATCAATGGGCGGCCTTATCGCTTAGAAGCGATCTCTTCTATGCCACCTTTGGATATGTAAAGAATTATTTGAATGAATAATTTTCTGATAGGAAAAACTCATTGACACGAGCGTTGAAGACTGGTAAGGAAACTGCTCTTCTAATGGACTCTGGTTGTGCATTCCACAACCTTATGGCCTGGATGAAGGAGGATTTGTCATAAAATCTGATGGAATGTATAGTATACACCTCAGCAGTGTAAGAAAGCGCTTGATGCTAGCTGCTGTAGTAGTTGTATTAGAAGTTCAACATTTTGTGTCATTAATATTTCGTTGCACGCACGCAATGTGTTAAGCTTTATTATACAACACTAAGGTTATACTCTCATACCACAAAGAAGTTTGAAGCAATATTTCAGTGTTTAACTCTCTTGGTTCTTAAATTATTCGCTTCGTTTCTTATCAAAATCAATCCGTAACTTTCATGAAAAATATGGGACAGACTTTTCCTAACAATTCCTAGACATAGGTATAATATCCAACAAAATGCATCTGTATGGGAAAGAGAAAAAGCTTCCCAAAGTTGCGCTTGTCATGTACCCGCAACTTTACCCGAAAAAGTTTCCCTACATTTTTCCTCACGCGTTGGGTTGGATTGCCAGTAAAAAACGTAATAAATACACGAACGTGGAATAGGCGGTCAAGCGGGAGTTGATTCTGAGGCGGAGAGTTCCGTCGGTTAAATTTCAAAGGCGAATTAGTGAACCTAATGTCGCTGAGATTTCGAGCGCAAGCTTTGACTTTTGATGAAACGAGCCATGCTTTTTATCCGACTTGAATAAAGGCCAAGGTTCTCTATGTTAGGGGTATGTATGTGTTACAACATTGTCATCTGTAACGTTTGTTATAGAAAAGCGAAATCCAACACAATTATACTTTTATTATACTTGAATGAGGGTATCAATTAAGGTAAGTCAGTTTAAGAAATAAATTTTATTTTATGTACCTATGTTTACCGATCGTGTGTAGGCCCTTTTTCATGTTTTTTTTTCGTTTTGTATAGAAGCTCCCATAGTTATTTCTTAGAGTTAACTTTTCATACCGCATCTTACAAAGTAAAAACAATGACTTAAAATAAATAGTGCTGGATAATCCACACAGCATCATCACTAGCCCCAAGTTAAGCAGAGCTTATTTAATGGGTACTAGATGACTGATATAATTAATAAAAAAATATTACGTCTATAGATATTTTTATTATAGGTATATACATAGAAATCGACCAAAACATCGTTAATAATAATCTGCAGATTATAAGCAATTGTCTCGAGGCGGGAATCGGACCCGCAACCTCCTGCGTCGGCGGACCTTCGCCTACCGCGCCACAAAGTTCGTTATTCTCAACAAAGCTTATTAAAACTATTTCAACCACATAAATGCATGTTTATTTAAATGGAACCCTAAACATAATAAACCGGACAATCGGAAATACTATGAATATTTCATTGTAAATCCCACAGCAATAGTGATCGCGCGTGTTTGGTCCGATACATCGAGGATTTACTCGACAGCCGGCTAATGCTTCTCGTACCAACGAGTTATTTTACAGGTGTTGAAATAATAAAATACACATCAATTTGTTTTAGATTGTTGTTTTTAAGTAACGAGTTTAGGTAACAGTTATTATTGACTGGCACACCGCATAAGGATTAAGGTTCTGGGCAATCCAGCCGGCTAGCGTCTTGGGTATGCTTCAGATTGGTATTCATTTACATAGATCAATTGAGCTACATGTAGATTGTTTTGCGTGTGCAAATAACTGAAATGTTTTATTGGATTTAAGAATTGTTCTAATTATGCATAAATAAACTTGCAATATACAACCGTACTCAGAGTTTTTTTCAGAGAAATCACCCATTTATGATATAGTAACAGTCTTATGTTATATTTTACAGTTTTAAGTATGTATCATTTAGATGCGATTAGTCGTTATTGAGTGTAGAGAAACAAACATCGATTGTTTTTAAGCTTCCACGATCTGAACAAAAAATTATTAGTACTATTTAACGGGTATTTATCGCGTTTTTTCATCAACACCATCGAAATTTCCAAACATTCGCATTTATAACATTACTGTGATTCACGATAAAAAAAAATATCGCGATGGACTTTTGTTAACAAAAGTCCTTCAATTTCTACAGCTTCCTAATAGTGCCGTTCCTTTCCTTGTCACTTTTCAGCTGAAACAGCACTTTGCTATAATTTAAACTCTCAAAATAAATGAACCGTAGAGTCAGCAGAGCCAGTTCTTTGTATTCGAGACGCCTTTGACTCTTTCAAAGAGCCAGAAAGTTATATCGTATAGAATCAGTGTGCGTTTATAGCCAATAGTCGGAAAATGGCACTCTCACTTCTGAAAAGCCATCGCTTATAAGGCTTGGCACCGAAACCAAGGGTGGACTTTCAGTGGACGCTTGGAAAGGATTTGTCATAAATTCTGTTGGAACGTGGTAGGTTATCTAGATAGCTGAAGGGAGGGGTGGGGGCTGAAGTCCCAATGAAAGAAAATTGAGCTGCCAGCAGAGCGTACGAGATCTTCCAAGTAGGCAATAGCTTATCGGTCGTCTGAGGTACCGCTGGAGCGACAAAGTTAAGAAAGCCTACATGAGCTTCGTAACGTAGACTGGACTGAAACAGTTAGAGGACGTGACAAATAGCAATGGCTTTACCATGTCAGTGCGTAGTATAGTGTGTTGTATGTTATCTGTGGTGAAGTGTACTTTTTCGCCCCGTTCATTGTCCCTTTTCAAACTTCACTAGAAACATGTTTCTGGTCAGGAGTGTTAGAATTAGGGCTCTCTAGCACCTCTACATTCAAATCTATACTAATATTATAAAGAGGAAAGATTTGATTGTTTGTTTGTTTGTTTGTTTGTTTGTTTGTTTGTTTGAATTGAATAGGCTCCGAAACTACTGGACCGATTTGAAAAATTCTTTCACCATTAGAATCCTAAATTTTCCGTGATGAACATAGGCTATATAATATTTTCAAAAAAGTTAGGGATCCGAATGAAAAATTCAATAATTGAACCGTCCGCTGTATATTCAACCTCTTTTTCTATTATGGCGCGTCAGAATAGAAAAAGAGGTTGCGCACTGTGCTTGCTTTTTCTCTACGGCCAGTGTCAGTTATGGAGTGTCGAGTCAATGTCAAAAATCCCAATGCTGTTAGAAAAAGTAAGGGATCCGTATGAAAACTGTGAAACCCATCGTGTTATTGTGTATAATTTCTGAAATTTTTGTTTAATACCCGTGCGAAGCCGGGGCGGGCCGCTAGTATATTATAATTAAATACGCATGGTTCAGCGCATCTCCTATCGATAGGGATAAATCCATTAAAAATGTCTCTAAATTGGTACAACCTTGATTTGGTGCTGGTTTGAATCTATCAAAGATAGCTTGGCACTAAAGTGTTACTACTACTAAAGTCTTATGGCATAGAATCCGCGTGTAAAATGTGTCAAGTTTATGAGCTGGTGGCACGAAGCCAAAACTTTATGAAATTGCTTTAGGATCCTGTAAAGTTCAAATAGTGCGTGCTTCGGGGGAAGTTTATATGAAAACAGTTTACTGCAAACTTACCTAAACAAAACCATAGTAGAGGCAAAAGTTGAGGATAAAACGACAACAAACAAAATGTGTTATATAAACAGAATTATAATACGATAATAATAAATAAGAAAATGGGTAAATTTTGGTCACCTGACCAAATTTATCAATAGGAGTATGGACAACGATAGGTTTATCCTAATGCACATTATAACTATTACACTTGAGGCTGCTTGAAAAACTTAAGAGAGTTCAAATGACGTTGATAATACTCTTAATATTTTCTTTCTTTCTAAATATTGACACTGATATTCCCTGACAGATTTTTTATACTACTGCCGTAAGTATTCTCTGGCAGTGAAAACAAAGGACCGACACTCCTTCTAGCGGTTACAAGTGATTCGTTTTCTGACTTCACTTAGTCGACGTCATTTCCTGCACCTCTCATTTACAGCAAGCAATTATAACGTCTATCCTACAACGTTTAAAATGCAAATTGCTTCGTGCCAGGATTGACCAAGTTTAGGTCTCTGGGTCTTGCTGATAAATTAGGGTAGGTTCACCAATAATGAAACAGTTTACAAGCAAATGGTCCACGTTTTTTAGGAAAGAGACGGTTTACGAAGAAGGAACAACTAAATGAACCAATTTTTGGAATTTTAAGATTGATTGGCTTTGATAAGGATTTCCTATTGTAGTACCAAACTGCGTCTTGTATGGTCTTCTACACCTTCGAAGAATCTTTAAACCTACACCTATTCTGCGTTTCTCAAATGGATGATCGGTTGAGGAGTTGAGGTCACCACAAGTCTCATACACCTGTATTTACACACCAAAGCAGGCAAGTCGATAAAAGTTGACAAAACACAACAATATTGGGTACTACCAATCTTCAAACACTTAAATGGCCAACTATTTTTCACTTTCATTACTTCTTCCGTTTCCAATCGTAATTATCAGTAGTTTGGGTTTTTTGGCAGAGGGGCACATAATACCACTATGAGTCGCCACATAGATCTCTACATTACCATATTGTATGACGTTTAGGAAAATTACGTTGTACGGACATACATCTATACTAATATTATAAAGAGGAAAGATTTGATTGTTTGTTTGTTTGTATGTTTGTTTGTTTGTTTGTTTGTTTGTTTGTTTGTTTGTTTGTTTGTTTGTTTGAATTGAATAGGCTCCGAAACTACTGGACCGAGTTAAAAAATTCTTTCACCATTAGAATCCTTAATTTTCCGTGATGAACATAGGCTATATAATATTTTCAAAAAAGTTAGGGATCCGCATGAAAAATTCAATAATTGAACCGTGGGCTGTATATTCAACCTCTTTTTCTATTATGGCGCGTCAGAATAGAAAAAGAGGTTGTATAGCGCACGGTGCTTGCTTTTTCTCTACGGCCAGTGTCAGTTTTGGAATGTCGAGTCAATGTCAAAAACCCCAATGCTGTTAAAAAAAGTAAAGATCCGTATGAAAACTGTGAAACCCATCGTTTTAGTGTGTATAATTTCTGAAATTTTTGTTTAATACCCGTGCGAAGCCGGGGCGGGCCGCTAGTATATTACAAACGTATGACAAAACCTGGTTCTGCAGAAAATTAGTAGCCACCATAACAAGATCCGGTGGAAATAACTGCTTGTCCAACTCAGGACCCTTAACACTAAAATACATTTTCCATCTAAGAAAATTCTCGCAACTCTACTGATTACCCAGGCCGTAATAAAACCTACACTAATGCAACATAAATTTTATCTCCAGTACTCATATCCTGTATATACATACATACTTATACATAGGAGTGTTGGGGTTGGTGTACTCATACATAACTCGGGCAAGCCTTAAGCCAGACTCATAAAGCCAAATTAGGCGTGTCTTAGATAAGACACACAGGTGGTAAGTTCAAAAAGCAGGAGGGAATATTTCAGAGACAACACAGAACAAAACAGAAGAAGGCAAAGACTTTTCTGACAAAATATATAATCTTTATACTAATATTATATAGAGGAAAGATTTGATTGACTAGTATGTTTGTTTGAATTGAATAGACTCCGAAACTACTGGACCGATTTGAAAAATTATTTTACACTTAGAATAAATTTTTTTCTTGTGAGCATAGGGTATAGAATATTTTAAAAAATTAGGGATACGCGCTAAATATTTTTTTTTGTTAAATACCCGTGCGAAGCCGAGGCAGACCGCTAGTAAATATCTAATTTCAGTGGAACCTTTTAAGCGGAACTCTACTGGCTATGGAGAAGGTTCCGTTGGTTACCCCCATACTACAGCTAAGCTTAGCTAGAGTTTTACTTTGGGGCCTTTTGGAGCTAGACGAATCTGTGTGAAATGTAGATTTTTGAAGACTATTATTAAAACTGATTATTTAAAGGTTTTCTGGTAACATTCGAGAAAAGGAATTCATATTTAAATAACTATTTCTTTAGGCTTACAAAATTAAGCACTTAAGTCGAATCTCATACAATTAATTATTATGAAATACGACAAAAGGTTTTATTGTTATTCTTTGGACTTCAATTTTCATTTGCACTAGTGGAAGAAAGTCGCTTACTTATCTTATTTGAGTGATGTATTATAATTATTTTTGTATATAATAAATAATTTTGGTATTATGTATATATTTTTTGTTCTCTGAACCCGTGTATCCCATACCTAAGACTCACCTGAAGTTTCTTCAAAATACTGCATTTTCCCACACACGTGCTCAGCTAAACTCAACCTTACACCCCCGACATAAGAACTCTCTTTTGGTCTACATTAACATTAACTATGTATATTTTTGTTCGGTACACGTGTTCTCAAGTTTTAATGCGGTGATATTGTTATTTCTTTACTGGTACACCTTGTAGTCAGGAATAAGTTTATTTTTTCTGGAGTCAAGTATAGCTGGAGTAAGAATTATATTGTAACTTTCGCGAGTTATGTTATCCATTTTAATATTATAAAGTTGTTTTAACCCAACTGGGTGGAACATCAATAAGTGAGCAAATCTAGATTATAGCAAATTTACAAAGTGGTAACAAAACGCCTAAACCATAATCCAAAGCTACCCTGGACGGGAGCCGATTATTGACAACGTTTATAGACAAACTATACGTACATTATAATGTAAGTTGAACCAACATAATTACACATCAATCCCTATAAAGTAAGTTGATCATCTACCGGTACACAGATAAAGAAATAGTATTCGACCGGCTCGGCATGCACCGCTTTAGAATTATTCCGGGAATGCCAATAAATTGGAGCAGTTTTAGGCAAATGAGGTCCGCCCCGAAAGGGCTTTCTGAACGGATTAGGGTTGGACTGGCCCTGACTAGGAGGTTACTGTTTTAATGTAAACAAGTACGACAAAGTGCGAGTGTAACTCGCGCGTCGAGGGTTTTGAACTTTTGTCGTATAGGTAGGGTTTTGAACTTTTGTCGCTAGGTAAACGACGCAGGAGGGGGCGGTTTGATTCCCGCCTCGGGACTAATATTTGTACGATCTGCAGATTATTTGTTCGGGTGTTCTAGTCCTTTTCTACGTATACTTAAAAAATAATATGTAATGTGATACATATTCTTTTTAGGGTTATGCCATCGGTTGCAAAACCCTTATGGGATCACTTTGGGTCTGTTTTGTGTTTTGAATCCTTAATATCTCAGAAATCTATAATGAATATCGCAGCTATTGACTTGAAATTTGAAATTATAATACATTTTGTACGCCCGCACATATTTATAGAAAAATAAATGAAAATGAAGATTTTCCATACAAATTTTGAAATCGAAATTTTAAATGGGACCTACAAAGTCGAAAGTGATATCAAATGAAAGGTACTCGTTTGTAGATTTCAAACTAGTTTTTGAAATTTTGGTAAATTTTATACTGATATAATTTTTTTTAACCTTTCGTCATGTCCTTTGGTAATTTTTTTAACCTTTTTCAAAATATTTTAAAAAGTATAAATATTTTATTATCATGCTTTATGGATTGTGATCTGGAATAAATGAGTTAATAAATAAATAATAAACAAGTAGGTACAATAGCTTAGTAGGTAGTAGTATCATAATGGATGTATACCTATTATCATCACACATACATCCACTACTGAACGAGCTTCTCTCAACATGGGGGAGTTTGTATAGTAATCATCACGCGTGGCAGGCGAGTTAGTAATCGCAATACAGGTGTTAAAAGTTTTGAAAGTAAGCTGCTGCTTGCCTGTTAATAAATGTAAAGGGTAGTCTTGAATATGTTAAGGCTAATTAATGGGATGGGACGTATGTGAAAGATATAAGTGTATTTTTAAATTACAAAATATTTAACTTCGTTTAAAAAGATGGAGCAATGCAAAAGCGTATCCAATATCATTGTAAAAAGTAAACATCTTATTTTCATCCGGTGGTGTTATTTTTCTTTTGCTTAGCGATTCGTTTAAAATCTTCATGGAGTTTCCAACACGAAATAAAAATATGTAATAAAACCTTTTTATTTGAACGTTAATGAGTTCCCGGCCCGACCACGGCCCGACGACGTAGGATTATGAACACCCTACTATTGCTTCTCGATTTATATTTACGAATTCGATAGTAGGTATAGTAAATATAAATGACATACATTTATTTCAGGATAAAAACAAAAGATGATAAGGTTATTTTGTAGTCCATTATCTATAAGTACGTAGCATGAAGAAACAATGAGAGGAAATTATAAAGTGGAAATAAAAGCACAAAAATAAGCGCAATGGTTGCCTGAACATAGCTATGAGCAATGGCTAAAAAAATAAAAGTAAGGAATGCCAAAACTCTCGACAACGACTCATGGTTTGTTAGGTTTGGAAGCTAAAAAAGTCAAAACTAAAATGAAGTACATTCGAAAATCCGTAGTACGTCCCCGTAAAAACTGCAACGCAGCTTGATGAGGATGAATCTTTTTGCCGTCGTAAAGGTGATTTAGCAGAGAAATTAATAAGAAACGCCTCCAAGATTGATTAGGAGTGAAGTTACAAGATCCTTACGTTTAATGACTTGGAGTTTTGTGTTACCAGCTTGAGCTTGAAAGCTCATAATTATGGAAGATTATCGTGATGACGCGCCTTGATCGCTCGTAATTATTGTGTTGTAATCTTCGCAAATAGCGATGGAAGTAAATAAAGTTCTACAGAGCCAGTGTTTTCGTCTTTGGCCTTAAAAAATAACTTCGAAAACCCCAGTTATAAAATTATCATAAAAAAGCTGTAAAGGTAGGTTTTAGGTTGTAGACGAAATGCTATGAAGGTATTTGGTGCTTTTAATACTACGTTGGTAGTAGGTAGATACAATAACGGAATAAGGCTTATTCCCAAAGGTCCACGACTCCATTGTTTTCAAAAATCTTAGCTTCATAAACTGGAACAAAAACACAGATTCAGACCAACAGCAGCTAATAATTCAAGAAAAACTAATAATTAATTCAAATAAATAAACAAATTATGTATGTATTTGTGAGAATGTAACTCACATTTACAGTTAGAAATTAAATTATTATGTTTATTTAAATCTATGGGATACTTACTCGGCTGGCTCGCTAATAGCACTTCTTTACAAAGGGTTACTTAGTGTTATCATTATATGTTTTCTATGTAATATAATTTTAAAGTTGGTAAATAAATAAAAAAAATATATAATTTTACATACTCATTAGTTTTCATATGGTTACATGAAAGAACCAAACTTTTATTGGTGAGTCGTAAAAAAGCTTTCACGTGTAAATCTTAATTTTCGCAAGCTTGAAATAGCTGTTATTTATGTTTAGATGAAAGAAGTCAGGAACGTTTAATTCTTTGGAAATGTTTTTCTTTTCCGGTGAAAAGGAATTAAAACAAAAAATTTGACTGATGAAACGAAAGGTGCGTTGAGAGGCGGAAACAAAATGAGCGATAAATGCGAAATAGTACCCTAAACCACAGATTACTTGGTACGGAACCCTTTGATACGGAATCAGGTCAGGCGGTCTTTGTTTTAGAGTTCCGTTCGATTTGAGGGTTGCGGTTCTCAAAGAACTTCAATGCAGTAAATAGATATCAAAGGAATACTTTTGTTTCAGTTGAGAAATGTTTTACGGTGGCTGGTTAGCGAGTCAGGTACTTAATGTTCTTAAAGTGTATAAAGTGTATAATTATAAGATAGGATTTTAACTTTATCAATTAGTTCACTTTATTAAAAAATAGTTTAAAGAAATAAAAAATAATAAAGTTAATATCTTATTTAAAATTATCTAAATAAAGCATTACAGAGCAACAACAGGTCAATTTCAATGTATTCGTGAGTGTGTCACTCATGCTATTTCCGCCGCTCATTGCCTGCATTTTGTTTTGACTAAAAATAAAAATACAGCTTGAACAGATTGTATACGATAAGGTTTACTACCGTCGTACCACCGCAAGCCTAGATATAGCTTAATCAATAAAAGTTAACGTAATACCTGGCATAAGCCACTGAAATTCTCAGAGCCGACCTAAAACCCGGATCAAACATAAGATGAAGTTAGGTACATAATGGCTGTAAAGGTAAGCAGGTCCAACTTCACTCCGGTCACGGCTTTGAACATGGAAGAGGTACTTTAGGATAAGATATAATAAAGTTTGTAAACTTACGTGTCATAATTCTTGCTTTTAAAAATAGTATAATCACACCTTTTATGTTTATATTTATATTTATTATTTTGGTATATTATATATGGTATTTTGGGTATATTTTGGTGAGTCGATTCGGACATAAAATTTGCTGTTTGTAACTATACCTTTGTAGGTACGAGGTACGAGACCTTTTTGTAGGCGGATCGTTCATGCAAGGAAGTAGGTACCTACTTAAACATATCGCTGCAGTTGTTCTGAATTTATAATTTCTGATAAAACGTACAGCTGCATATCATTATATTGACAATACAAGATAATACAAGAAAAGTTAAGTTTTTGATGCATATAAAAATAATTTTCCCATTGTCTACCAGTATCTCCGACGTGTCTTAATAATAGTTAAGTTCGATCGTCAAATAAAAAAATATCGTCTGATTGAGGCCAATTTTCCCTAGTCCGAAGTCTCATATTACTACGAATTCAATAAAATAGGACAAAATGTCCATCGTTTCTCAAGGATCTTCAACTAGTCATCAAAAAATTCAACGCCAATTTCTTGGTGCCTTATAAAATCGTCTGCAAGTTATTTCCGTATGTTTCCATACACAGTCGGTGTACAACTTATTGGAGTGTTTTCCTTTAAATTTAGGGCTTCGTACGTGACCTAGCTTGTACACCGCCGGTACGCGGGCAGACGAGTTACGAGCGAACTTCAGGGAGCTCAAAATATGGTGAAGTTGCTTAGAGTGTAACGTCCACTGAGCGTAGCAATGCTTAGTTACATCATTATGTACGTCATAAAAACTTGCAAACCAAAGTTTACTGAAGAACTTTCAAGTTTTCAATTTTTTGTGCCTTTTCATAAAGAAAATCTACGAAAAACAATAGATCTTTCTTATCGGATTGCAAGCTTTTCTAGGCCTTATAAACAGCGAGAATAGATTTTTATTTAGTTGTTTGTTTTAGACTAGCAGCCCGCCCCGGCTTCGCACGGGTATTTTAAAGAATTTTAAGTTCTTACATAGGTACACACGTTAGATAAGGTAGTTTATTATTGAAGTTTTCATAGGGATCACTAACTTTAAAAATATTGTATAGCCTATGATTATCATTCTAATGATGATTTTTTTTCCAAAAAGCTCTAGCAGTTTCAGATCCTATTTAATTCAGACCACAAACAAACAATAAAACCTTTCCTTTTTAAAATTGTACCTTTACCTCCTTTACATAGATAAAGAAAAACAGGGAGAACTTAATTTTTTGGCATTGACTTTTCTCTCGCACCGCTATATCGCCTACATCAGCCTACATCGCATGGTTCCAATCTTGAAGTTTTTATATGTTTTGACATTGAGTTTCCTCTCGCACCCCAGTAACGAATTGTGATCTCTATGACAATCCATAACTGACACTGGCGGTGAAGTCGTCGTAGCAAAAGCGGTGCCATAAAAAAAGAAGTTGAAGTTGAGTCACAGCAAAACTCAGCAAAAGCGAGCAGCGCAAAAAAAGAAAAAAAAGAAGTTGATGTATATCGCTATGGTTTTATTATTGAAGTTTTTATACGGATCTCTAACTTTTTTGAAAATATTTTATAGCCTATGTTCATCACGGAAATTTTAGGATTCTTATGGTGGAAGAATTTTTGAAATTGGTCCAGTAGTTTCGGAGCCTATTCAATTCAAACAAACAAACAAACAAACAAACATACAAACAAACAAACAATCAAATCTTTCCTCTTTATAATATTTGTTTTAGATAAGCAGCGGGTTTTGCGTAGAGTGTAAAATGGTTTGGAATAACATCGGTAAAATCAATCATTACTTACTTTTCACAGAGTTTTCAATCGTGAAATGAATTCCTGGATTATTTTTCTTTCCATATTTGTTGTGTACGCATATTTCCGATTCAAGGTCTCACTGAAAGCTCACCTTTATTACCATCTTACCAATTCCTAAGTGGAACACAACCTTAACCCAAGGCCGTGTCTGAGGCATACAGTTTAATACGTTTATGAGTACCCGAGTGCCATACGAATGCAGAGCCAACAGATGGGGCTTATAAGTGTCCCATAACTCTGTTTACATGAGCCCTGATACGAGTTTGAACGTCTCGGCTTACAAGTTTTGTTTGACCTGGATGTAAGGTTGTGTTTCGCAACGCTTTCATCAAGTTTTCATCGTCGTGTGAATTACAAATTAATTTTGTACTTGATGAGGAATACTGTGTTCGTAAGTTTGCTAGCAATGGATAAAACTTTGGTACCAGAAGAAGGCTTCTTCTCTTATCATACTCAAGGTTGGATCTGTCCTACTAATGAAGGCTAGCCTATTCCTGTGGTATACCACCGGAATAGTAATAGTACTTACTGGCACTAAATAATACCACCAAAATAGTGCCACACTGGCACCATTTTACACCTGAAGGTTTAATTGATTTCTACGGACATAGAATAACTATATTTTTATCATTTATGAATATTTAACAGTAAGTACTCATTTAACCTATTAGTAACTTAAACCATGATTCGGTTTGTCCGTAAGTTTCAATCTCTATATGCTACGGTATCTCAATAAACAAACATGAAAGTGTTTTCCTTGCCCTATTTGAGTTACGTCTGAGGCAGGCAGAGTTCCATTCCTACCTCGAATCAAATGTTTTTACGATCTTCAAATCCAGATTGCGGGCTATCTATTAAAATCATATTGTATTAAATTTATCAGTAATCTAGTAGGGTACTATGGGGCTAGATGATGCTGTGTTGATTGTTCAGTATTTTTTATTTATTCTTTTTAAAATTTATCGTCTCCAAAATTACATTATAGTAGGTATATGGTCCAGTTCTGCCAATTCATTCACTGATTGCTTCACTAGTCGCGCTTGCTTTATAGACTATATTTAATAAAGTGAGGTCGCATTTAGAAGCCGCTTTATTCATATTGAACTCTCGGTACCATCTTGCGTATCTTCAGTTAAGCACAAATGTATTTAAAAATAACTTTTTGGGTACTCAATCATTTTGTGCATCGAAAACTGCAAACTTCTGCGAAGTTCAAAACAAGATGATAGATGAACCTCCCAATACCACCATCTATCCAGAACTTGGCAAGGAAGCGCGCGCATTAAGATAACCGAAATGTTAATTTATTATTTACACTACATTAAACCCCGACTTCGCTCACTCAGGCGGCAATCTGCCATAACTTCGTGATAGGGTTGTATTGTTTTTATGAACGTTTTTATTATTAAACATGATGTCTACATAAAAATGGTACTGAAAGTGCTCAGTTAATGAGATGAGGCATTGTTTCTGGTTATAAAATATGAATAAATTTTTCTTGCTACATCATCGTTCATTATTAAGTAACCAGTTTTTATAGGGGTTTTAGCCCGCCCTGAGGAACTGCGTGGTCTTTCACCGACATCAGGGATCACACAAGGTTGCCTGTCAACCAGAGATGTGCAGGCGGTGCAATGTATCTAATGATAGGTTCGCTAAGATATGAAAATTGATCGATTCTATTAGCAGCTAGAAGTGGAGGACACAGTAGGTCATCATTAAAATCAGAGTGAGAAAAGTAAAGTATCTAGAAAATTCGTCGTGGCACAATTCAAACAATATAAATAAGATCAAAACAATAAGTTACAACAAAAACACTCAGCGGCCAACCTTCCAAAACATTTGAATTACATTCGTTGAAAAAAAAAATCCAACGCAGGTTAATAATTAATACCAGTCTACTCAATAGTACTACGATAAGACGACTGAAGCCACGGGCACGAACGAGTTATCAATTAATAGGTAACCTAAATTTTTGTCCAAAAATTGTTCTAAACTTTTGAAAACTTGAAGTGTCTTTTAATTAGCAAAACTCTGAACAAGATGGAAGTTTCAATTTCGGAAATGTAACTTCCGGTCAGAGCAAACAAGCCACTTACTACAACTTTCCTACCTAAGTTCTGAAATAAAGTTGGACGATTAAAATGTCCAAGTGAAAATGCCTACAAAATATGAATACTATTCCGGATTGAATCTCATGTTGCTTGTGAAGGCAGAGCAACATTATAAGAATACATCCTAATAAATAGTAGAAAACAAAAATGTTAGATAATACACTAGAAGTACTTTTAATGCAAATACATAATTTAACAAAACTGTATCACCACAATAAAATAATAGAAAACTCGCCGGCACATAGCGTTTAGTGGAAGATTTTGACTGCAGGATGTCTCTTGAATGTACTCAACCCCTTTTCCTTAAGTGTCTCGTTTGTAACGACTCAGTCCCAACTCAGCTGGGTGGCTGGACTTGGAAAGGGAACTGAAACTCACCAAGGTTCAGAGTGATTGATGGCAGTAGAACTGAAGTTAGGAAAGATTTTGAATTGGGGTGTAAGAGTTTCTTATGAGTTTCCGAAGTGAATACAAATCATGTGAGTTTGTATGAAGTGAACCCTTGAGATTGTATGAAACCTTAAAGAATAAGTTTTTATCAGTATTTTGCTTGTATTAAGTTATTTTGGTTTCTAACTTTTGGTTTTTGTAGCATAGTTTTCTTAAATACAATAAAACCGGCTGATCAAAATCAGTTGCGTTTGTGTGACCTATTGTATACTTAGGAAAGGTACTGTAAACTCCAGATATTGCATTATTTCATTCTCAAAAACTGCCAAGCTTATTGATTGTTTTCCTTTATACTTGTTATTGTTAAGCGACTATTGTCGTAGGCTCCGTATCAGTTAGCTAAGTATTGTTCTCTGGGGTAGAATAAACAAAATATGTATAATATATAAAAATAATAATTTACGCATACATTACGTAAATTATTGTCATTTAAGAAACTAATTTTAAATATTGTGCTCAGTCAATGACGATGCCAGGAATGTTGGAGAGGAAACGCTGTGCTTCTCCGATAAGGTTTATTTTCAACGCGTACAGTAACACGTAAAAAATCCTTATAATATACCGTCAAATAATCCCTCTTACGTAAACATTGCAAACATGGGAGTTCACATCCTAAGGCTGCATTCTCAGTGAAATCAAGCGCGGAAGCAGTGGGAGTTATTTGATAGCTTTCGAAAAATTCATGCACGTTATCCAACTTGGAGGAAGTTAAGTCTGACCACTGACTTAATTACCACCAAGTTAGATTTTTAGCCATGGCAATAACAACGTAGGCTAGCCAGAAATGTATTCTAGTATTTATGTATAAGTATTATATTATGTATATATGTTCCCAGCCACCGGCACCGGGGGTTTAACACTGCTAAATTACTGGCTTCTCCAGTGAAATCTTAAGGCAAGCGTGTTAACGTACCAACAAAATCTGACCATAATCTACTTCCTGTTCCGCCGTTTACTAAAACATACCCTAAGACGCGGAGGTTCTTGAAATTTCTTAACGCTCACTTATTTTATGCATGACGGGTCCTCCCAACACTGTTTTGCTCTTAGTTAATAATCTGTTACGAAATGCCTGCTACAGCACGTTTTGAACTCGCTAACTCGGCTTCGGCAGTGTAAACTTGCCTTTAGTTTGCAGAATGTTGGCGTGTTTTGATAATGTTGGCTACACTTTGTTTGTTTAGTCTAGAGGTTAAAGCTGTAAACAATAAATACAAATCGCCGAAGCAGTGAGCCTTGTGCTACCCTTGTGCTGATAAGGGAAATAAATTCAGGCTAGCCTTAATATATGTAATATACTAAGGAGAAAATAGATAGACGAAGTATGCGAGTACCCATAGTATCAGTTGTATAATCCTTGTCTCGCCAATCAACATTTTCATTGCTAATAACGCACTAAATGATTATTTATTTAGAAACATAACATGACGTGAAACTTATCATGACGTGTTTTTCAGGCGATGGTATATACATAGGTAACATAATCAAAGGAATAAATCCTGGGCTAGTTATTTATTAAACAAATAAATTGCAAGTGACATAGAGGCAAACTTAAGTAGGTTGGTCCTACAGTTGGGCACCTCAATCATGGGGGCGGCGGCGCCCACAAACTAGATCGGAGCGTCATATTGCAATAACGAAGAAGTCAAGTCAAGTCGTTCGGAGCGCAGACGCCCCGCCGCCAGCACCGGCCGTCGGGGTAGCTCCCCACGGAGCTCACCAACATGTATTTACTCTACCAGCGCCACGCCTTCGCATCGACATCGCCTACCAAACCTAGCACGCACAGACTCGCGTATATCAACAAAGCACGGAGTATGATACGGAATCCGGAATACGGTACGGATAACCTCCAAATTTTTAGGTATTGTATTATCAGTGGTACGGATAACCTCCAAATTTTAGGCTTGTAAATTCATTTTTGATGTTTGCTACTGCTACCATACGTGTGTATTTAATGTCGTGGGACGTATTCTGTCAAGACTCAACTTAATGTATTGGGACGTATTCTAAGACTAAGCAGTGAATGCTTTGATACGCTTACAGAGATGGGGTGTCATCACAGTCATGATGGATATGACAGCGCAGTTTTACTAAATAATAGGGTTCCTTAATATGCACTTTTAGGGCACGGAACCCAATCGCACCTAATTCTAGGGTCAAGCAGATTTGTGGTTTCTCTTTAATTTAATAGGTACCTTCACTTCGTTCAGACGTCTATTTTCGCCAATAACGAATGAATCTCCCACGTGGATATTAGCAATAAACTCGATCATCCACTGACACGACAGTGTATAATTGAAAACTGACAGTTATTAGCTGCGTAGGCTGTCTGTGAAACTCAGAGGCGAAAAAGCTTCCAGACGGTCTGATGCCGTGACCAAAAACAGCTTAGAAAGCGTACTTACCCATTTAAAACGCAATTTGTTTTGTTGAAGTTTGTTTCGAATTACGCAAGAGATTGTCAACGAAAAAAATCAAAAGTGAATTGCCTAGTATCTTATCTGATAAAAGTAATGCTGGATAATTCACACACCATCATCTAGCCCAAAGCCAAGTGTGTAGCTACTCACACATTTGTTAAATATTGTCAATTTCCAAAACAAAGACGACATCTCGTGGAAAATACGTCACATTTCGTACGATCTCAACATCTAAGGTGGTCCTCCAATTCATAACCGTATACATAAAAAAATATACTGAGACCACGGTATCAAGCCATGTGTTCGCAAACTGTAATTTTGAAGTTTTAGAACTTAGTTTCAAATTATTTACGAGGTAATTTATTATTAAAAGGAAATAACTTCGAATCCCTCGGAATTGTTCTATTTATTAGACAGTTGTTAAAGGTATCGGAGAATAAATTACACCGGAAATATCTACCACATAATAAACTTACGAATACTTAATAATTAAAGATCAAATTCCTAAATCAAATACATGTATTTCAGGACAAGTAATATTGAGTTAGATTGTAGGAATAGCCATACCAGCTAGGCAATGCAGCCAGCCTCTTAGGAGTCAGTTGAGCGTGTAGGCTGCAACAGTCTGCAGTTAGCTCAATTGTTTTGATGTTATTCGTTCTAATTTGTTAGTGCCTAATATAATAATACTAGGCAGTAATTCATAATTATAAATAAATGAAAGAGGTTTTCCCCCACTCCTGGGTAGTAATGTGATTGGTAGATCGTAACTGTTTAGCAGTTTGATTTGAGCAGTCTACTTGTGGATGTGTTTTAACCGGCTCTTTTTAAAAAATAATATGATCAACAACTTCTGCCTGTAACTTTATAAGTTTTGGAAATAAATATTCTATTCTATTCTAACTATTACGTTTATCAAACTCAAACTAAAGGCATGTTTTCACAACGCTCTTCGTCACACGACGTCCTAATAGGCTTTCATCTTTCGACATTAAAATGTATAGTGCTCGGCTCAGTGTAGTGTAGCGTAATAACAGGCTTTTTCGACGCAATCTCAACAGCTACGCGGCCCGTGCGCGTGCCGCCGTGTGTGGAGGCCTTAAAAGCTTCGCTATTCTCAGTTTGTAAGGAGTAAAACGGTATTTTTAGGGTTCCTGAAAACAGTAAAAAACATAGCAGGATATTTTTGTTGATCAATTATTGAAAATACGCCATCTTGAGCGAGTTCAGGACAAGAAGACGACTCAAATCAGGGGATCGATAACCTTAATAAAGGAAAAAAATTGTGTCACAAACTACAGTGTGGTAGGTACTTATCGTATCCCTTTTGTAGGGGAGAATAAACTACTATTTATTACTGAAGAACGTCTAAACCAATTTGGCTGAAAATTGGTGGGAAGGTTGCTTAGAACCAGGAGCGGACACACAATTCTTTTTATCTCGGTGTCATGATCCCGCGGCATAGTACAGGGACACGCGGACGAAGTCGCGGGCAAAAACTAGTATCCTGTATAAATAGTGTTTAACATTTAAAAAAGATAAAGATTGAATTTGTTTCATTGAGCATAAATTCTTTGACAATTCTTCTTAACCTACAGTATAATTGGAACTTGAGTTGTGTGTGCCTGGTTTTTTAAAAACCCAAATCTTAAAAATTTTATTTAACAAAAGACAACAAAGTAAATTTTTAATAATAATACAAAAAAATAGCAAACACCATTCATCATATACAACGGGCTTGGTAAGTACACTTGGGGACAAAGAAATAGCAAAACTGTGAAATGGCGCCAGTCCGTATATTGCACCCTAGTGTACCGCATGAAGCCCGCTTAGATTTCATATGCATGTTGCAGCCCAATAACAATACTGACATAGAAAGATACACCTGTGTATTAGGTGTATTCAAAAGAATCGGAATCTTGACAGATTCAAAGACAGATTGCGATAAAAATAAAAAAACCCGTTTTCTCTTCTCTCGTTAGCGGAAGCGCCTTACTTATTCTGTACTTGAATTTAAAGTTTCCTGAATAAATGTGTCAATATGATCACTACTTACTATCATTTCATTATTAGATAAATTGTTTCATTATTATTCATTATAGTTCCCGTTGTGGACTAGATGCTGGGCCACTTCCTCAAATGAGCGACATAGCGCCCTGTGTTCAGCTTGTCGCAGCCAGATGCTGACTGCAATCATGACTTTATTGTCACTCCACACGGCTACAGACCAAATACGCCAAATACCCCACGAATAAAGGTCAATTTTTAAATTTAATGTAAACGGACTTGTCATCCGCGACCACATCTCCATACAGCCAAAACAATTGGTACATAGTTAAGATAATAAATAAATAGTGCCGGACAATCCACACAGCATCATCTAGCCCCAAGCTTAGCAAAGATTGTGTTATGGGTACTAGTTGACTGATATACATAATACAATAGTAGTACATAATATAGACATTTTTTAATATACATAGAAAACGACCATAGGATATTGACAGATAATAATGATTTATTCTTAAAAACTTATACTAAAACAATTTATCTAAAAGGTTGAAGAATTGGAAGAATATTACAACCACGTTTGGATAATTATTTGAAAAGCTAAAAAATAGTAACAGTGAAAATATATCCTCAAAACTTTATGCCGGTGAGTAGATTTAAAATTATGAGCAAATTTTGCTCCTAAAACTATATAATGTTGCGTTAGTCACATTATAAACTGTCTTGGTATGAACCTGGTCAGTTTTCTAGTAGTAAAATTTCCAAAGTTCCTGCAACATATACTTTTTTTGTCTATTGTGCAAAGACAATAGCTTGAACGTTTTCATGTTTTTCCCGTCATTTTATTTTCGGTTTTCAGATTTTAGCTGTTTTGCCGTTTATTCAAACAATGGAGTTTTCGGATAACTGCTTTTGGCAGATCTGTTTGCGGATGAATAATGGGTTTGAAGGACTATCAGAGCTCTGAATAGCCACAAACCGGTTTATTGTTGACACTTATGTTGATATAAATAGATAGAAAATACTGTATGACTAAGAAAACTAAAGCAATACAAACAGACAAGCTTAGAGTAGAGAAAGTATAAAGAGCAGTCTTATCGCCATTAGAATACGCAAATTTAAAATATAACCACCCACATTGGTCTAAGAGGAATTTGTGCATTTTTCTTCGAAATCTTAATCAAGAAAACTCAAAAGAAAATCCTAAATGACAATGGAGGCGTACCCAATATGTACATATTATTCTTAAGCTAATGATAACCTTACCTACTTATTAACATTAATAGTTACAATAACAAACTGAAGTCAGGAAGGCCGTGATACTCCCTCGTGCTTTGGAAGCAGCGTGAACCCGTTGGCCCTGCGCCTGACCTCTTCCCGGTTGGTCTGAGTGTGCACCAAGTGTGCACCTACGAGTATGTTTCTGCACACACTTGCACTATAATAATGTCCTGCGCACCGAGCTAAGCTCCGTTAAGAGTGGAAGACGTGGCCGAAGATTCAGCTTGGCGGAAAACATTATACAACTTGTAATTTAATAGACGCTATTGTGCGTTTTCCTTGTAACGTTGCTGGAACGCTTTCACCGCCCGCCTTTTTGACATGCCGATAGATATGTGCGTCGTGGGCCATGAAAATGTTAAACCATTTGCCATCATCGTTTTATGAAATATTAGCCCCAAGTATTTAACAAACATTTTAGAGATAATTCATACAGATTCCTATTGTTTTTGAAAATGTTCTACAGCCTTTCAGGAAAATTCGTCAGGGATAATGTAGGATTCTAATGGTAAATGTTTTCAAATCCAGTACTTTCAGAACTTATTGATCTTTCCTCTTTATAATTTAGTTGTTATATACCCATAAATTACTTACAATTGTGATCTACCCAACCAAACCCAGCGAACTCCTTGTTATTATTTTAAATCGTCCTCTCAACAATACCAGCCTCGTGAAAGCGTTACTGGCATCCTCCCAACTAGGACACCGTGTTAATTCCTATAACGAGACCAATTTCATTGAAGTGATATCTTGGCGAGGGCTTGTTTTAGTAAATCCAGATGTGACTATTGGGGCCCGTTTGCAGAAACTTGCCCAGTAACGTGCGCTAAGTTTGGCTTCTAGGCTAATTTACTGAGGGCCTAAAACTGGAACAATGTGAAATATTCAGTTGCCTCGGCGTATGCTTCACGGCAGAAATATATCACAGGCCCATGCTGGTCGATTTAGATGTTTATCACCGATTGAAAAAATACAAAAAAATATCAATAAGCAGTGAAAATGAGTGAGACAGTCGCGAATACATCCAATTCGACCTATTTGACAAGTTACGGTCATGATGGTCACTAACAACAGACATATCTGTTTCTTTTTTGTAATTTAACCGGTATGTACCTATGTGTAGATATCGAGACTTCTTCGCTACAAAAAAACCTGTATCTTTATTATATGTATTTGACACCTTTTACACGTGTCAAATGCAAGCATACCCAGACACTCGTGTACATACGTAAACAGCACACAAAAATGGTATGTAGAAAAAAGAAAGAAATCTAAAACAGTTGAGAAAAACATGAATAAACGTTGCTTTAAATTCATTAAGTAATCGAAATAGAATTGCCCTATATTGCCGAAAATTTGTAATATACGAAAATTTGTTATATACGACGTAAGCCTCACAATCGTCGTAGCTGCAAATTAACACCTACATATTCAAGCACATACACAAAACAACACAAAAAAATCAAATTTTCGTAAGTATTTCTATAGATTACATTTTCCTTTACCTTTAATAAATAAGCTTTAAAATGTCATATTAAACACAGTACTTTTACTAGGTTTTTTCAAACACTTTTAAAATTTGCGAAGCTTCACACAAAAACCTAACGACGACGACGTTTGGACCGTGGCGTCGAGTACGAGCGAGGAACTTTCTTATTTTTTTTGTTATGATTTTTTTTATGTTTGAATTTACTTTGAATATAGAACTGAAAGCGCTTTCTTGTTGATTTTTGGATGTACGGGTGATTCGACCTCTATAGTAGAATGGTACCAATGTACCTGTGTGTACTCTGCTTTGTGCATTGCTACGCGAGACAAAGACATCCGAAAAAGCTGTACGCGAAATCTCTTTGTTTTAGCACCTACTTCAAAAATTAACTTAGTATTTATTAAAAACATTTTTCTGTTATTAAGACATATAATTGTGGAGGATGGAAGGAGAAGTATAATTACATATTAAATGACTTATTGCTCTGAGTTTCAAACAAACGAAATACCACACCATAGCTACGAATAGGCACCTATCCAATACAGCACAGAAAGGGCAATTCAAAATCCTTCACGAATCCAGGCCGGGTATTAATATTATAGGGAAGAGAATCAACTGCTGAATATTACAGCGCCTGTGTCATTTCACGTGTATGTGTTGCAGTCCAAGTTTAGCTAGGTATAGTCGAACTTGACCAATGTTTACTAATGCTGGACAAAAGGTTAGGTATTAATATTATAGGCATGCTAAATATTACAACGCCCGAGTGATTTGACGAGTGTTTGTGTAGCCCCTGAAAAGCCCCTGAAGTGTCATGTGTAGGCATTCGGACTAGGTACACAAATGATAAAAGGTGAAAATCACAGCTGGTGACATTCTATGCTACCGCGGCTATTGTCGACCAACCAACTAAAATGTACTTACGGAAGTGATAATTTCTTACAAAGTCCATTGAAATAAGATAAAAAATACTACTCTGCCTATAAAAACAGAACAGACTTTTGATAAGTTATCTTCCAAATGAATGAAGTAGCCTGAAGACCTTTCGTCATTCGACTAACATTCGACAATCTCGTGTTTGACTTGTTTCTTTTACCTATACAACATACACGAAAACAGTAAATGAGTTCCCAGAATGCTGTTATGAAGGCAGCTAGTATTTTATGGAACTCGCTTTGATTGTTTTTCTTCGTTTCAGGTGCTTTTAAAGGCTATCAAAGCATTTTAGCAGTTTTTTTGCCGAGGACTAAAGCAGTGTCTTACGTCACAAGCGTGATTGAACCCCGAGTGCAACTCAGGTTTATAGAATGTTTAAGGACAATCAAACACAAAGAAAATATCAGTCCAATAATCCAAAATTCTAAATTCAAAAATATCATACCACTTAATCAGCCAACTACAGCGGTTGCAAGAGCAAACCATAGAACTGTAATTTAAATATTTGATTAAAAAAAATATGGAACCTATAGGTTTTTTATATTTGGATCCTTTTAAATCTAAGTCTGATTTGTAGGTATAGAGGTACAAAAGGGCCACTGTTAATCTTGTTTAAAAAAGGCAGGATCGCAGACCTAATAGGTTGGCTACAATTGCGAAGTTCAGGGTGAAATCTGAATTTGGCTAAAATTTTACCAAAGTTCAAATAACTTTTGAGCCACTGAATATTGCAGAACATACAGGGGTTAAATCAAAAGGTACTGAAGTACGCCACCCACCGATAAGCCCTGGTTACACCGTGTAACTAGGGGTGGCTCATCATACATATAAATATAAAGTCTGTTTTCTGAGTAAAAAGTTTGAAAATCATCAATCTTTCTAGATTGAATTTATCAATGACGTATTGCTAGCTAGTCATTTTGCTAAGTAGGTTTTGTCAGATGGACCCAATTTTTATAGGTATATTTTGCTTGGCCAACTCAAACTTAGCTCTTTTCTAGATTAGAGTCTATCTAGGGGTTCTAGACTAGACACATCGTTACTTAAATTGTGGGAAAACGAAGGTATATTCGCGATAAAAAGTGCTCAAAAAGTATCATAGTCAATAAGTATTTTTTCTTTTTAATATTTGTGTTATATCACCAGCCAGTACAAGAGATTGTTCCTTTTTCATAAATACTTGACTTTTTGGTGTTCCATCGACATCGACATCGAAAATGGTACTGAACGCTTTCTTGTTGATTCTTGGAGGTAAGGGTGATTCTCCATGGTAGAATGGTTAGGAACTTTGCTTTGTGCATTGTTACGCGAGACAAATACACTCAAAAAAGCTGGTAGGTATTAGAATTAGTGAAATCTTTGTTTACTTCAGATTGAATTGAATTAGGACAATTAATATAGTATTATGCAAATGGAAAAGAAGGGAAAAATAAATGGTAAGCAAGAAGGGAATAATAATTAATATATTAATAATAATAATAATCGATCAATTATTGATCTGTTGCAGTGGAAGTAGAGAAGTGTAAAACGTGTGCATTATTTTCTGAAGGTAAGTTTGGATTGTTTTACTTTTTGCAATGAAATTAAAGTAGAGTGTTTAACTTGGCCAAAACCACTCTTGGTCTGGCATAGGTCATAAATTGTCTCGTTAAAGCAATCTACAACTATTTTTCTTATATTGGGTTTCTAAGAACTAGTGAAGTGTATTTTGAGTATAATAAACTTTAGTCTATAGATTACCTATTGTGGGTTGGATTAAATGAAAGATGTTGTTTCACTTTAAAACTGAGTCTATTCCGTATGAGACAAAGTACATAAGTTGCAATTACGATATTCTATTATCCTAGTTAAGGATATGTGTGTTCGCGGCGAAGGGTTGATGAGTGACTGGTTGGACTCTGCTTAACGAATGAATTTGCTAAATTGCAGAACGCAAAAGTCACGACGACTTTACTTTGAACTGTGTCACCACATGTAGTTAAATTTAGACTGTAGTTTTATTCCAGCGAGCGATATTTCGTTTTGTTACTTAGTCACCCTTGACCTGTTCCATTTGTAGGTTCACCAAATCTCGCTTAAACTGGTAGATAACAATTCAAACTCAAACATTCTGAAGGTATCTCAATTAAAAAGTTTTCTAAATCCGAAAATCTACGAATTTTGTTTGATAAAAGCTGTAACTTTGTGAAGTTGTCTAATTATCGACGAATTAATTACTTTATTCTTTGTTGTAACTTCGTCAGTCGAGTTTTATATAGGGACGTAATTAAAATGTTTTTAGTTTTGAAATTAAAATTGGGCCACAGCTTATTATTAAGAATTAATCCAATTAGATCCGATCTAAACTGGGTATGCATCATCATCAACAGGATAAATTGTGCTCAAACGAAGCGTTAACTACCTTGTAGCGTTATTGTGTATCCTTACGTGTAAAAAAGAATAAATCACTTATTGATGCCGAGTAGTCCAACGATTTACTACAGAAAAAAAGGTACAATTTTGATTTATTGGTTTTGATTATAATTATCACATTTATCACTGTATGATAATATAAAAAAGCCTTTTATTTTTATGCAGTAAATCGGTAATTCAAAGTTCGTAAATCCATTTCTAGTATCTATTAATATTTTAGTAGGTAATTAGTTTAGGTATTTATTACATATGTTTAACTTATATAGGTACTATTGTTGTTTGTTCATTTTTCTTCAAGAACCCCTCTACAGCTAAAGGCGTATACTTAAGGTACTTTTCCCTATCACTGATTGTAGAGACCCTGGAAGAATTCCCTGAACTTCACTTGAAACCTAATCTACACTAATATTATAAAGAGGAAAGATTTAATTGTATGTTTCTTTGAATTGAATAGGCTCCGAAACTACGGGACCGATTTGAAAAAATCTTTCACCTTTAGAATCCTACTCCATGATGAACATAGGCTATAGAATATTTTCAAAAAACTTACTATTCCGTATGAAAATATTTTTTTTTGTTAAATACCAGTGCCTACGGAGCTGAGACGTGGACACTCACGATAGGGTTGGTCCACCAGTTCAAAGTCGCTCAGCGCGCTATGAAAAGAGCTATGCTCGGAGTTTCTCTGAAGGATAGAATTCGTAACGAATACATCCGATAGAGAACTAAAGTCATCGACATAGCTCAGAGAATTAGCAAACTGAAATGGCAGTGGGCCGGCCATATATCGCGAAGAACCGATAACCGCTGGGGTAAACGTGTTCTTGAGTGGAGACCGCGACTCGGTAAACGTAGTGTAGGACGCCCTCCGGCCAGGTGGGATAACGATCTGCGAAAGACTGCTGGCAGATGCTGGATGCGAAAAGCCGAAGACAGGGCGCTATGGCGCTCATTAGGGGAGGCCTATGTCCAACAGTGGACTAACATAGGCTGATGATGATGATGACCCGTGCCGGGGCGGAACGCTAGTAAAATAATAAGTTTCAAAACCTGCAAGTCACTTGCATTAGTAAAGTTACTGTCCTCCATTACCCGAATCAGCGAGAACTGCTAACTACCTGTCGGTCAGCGCTCCAATACCCATCAGCGGTCAAATTATAACTTTCAACTGGTAAGGTGCATTCCTTGCATTTTCATCCTAAGAACAAGATGAAAGAGTAAGCGGTAAGAGGTTTGATTCTGCGGTAGCGCCCACTGAGAGGTTACCTTTCCACCTACCAGATGTTATTACATCTATTATTGTTTTAATGGGTATTCTCTAAGAGATTAATAGGGATGAGTCAAAATTACAATGTACTCGGTCTCTGGGTTCCTTCAGTGTATACTGAAAAAGGGTAAATTATAGGCAAACTGAAGATGCAATCCCGTAAGACGGGGCAGACGGTAGCGGCAGGCAACACCGAAGGCATGTGTTGCGACGGCAAAGAAAATTCTTTTTGCAGTATCAATATATTTTGAGATTAATTCCGACAGCTGACTGTAACGGTCGTATGCACGATAGCAGACCATAGAAGATCAGCGATCATTATGATGTTTTACGGTGTATCATTTATAATTTAATTGTTTTATTTTCTAATCTATGATATAATTTAATTTTATGATAAGCAATAATTCATATTATAATTGAACTTTATGATATTATTTACGATGACTTCTGAATTTACTGACATGTAACAAGCGCTACAATAAATAATCTGAATCTGAATCAGCTGGGTCGCATGGAGAACCAGTAATTTTTATTTAAAATTCGGTACCTATGCTATTTTTTACCATCTACAGCTTACAACTTAAACCAATAGTGTAAACTGGAACTTTTCCAATAAATGTTACGGGATGTCCCGGCGGTCAGGCTGCATTGTGCCCTTTGATTAAAGGGCTCTAACCGCTTTTAACTGGTTTTAATCTTTTAACCCCAATTGCTTTTGTTCAGGATTTAGGCAGGTGAAACATTCTTTTGTAATGTTGAAGTACAGGGTGAAGTAAACCGTATTTAAACCAATGATTAAGATATGAATAAATATATAAAGTTACGATTTCAATAAGTACGTAAGTAGTACGTAAGTAGTACGTAAGTGTGCACCTATTTTGCTTGCGTTGGATTTTATCTATGATAACATCGATTTCATACATTAGAATTCACAAAAAATATTACCACTTACACTTATAAAACCTTAATCAGGGATAAAACTATGTTATCTTTTTTAAGTTCATTTCTGGCGATCGGGCTATTATAACGGCCTGTTATGTACTGAAGAAGTTGAGCCCACGTTTGGGGATCCCAACAATGCTGATTGAGACGCCAGATCTCGCGTGATGTTTTTATCAGCAGAATTTATTGAAAGCCTCTGTTACTCGAATTGGAATCGCGTTCGTTGATAAAGATATTTTAATGTTTTTTCGTTTGTTTGTACTTGTTATTCAAGGCTCAATGTTGTACAGTGAGTATTTATTGGAGCGACGATATTATTGAGTTTTTATATTCTTTGTGAAAAGAAGTGTCCGATAGGCCGGTTGGCGTGCCTAACTAAACCGTATCGTTATGTTTTTATATAAATACAAAAAATAATTTATATATGTACCAAAAAATCCATTATAGAAGAATAAATGCTATATTTATATTTAAGTACTTAATAATTACAGATATTGCGTTGTGGTTTTAGAATTGTTACCCATAGTCCCCGCACTAGGCAAGGCCTGTTTCGCGGGAAAACAAGTGTACAGGCGGTACACTAGCAATAATACTGAACAGTGTTTGTTGCGAAGAAACTAAAAAATTTAATATTTAATGAAAAGAAACTGAAAAACACAATATAAATCTTTCTTACAGTTAACACACATGTTCTGAAACAAATATTAGTACCTAGTTTAAAGTTTTTTAAAAATATTGACGACTGTACTCTGTCCAGTTGCTAATCTGTCCAGCTGAGAATCCGTCCAGCTGAGAAACCGTCCAGTTGCGAATCTGTCCAATTGCTACGGAGCGAAATAGTGTATATTTTAATAATAGCGAGTTCATACATTAAAACTCTCATAATAATGAAACCCATAACCAAATAAATTAATAAGAAGACAACAAATAAAGATTCAATAAAAGAACGTCCTAACTAGGTTACCAACAGTAAACTAATCAGAAAGCGACACAAAAACAATTAAATCGAAAAGCGAATCACGTCGCGCGTCGACTTTGTCAGACCTCATCAAACACCCGATACTGTGTCAAAACAAGAGTTCACGGAAAACTTAATTAGCTTGTGGTGCAAGTTATAGGAGATTGTGGAAATGTGATTAGACCATAAGTGGTTAGCAATATATTATGAAATGTTTATCTGTTAACCTAACATCCATAATAAACCGTGGCAAAGTGGAAAACTATATTAACCATTCACTTAGACCAGTTATACCTAAGAATGAATGTAGGTACCTACATTCATTCTTAGGTATAACTGGTCAGTACATGCAACCAAAAACAAATGAAATATGAAACTACCAAGAGTTCGGTCAACATTATGAAACTAATTACTGGTTTACAATAAACCATAACAACGTTGTTATGGTTTATTGTAAACCAGTAATTAGTTTGTTGTTTTATTTGTTGACCGAACTCTTGCGCCAAGTACACGTCTGTGCTAAAAGTTTTGACAGATTGTATAGTTAAGGTTAGGCTCAGTATTACTTTTGTGTCTGCTTTCCGTCATCATTATTGTGAAAGTCCAATTGAATAGTTATTTTTGGATACCTGAAACGATCCCGTGCATAATTTCTCACTAGGTTCATAAAGCTATGACCTACTTTCTGGGTCTGCTTTCCGCAATTCACATAAAAATATTAAAGTTAAGTTGCCCTTTTTGTTACTTTCCACGCTTTTCGCTACTATCTTTACCCCGAACCCGAACGCTTCACTTTGTATACATTACAGATTACTGTTTTTTTCCTATTCGCGTCACGCGATACTGGCGAGTATCGAATATTATTTTACTCGTTAGCAACTCGATCCCAATAATCGAGGATCGATGTCGGAAACCTTATAAAGAAAAGACATTAAATTTTAACGTGTGATTGTGACAGGTGTGATACTTTACATCAATATGTACACTGTTACAGTGTCTTTAAAAAATGTGAATAAAGACTCTGTGGTATTTGGAATACAGATATTTTGAGAGCAAATAAGATATCAATCTCGCGTGACTATAAGAAAAAGAATCTTTTATAGTTTCAACTGTGTTACATGTGTTAATTTATTTATTGTGAATTCAGCATGAATCAATAAAGTATCATAGTTACTAAAGAATAAAGAGTAATTCATTTGACTCCGAGAGATTACATTATATTATGTTTTGTGGCTAAGCTTAGATAAGTTCAAAATAACTAAACAAATCATGCCGGAGAATTTACACGACAACATTCAACCGTAATGTCCAAAAGCATTGTAATAATATTAAAAAGGAGACGTTTTTGATTGATCTAATCATGAAAATGATTTAAATACTACAGTTCTTCGTTTATAATATTCTTCTTCTTTCAACAATAAAACCTCAAAATGTTCATACTCGAAATCTTTGCAAGAGTTACAAGAATCCTTCGCACTCTGAAGGGAAAGATTATACAAAAGAATAATTTGCGAGCCAGCACAGGATATTGGCAAACACATTCCTATGCAAGTCAAGTTTCCAACAATAGCTCTAAAGCATGTTACACTCGATTCCTAAGCAAAGGTACTTATTAATAACATAACTATTCGAGAAACTTCCTTGATCGTTCCCAGAAATACCGTGGATGATGTAGCAAGTACAATAGTATTGAAACACTGGAACAAACTTCTTGGACGGAAGTGAACTAAGATGTGATAGTTGGTTGAACTTGAATTAAACAATATTGCGGTATGCAGATGCAAATAGACACGATTGGAATAAATGTTAAGAATATTGTTGAATAAATGTCAAGCAAATTTGAGAATAATTCGAGAACTCCGACAATCTTGAAATAACGTCTATCTATACTAATATTATAAAGAGGAAAGATTTGATTGTTTGTATGTTTGTTTGTTTGTTTGTTTGAATTGAATAGGCTCCGAAACTACTGGACCGAGTAAAAAAATTCTTTCACCATTAGAATCCTTAATTTTCCGTGATGAACATAGGCTATATAATATTTTCAAAAAAGTTAGGGATCCGCATGAAAAATTCCATAATTGAACCGTGGGCTGTATATTCAACCTCTTTTTCTATTATGGCGCGTCAGAATAGAAAAAGAGGTTGTATAGCGCACGGTGCTTGCTTTTTCTCTACGGCCAGTGTCAGTTTTGGAATGTCGAGTCAATGTCAAAAACCCCAATGCTGTTAAAAAAAGTAAAGATCCGTATGAAAACTGTGAAACCCATCGTTTTAATGTGTATAATTTCTGAAATTTTTGTTTAATACCCGTGCGAAGCCGGGGCGGGCCGCTAGTGTACAATAAAAAGGATGAATATTAAGGGTATGTATACACGTTCGTACACATACAATTACCATCATTAAATATGAACGCATGAATAAATTTCTACCAAACATAGCTAAGAGCCCTCAGTTAAAATCGAAATCAAATGGTTTGTCCGTTTGTACCTACAATAGGACAAACAGACAGACAAAAAGACACTTGTTTTTTGCAGCGGCGGGGAAAAGAAAGATGAATTAAGAAGAAAATTACAGATATGTCTTGTAATTATGTGAAGATAATTAAAGGTCACGTCAACTAGTACAACAAGAAGCGTCCTTAGCGTGTTACCCTGTAGCGTCAATCACTTAAATATAACAATGACGATAAAGATATTGAACCAAAAGTCAGAGCAATACAGTCCAATATCAAGAGAGAACAGATTGAAAGTGACGAAGGCAATACACAACTGAGGTGAATACTAATTGTATAGAAATAACTTTAAACTATTCTCTATTGGTAATAACAGTTTAGAAGTTCTGTTGCTACGAGAAATCTTTGAAGACATACCAGCAAGCACGGCGATATTATTGCTTCCTCTATGGAAGGTATGTGTAATGAAACTGGTAATCACAATAGGTGCATACTGGATGGTAGAAACTGTAGGTTACCGCTTCAGTCAGTGAAGCTACCTATCATGTTATGTAATGTACTTTGTTTTAAATAAGATCTTGTGTCATATTTTGGAATACTTAAATGTAAGTATGTACATTATTTTATAGAAAAGAATGTCTTTTTTAAAGAGGATTTTTTTTGTACTATTTGTTGGTATAATTATATCTAGCTTTGCAGTTAGTAAATATTCAAATTCTGTTGCTATGAAAATAATACCAATAATTGTTAAATATTTAAATTAAAATGGTAAATATTTTACTTGCTTAATACAGGAAGGAAGTGTTTTTTTCGATGATATTACGAGTATGTTTAAGCGATATGCTCAAAATAATAAAATAATCAATGTTTTTTTTTTCAGAACAAAGTCTTTTAGCAAACCATGTCGAAATGTCATTGCGACTCGAGCCATAACAAATCGTTTATTTTGTCACCCTGTATACAAACCTAAAGCCTGCTCACTGAACCGTGAATTTTCAACCTTTTGTTATGGTAATAAGGAAACATGATTTATGGAAATGCAGGTCTGAAAAAGGTTTTCTAATTGGTAAACAAATGAAGCAAATTAATTTCGTTAGTTCCGCTTTTTCAGTGTTGGGGTAACTTAATTAAGGTTTTCGTGGGAATTCATGTTTAATTTGAAGCACAATATGAGCGAGCAATCATTTAAGATTCAAAATACAATTAATGTAATTTTTAACCATTTAGATATTACGTTAGGTTTAGCTTTGAAAAGGCAATAACAACCAGCGATCTCCAAGTATTCAGGATGAATCATCAGTAATTTCTAGCGCTGGGTAATAATCCGAAAATGCCTATAATATCCGGAAAATACCTCTCGATCCGGAATTCCGGCTGTTAGCGCTACATTGAGTTATTGCCGCGCAAATTGGCCAAATAAATTCTATTGAATACCTACTTCGCTTTTGTGAAATTATTAATCCTTTGTTCCATTCATCCTTGTATTGGAATTAAGCGTTTAGTCGCTCTATTTCACATTCATTTATACAAAAAATTGGTGTTATAATTAGGTACCTATTATAAGTCTATAAAATCCCTCTGCAGGGCAAAGACCTCCCTTATTTTATTTTTACTGTCAACTAGTCACTCCAAAAATGTGAATGCTGTAGTACATACTCGTATGTTGACACAGCATAATGCAAGAACCAATCAATGCAGAATCAAAACAAATTCAAAACTATTCACTATTTTCTCAAAAAACGCGTGGGAAGTAACGTTCAGACAATATCAATAATCAAACTAAGCAATTTTATTAACTGACTATTTTTAGACTGTTATCTATACTAATATTATAAAGAGGAAATATTTGATTGTTTGTTTGTTTGTTTTGTAACCGATTTGAAAAATTCTTTAACTATTAGAATCCTTAATGTTTCGTGATGAACATAGGCTGTAGAATATTTTCAAAATAATTAGGGTTCCGCATGAAATTTTAATTTTTTGTTTAATACCCTAGCGAAGCCGGGAGTCTAAAAATAGTAAACTGCAAACAATCTATCTACCTACCTGTAGATTGTTTGCAATGGTCTGCACTTAGCTCAAATGTTTCAATTGTAAATATTGGTTCTAATGTATTTATTTATTCGTGGATTTCTTTGTTAAATAAAGTTTTAATTATTTATAAAAAAAAAAAAAAAAAAATAAGATACATCCATCCCATCCCTTTAAAAAACTATGTAGTCCCTCTTTCTATTGATTTCCTACTTTTGTAAAATGATTGGACCTGAACTATCCAAACACCTTTCCCTTTTACCCTGCAAAGTGAATCCTAATCTGTAAAGAACACAGGTAGGCTGGCTGTTCCAGCTGTCTCCTCCCAGAGTAACGTGGCGTGCTATTGACGGGCGAGTGTTGACATCGCGGGACCCACAGACCTATAGTTCATGCAACATTTGAGAGGTTAACCTCATCAGGGCCTTTATTCTCTACTAGCAGTCCGCCCCGGCTTCGCGCGGGTATTAAACAAAATTTTCAGAAATTATACTATACACACTAACACGATGGGTTCCACAGTTTTCATACGCATCCCTTACTTTTTTTAACAGCATTGTGATTTACGACATTGACTCGACACTCCATAATTGACACTGGCCGTAGAGAAAAAGCAAGCACCGTACGCTATATATTCTACCTCTTTTTCTATTCTGACGCGCCATAATAGAAAAAGAGGTTGAATATACAGCGCACGGTTCAATTATTGAATTTTTCATGCGGATCCCTAACTTTTTTGAAAATATTATATAGCTTATGTTCATCACGGAAAATTTAGGATTCTAATGGTGAAAGAATTTTTCAAATCGATCCAGTAGTTTCGGAGCCTATTCAATTCAAACAAACAAACAATCAAATCTTTCCTCTTTATAATATTAGTATAGATATAGATGAAATAGGAGATTAATTGCCCAAACCGTGTGACGTCACAATGTATTCTAAATACAATTTTGTTCGATTCCACGCCGCTGTCTTGTCATATCTGTGAATCGCGTTGGGATCGGCAATAGTGAATAAAAGCCCTGTACGTTGAATTCTGAATAACATCTTCAAACAAGGAAGGTGTTGTGTACGAACAAGAAAGACTTTAGTGCCAAATATAGCAGGCAGATTGGTGATAGCGGTGGAGGATGCGTATACAGACGCAGAAAGAAGCTGTTGTGCTTTGTCTGCTAGTTTCTTTTAGTCGGCTCATTATGATATTATATTTGGGTTGAGTTATGGGGCTCGTCTAAGACGGTCATTAATTACCTTAATTAGGTCTCATCCCTGTTTATTAACATGTCAGTTCTTATAAGTTACTAGCGACGGTACGGTTTCGCACGAGTGCAATGCTGATAAAAAAGCTTTCTCTTAAATCACTTTATCTATTAAAAAAACCCACATCAAATTCCATCTCGTAGCTTTAAAGATCAAAGCATACATAGGGACAAACAGAAAGACAGTTGGAAGCGACTTTTTTTTATACTATGTAGTGATGATTTTCCTAATATCTACACGCAACTCTATCAACCTCTTATGCTTTTATGAACGATCATCTCTCATAACATGAAACTTCATCTAGCTCATCAACATATTCCAGAATGATTTGGTGTACCGTGTGTCCGTAAAACAGCGAAGTGACAGCCGGATTTGTTCCGGTTATTTCCGGCGCGCCGTTCGGAAACGTCGCACCGGTCTGGCTTTTCCGGAATCGCTCTGATTCGCCCATGAAATGTCCGATTGTTATCCGTTTAGACATTTTCATTAACTATTTTATAACAAAACTTGGCATGCCTAGTCAAATCTGAATTTTGTTGAGTCAAATAGTTTGACTCAAAAATAATTTAAGCGAGGCAAGGTGTGGTATGCTCAGTGGGTGTTATCAGTTGACTAGATATGGGAATAAAATATTTATGTTGCCTTTCATCTCATATCGGGTAATCAGATAAGCTCTGGCATGAAAATCATAGAATGATACATAATTAGGCATAGGCTAAGGTGTTTGTTTATAATTTGAAAGCTAAGGTTACATTATGTTAGAACTGAAATTTTGCTTATATTTAAGTTATACTAGCGGTCCGGCCCGGCTTCGGGTATTTAACAAAAAATAAATTTTTCATGCGGATTCCTAATTTTTTTAATAATAAAATAAAACAAAATTTGAAAACATTCTATAGCTAGTGTTCATCAGGGAAAATTTAAGATTCTTATGGTGTTTTTTTTTTAAATCGGTTCAGTAGTTTCGGAGTTTATCCAATACAAAGAAACAAAAAAACAATCAAATCTTTATAAAAAGGGTAGACTTGAGACTGTATTACTTGTCTCTTGATACCAAACTTGCAACCTACGCAATCATTTTCATGGCGGTAATATTTTGTATAATATTTCCTCGTATATTTTCGGTATAGTTGAGTAGTGTCGGGTAAACACGTCCCCTCCATTTACAACTACATTCGGGTAATGTAAGTGCGTCGCGAACATGCCCCCGAATTGCCTGATTTATGGGAAAATAGACATCAGATTTGGGAAAATGATATAACACAGCTATTCGATGGGATTTAGGTCAGATTTGTTTTATTGGCGTGGCTAAATGGGCAAAAAACTCCAACATTAGTCCTGGTGGTAAAAAATCTTTGTTATGCATTTTACCCGACTTTTGGTAAAGAAAGCCTTAAAATATATGGTAAAATTGAAAAAAAAAATATATGTTTAAGTTTTATAGTTGTGTATTAATGTCGAACACGATTGTAAATAGTTTTTGATAATATAATTTATATAAAATATTGTGCATGGATTCACTCCGATATATCTGTCCGCATCATCATTCCCAGAATAGGATCACACATTTCTGGTTTTGTCCAGAAATTATGAAAGAATCAGAATTAGCTGGATTTCTATCCTTGCTGCCAGCTCTTATCTTGCAATGCTCGAAAGTGATTCATATTAAACGTTCAACGTTAAAGCACAGAAGCACACACGCCCCTAGAAACCACCAAATTTAGACACAAATACAACAAAAGTCTTTTGAACTGCACATTTTTCCCATACAATAGCGTTTCCTGCGAAGATATGGCAGATTCACAAAGGCCCATGTTACGTACAAAGTCATTGAACAGGCCGGAACACTTTGACGGCGACATGCTTTGTTAGAGACAGTTAGGGCACCGGAATTTCAGTACGAAAGGTTCTGGGTGTGGGTAGAGACTGTAGACATGGAAGATATGCTTCAATTGTGCTGAAAACAATATTAGAACCGTTTACGTAGGCTCTTCATTTATATAAAACTTACCGCAAGGCATGATGCCATGTGGTAGTCAGCCTGAACAAAAACAAGTATCCACTGAATTCACTGTTTCTAAAGCAACTTCAGCACACAGTCCACTGCCTCTCCACTACAGGGGAAACATTGTTTTGGATAAATTGCAATGTTTCCCTTGTAGGTTGAGCTATCGGCCTATAGTCCGTAGAGAGTCCAAAAGATGTTCGATTAGTCTGGTACTTGTTTTCATGGTGTAGTGGTCAGCGCACTCCCGTACTGAGGGAGGACCGCGGCTTTGGGTCCCGCCGAAATCGAAAATGTTTGGGATAATAAATATTTATTACGTGCATAGTTAATTCTGCTTAGTTTTACACTTTACAAAGCGGTCGTACGGCCTATCATGACCTACTCCTCAGTGGTATTTGGCCATTCGGTCAATGTCCGCCACCTTCAGGTTGTCCAAAATAGATTTCTCCGCAAAGCCACGGGCTGCCCGTGGTACATGCGCAATAAAGACCTCCATCGAGATCCCAAACTCGAGTCCATTGCCCACTTCATAAAGACTGCTTCCCAGCGTCATTATGAAGCGGCAGCTGATCATTACAATCCCCTGATTTCCACTATTCCCGATTATCCCGTGGATAATCCGCCCACGAGTTCTCTCCTCCGTAGACCGAGACACGTTCTCGGTGACCCCGTTGACCCAATCACCGCCGCTAACCCGGAGGTGACGTCAACTAGTACCGATTCGCTTCCGCACACTACACACACGACACAAAACCGACCCCGCCGGATGCGGGGTCGAAGAATTCCCCGCTTCCGCCCAAAGGTGCACTTGTGCACCTAGGCGAAACCTACATACCCTCTTGTAGCATCTGGCAAACAGCCCAAGCCGAGGTTCGCACCTAAGTGGTGGCCCTTGCGCGTGTTGCCCCAACCTAACTTTACCGGTGTGGCGCCCTCTGCGCCCGCCAAAAGTCCGGTAACGCTGTCATGGCCATCTGCGGTCAACAGCATTAAAGTCCATTAGAAAAAAAAAAACTGCTTAGTTAGCTCCCTACCACTTTTGGCAGGCGGATTCGTGATTGCAGTTATGAGGTGTTCAAGGTACACAGAAGGAAGCTTCTATCATTGATCTGGTATGGTCAGTGCCATATAGCATGGCAATACAGATCGTTGACCAATCTCGATTAAAGGGTTGCGCGTTTCATTGGAAACTTATTATTAGTATGAATGGAATTAGCCCTACGTTATTTTATATTTATAAACGTTTTCGATACTTAAATTTTTATACTTTACTACTACTACTTACAAAAATATTTTTTTTTCTGTTTTCGGTCATGTTATTGGAATTGATAGGTACTTACCCGAATTTGGTAAATATTCCAATAATATAAATATTAATACAATATTAACTATTTAATAAAAATATTACTAGTTTAAAATTATTCTGATATTTAAGAACGTTTAATCACGCAAATTCATTTAAAACTATAAAAAGTCAGTAATTCCTTATATAAAAAAAAATCAGGTTGCGTTTTTTGTATGTGCTTTCACCATACTCTAGAGATACTGGTAATTCTTTAGGTTTGTATGGAAAGCGACAGAAGAGCTATATAATTCAATGCATTTAGCGATTGCATTGAACGACCTGTATTGCCAATTAAGTAGGTATAGGTTCCACTATTCGACTCATACGACATTCTTCGGTTTTAAGAACTACGTTACCATAAAATGTTAGATTGAATAAGTTTTTTTAAACCTAATTATCTATTTATGTAACCAAAAACGTATATTTATGAAGTTCTATTATGGATGCGTCTGTACTAAAAAGACCCGAGATTTCAAACGACCGATTTTGACAAGTGCCCGCAAAATATCTACGACAAGCTACACTCGCAAAATGTACATTTTATATGCAAGTCCGCCTTTTGTGTCGGTGTGAATGTATGGCCGCTGATACCCGGTAGCTGACTCACGAAATATTGCTCAGCCGGATTATGTGGACTAATAAAATGTGTGCTTGCATTTCACAAACTAGATCTAGTTATATAGCTTATTGGTACAATCGTACACGAAAAAGTTGTGTACGTGAAGCAATAGCAACTTTTATCAGTAGGTACCTAAATAAGTATCTATTAAAACTTCAGCGCAAAAATTAAATCTAAATATGCAATAATGAATCATTTATTAAATAATTATTTAATAAATCATTATAATTATATTAAATAATTATTTAATAAATGATTCATTATTGCATATTTAATCATTATCTAAAATGCAGTAAGAAACCGAATAATTAATTATGCAATAATGAATCATTTATTAAATAATTATTTAATAAATTTATTTAGATTTAATTTTTGCGCTGAAGTTTTAATAGATACTTATTTAGGTACCTACTGATAAAAGTTGCTATTGCTTCACGTACACAACTTTTTCGTGTACGATTGTACCAATAAGCTATATAACTAGATCTAGTTTGTGAAATGCAAGCACACATTTTATTAGTCCACATAATCCTCAATTATTTAATTAATGATTCATTATTGCATATATTAAATAATTATTTAATAAATGATTCATTATTGCATATTTAAAAATCGAACCGAAATTATTCTTATAATCAATTAAAATTATATAAAAATATTTTTTTTCTGTTATTTGAATGATGTTCTACCGCTATTCTGACTTTACTCAAATCTCCACCAACCATCCTGTAGCATAAGGTCCTCAATCCTTAAACGATCGAACAAAATGTCTAAAATATAGAGACAGATGTCCAAATCGACCCTTTACACTCAAAGGTACTAGAAAATTGATTATGTTGTTAAAGCCCTAAAGCGGATTTGGTTCAAATAGTTTTCTTTCAAAGGGCTGCGGCGTGTAGGGGAAAGTTATAATAAGGGGTCAAAAGAATATTATACCTAAAAGATGCTAGTAGATTACTTTTTAGCCGCAGATTTTGTCTCAAAGTCTCCATTCTGTATTTATGAAAAGCCTATAGCTTACATATATGTAGATGATGCTGTGTGAATGCAATAATACATGTAATTGAAAGGGATCAAAATGTAAGAACTTTCTTGTCGAGTGTATCTCGATAAACATCAAGACAGAGTATGTAGTGTGACAAAGAGTAACGAAGCATGCTGCATCTTCAATTCCCATCTCATAAAAACTTTGCGAATCATTGTGATTTGGATCCAACACATATTTTATAGAATCATGAGGCCACCTGCGTCCGCGGACTTTTTGCGTTACAAGTCCGCTACAATGTCGGCGGTATTTCCACGACACTCCGCGCATCGGCCAAAATTGCTGGACTAATCTCGGATTTGGTGTGAGGATGATGTAAAGACAACATGTCGCCGACTCAGAAGCCAAGATACAACCTGGGCTATAATTCCACAAAATAAGTCGCCATGTCAGTGGCATTGACGATTTTGGTTTGCAGACTCTTTGTCTTTTAAGCCTTCCCTGTTGAGATACGAAGCACTGCTTACCACATCTATCAAAATAATGTAGGTACCTTTATGGTAATATTATTATTCGATAGCCATGAACCTCCATTTTGAAATAAAATTTCGTCCTGATCCGTAAATATCCAAATCCGAATGGGTTTTGTTTATTCTATTTTATTTTTAACTCGTTTGATGTGACATCTCCTGTTTATTTTGTCAGTTCGTCCATTTAAAATATTGTCAATTTTAGTCGCAGCGACTCAAAATAAGTATTAAAAATTGTTTAGTGAACCGTTTGGGGCGTCTGCTTTTAGTTGATTGGGTTAGTTAGTGTTATTCGTGTATTTATAGTGCTTGCAGCTTTTAGTGGGTGAGTTATGAATTTGTTGGGATATTTTAGTGCATTTCCCCCATTTGTAATTTTTCACTGTTGCTGGTGAATCTCAATTATCTAATCAAATAAATAAATGTTTCTTCAAATTACGATTTTTTTTTCCAGTAAAACATATTCTTGACTTTATTGCTGGTACTCTTTAGGTACCACTTCTCCTACCATAAGCGAGATTCGACGATTAAGGTTCTATCGATCTATTATATACATATAATTGCAAAAAGTTTATTTTATATTTGAGTTTATTATCTAATTTAGGAATATTTTTTAATGCAGCTTGCATTGAAACAGTAGGTTTTGGCAAGAATATAATTTTTATTCTGGGGAACCATAAATGACCCATAGAGTACATACCTCTATATTTTCCATTAGTAAAATTCTTAACAAATTATGTTGTGTCTAAATTCTTTCCACAATCAGCCAGATTAACTTGCATTAACAATATCAAGTATGGAAATCTAAAACTTATTTACGCCACTAAAATGAAAGTTGCAAGTTATTTACCATTCAAATGTAATGTACATTTGTATGGAAAAAGCTCAGTGCATTGCTAAGACCTACACGGGAGGCAAAAGCAAGCCAATAAAAGTTTACAATCGACCAACCCGTGGGCGGCAACTAGTTCAATCTTACAATCCAATTACGCTTTTATATCTCTATCCGTAAATAAAACTACGTAGAGGGCAGATCACGAACGGAGGGCCTATCACGAGTAAGTGCAACGTGATCGTTAGTGACCAACGGATTCGATCTTAACTAAACGTAGTGTAGGACCAGGTAGGATGACGATCTGCGAAAGACTGCTGGCAGATGCTGGATGCGACAAGCCGAAGACAGGGCGCTATGGCGCTCATTAGGGGAGGCCTATGTCCAGCAGTGGACTAACATAGGCTGATGATGATGATGATTATACAGCTGAAATTGGTGACTTTGGATCTATAGTAATACATAAATGATGCTACTTTTCGTCCCATAAATCAAAGTTCAAAATTTTCTCATGGGTTGAAATAGCCGTAAAATGTTCCTAAACAACCATGATTACTTGATTAGACATTAGAAACAAAGTGTGCTAAGCCGCGGGCAGAAAATAGTTACCTAGCTTAATGCTGCGTGAATCACACACTTAATTTACGCACTAAAAAAATCAATAGATTTGAGGCTTTTGTTTTATATGAAAGTAAATAAAAATATTTTCTTTCCTTCTTTATTTCGTTAAACGCTTTGTGTGATCGTAAGTTTGTGTGATAGATCCACTGAACAGAATCTGGTTGAAGGAATTTCTAAAGAGATTTATCTCCGTTTTGTTGTGACTTTTGATGTGATCGTACATTGTAGGACACTGCACGAGATAGTCTAATAAAATGATACTTTCTACAACATTGCATTGAATTTAATGAGAAATTTGGATGATTTTTAACCGACTTTAAAAACAGGAGGCGCTTCGATTCGGCTGTGTTTTATTTTTGTTTATTGGATTATTGTATGTTCGTCCATTTCTCTGTATCATTTTGAATAAATTTGAAAAAAAATGTATAAATTTATTGAATAAATTTGAAAAAATTGTATTCCCGGAGGATTGTAGTCCCTCAAGAATTAAAAACAATGCAAAGGCAGATTCGATGTCGGTTTTAGTTTTTCAAAATAATGAAATTATGTTTTTTATCTAAAATTATACTATAACTTTCGTATCATTTCATATTTTTTGCTTGCTAACTCAATAAGGATCCAGGGTTTTCTGTAGTAAATATTTTATTTTATATTTTATTATTACCAAAATATCCATCGATACCCAACCTCCCCAGTAAGTATTATAAGTATAATAAGCTTATAGACGCTCCAATCAGCATATCAAGCCATAATGCGAGGTACTCCTTATCTGCACCGTTGTTGAACCAGCTCGATACATCCCCAGCTGAGGGGAAAATGCAATTAATTTCATCACAATAGCCTTTTCAAATTCCCAGCTGTAAGAGTCGGTATGTTGCCTTAATTCTTACAATTGAGGGTAGTTTTCTTAGTTTATCGGTGACTAGCGGGCCGCCCCGGCATCGCACGGGTATTAATTTTTTTTTATCATCATCATCATTAGTTTTCTTAGTTTAAAAAATTATTAGTTTTCTTATTTTATGCAGATCCCTAATTTTTTTGAAAGTATTATCTAATGTTCATAACGGAAAATTTAGGATTCTACTGGTGAAAGAATTTTTCGAATCGATCCAGTAGTCTTGGAGCCTAGTATTCAATTCAAACAAACATACAAAACAACAGTCAAATCTTTCCTCTTTATAATATTAGTATAGAAGAAAGAACGGAACTTTTTTCAATCGATTATTGGGAAAGGTTTTCTGTGTTATTGGGTACAGTCTTTTGTTTTTCGTGCTTGCATGTAGATCAGTAAGCGCACCTTGCTAAGAATACCAATGTTATTAAGTGCACCTATAAGTATGCATATTAATGCTATAATAGCCTACACTATTTTATTTTTAAAAGTTATTCCTGAAACGACCTCAGCCAAATTCGGAATTATCTCTTATTGAATCTAATACAAATAATTTCAAATTTCACTTCTCTCGTTAACTATGTACTTTTCGTTTTTTAAAAAAGTAAATATTACAAAAAAATAGAGAGAAGGTGTTATTCATTTTCTTTTCACTTAATTTTTTTCATCTTTTAGTGGAAGGAGGTACTTCTATTTATCGCTGTGTCGAAATCTATATCAAAATTTAAGTTTAGTGCGACTTATATTTATACACAAAACTAATTAAACCAATAAAATTCCTACTTACTAATGTGTGGAACTGAGCACTATCTGGCCAAGTCAGTAAAGTCTTAGTATAAATGGCTATACTTTGGTAGGTGCAGTTGATAGTAGGTAACAGGTGTGGCCATTCCTGCTCCCAAAGTCCACACATATCGCGGCTTTACAAAAGTGAACTCATTGGCTATGTTTTTAGAGAACTTTTCTTAGATTTTCCCTCTCTTACTATCACTAATCCAAAGCAGCTAAAACAATGAAAGAACATCCCATGTCAACACGACTCTAAGCGACTTCCGAAACAGGGCCCGGGCCCTTAAATCCGGGTCTCCGGAAACGCTGGACCCTTTAATGAAAACAGACCATTATCACCCGACCTAATCCGGTACCTTAGCTCAGGTGACCGGTCCGACCTTTGTTCTCCATTTAAAATGCAAATGATCAAAGTGTTGATGGTATGACGAGATGGAAACGGTATGAGAACGTTATGGAAACGTTCTGTTTTTAAATATGGCGTGTAGGTTTTATTTTTTGGTGTTAATGATAAGGTTCACTTGCTGTCTGTTATTTTCCTAAGTTTGGCTGGAACTTTCATCTAATTATCTGTAATTTTATTCTGCGACTAGAATAAAATGATAGATAGTTAATTACGGCCTAGAATAAAATAAAAGTTCTTTTGACTCATATTGGGAGGTATTAAAAAGACGTGAGGGCTACGTTTTGTACGTATTTTTTTTTTATTTCGGTTGCAAGCTATTTTTGTTTAATGCCAGATTTGACATTTTATCGTCGTTATTCCAAATAACCCCAATTCATAAAAGCTACTTCAGAGTTGCCAAGTCTTATCTCCCAGAATTAAATTTATGGCAACTTTAATGCTCAATTCGTATTTAATTAAGAGATGGCAGATTTTGATTTTGATTCTATAGTTTTATTTTAACGATTAAAACGTGGGTAGAGTTTTTGGTAAATTTTTACTCATTTAGCTATGCTAAACTACTTTCCTTGCAGCGTTTCTTATCCTTGGATTTTTTATTTTATTATTGATAAAAATTAGAGACACTTGCTTTGAAGTTATAGTAAATATAATAACTACCATGATAAATAAGGTAGCTAAACCACAAATTATTTTTAGTATTTGTGTTGTGTTACAGTAACTTTGCCTTTTTTGATTGTATTTTGCAGATATGGTTATAAAATGGTTTCTGAGGTTGCTTAGTTAAATAAATCAAGATCGTGATGAAGCATCTCGTCACCATCATCAAACACTACCATTATAATTCAATTCCATCCATAAAACATTCCATTTAATGTGTTGAATCATTTATATTTACTAAGACAACAAAGAACTGCAATAAAATATGGAAACAAACAGCGTTAGGGCACATTACGGCCTTACGGTTATAAAACGTTAGTTTTTGCTTAGAGTCAAGTTGGATAAGAACCTGCTACCAGGTGGTAAGCCGAATTGTACGCAGATGCTGGATGCGCTACGTGCTCATTCAGGGGAGGCCTAAGTCAAGCTGTGGACTAGTAGAGGCCTGAGACGACCTCTGTGGCGCGGTGGGCGAAGGTCCGCCTGCGACGCAGGAGGTTGCGGGTTCGTTTCCCGCCTCGGGACAAATATTTGTACGATCTGCAGATATTTGTTCAGGGACTTCTGGTCGTTTTCTATGTTTAATAAAAAAATATGTTAATAATGTAATAATATTGTATTATGTATATAAGTCATCTAGTACCATAATACAAGCTCTACTTAGCTTGGGGCTAGATGATGCTGTGTGGATTGTCCGGCATTTTTATTTATTTATTTATGATGGGAAAGCTTAAAGAGAACAGATGTTCAGGCTTGAAAAAATTAATACTGATAGAATTACTTTCGCAATTATAATTAAGTAAAGGTTTTATTGGAAAGTAAAAATCTTATTGACTTAAGGTTTAAGTAATTTAAAAAAAAATGCGTATGTTGTAGTTTCTCAAGGTCTATAAAACTGCATTCATAACAAAATACTTGACGGACCATCTATAGTCGGATCAAACGCATCACCTGCAGAGGTGACCACTCGTTCCATGCGACAACACTTAAATGATACAAGGAAAACACTTTACAGATCATCTTATACGTACGGGAATCGAACCTGCAAACTTTTACGATACTTTGACGAGGTTCTATCTAATTTTTAACGCGTACGAAGCCACAGATTTAAATTAATTGTTCCGCAATAAGGAAGAAAGAGATTTTATATTCCTCCTTATAAGGGTTTTATATAAATAGTGCAGTTAAATTTTAATTCATTCATTTATATCGTTAACTCGTATTTTCTTCACTATCTTCCTGAGAATTGTTTTTGTATGTAAAATTGTAATGAACGTATGAAATGTGTGCCCATTTGCGAAGATTACTACGCTTTCTCGAATTTACAAATTCTCTAATGTTTGTGTTTATTGTAAGTATTATTTAGTTATTATTATTAGTTTATTGTAGAACCTATAATTACTGTAAAGAAAAAAATTCTGACAGAAAATTATTAAGTAGGTTACAAGTTTACAACTTACAAAGTAAGTTTGAAATTAGAACCATTCTACTCAAAACCCATGAGAAGAATCTAGAAAAATGTTTCGTACGTCCCATTTACTAACTAAATATTACTAGTGTACGTCACGGGCCGTGTGGTCCCGGCATAGAATTTCACCACTCCCACTCTGCCCGTGGGTGTCGTAAGAGGCGACTAAGGGCAAAACACCGGGGGGCGGGCAGCAGCGCCCTCTGCAGAACAACTCCACCGAACTGCGATCCGCATGCCCAGCGTGGGGATTATGGGCAATAACCCCCAGATGAAATAACACCACCTTTGGCGCACATTAGGAGAGCAGTGGCAGTGTCCAGCAGTGGACTGATATAGGCTGATGTTATTGTTGTTGTTGTTCGTCAATAACTACCTATGGCATCATTTTTATTTGAAAGACTAAAATTTTTCGTACATTATATTGGTGCGTAAGCCGCACTCGGATTAATCTCTCGGAAATTATCTAATATCATATTGCCTGTTAATATTAAAAAAGTGCCTTATTTCCTTTCGACCTTACAGGACTCTTCTTTTCGTCAGAAACTTAAATTTAATCTGCTTAAACTCTAGCACCCTCGCATATTCATAGGTTAGGGCAGGTCTTCTTCAACAGATTTCAATAAAATTTTAACCGATCAAAGGATTTGCGTTTCGCATTCAGGGCTTGTTTTTTGTATTATAAAAATTAAATAAATAAATAATGCTGGGCAATCCACAAAGTGATACTGTGTGGATTGCCCAGCATTATTTATTAAGCCCCAAGCTAAGCAAAGCTTTTAAAATGTACTTGACTTTTTGTATTCGAGTTCCAAAAGTACCGTTCAAGTATTTATTCAGTCGATTATGCGTGCGAAGGAGGTTTTAATTCACAGAATAACACGGGCCATGTTCAATCAATAAGGGTACATGTACACGAATGAGTTATAACGTTATTTACCTCACGCAAATTGAAATATTACTAAATTAAATTATGCTCCAGTTGTCTTGTTTCAAAACTCTACCGTACTAATGATAAAGGTACAGGTGCTTTGACAGTTATGTATAGCTTTTGTGTTAGAAATATTATTTATGTTTAAAATATGATTATTGCAAATAATTGCAATATCCCGCGAATACTTATGAGACATTTGCTGGTAAGCTGCTAATGCGAAATGGTCACGAAGGTAAAGTTAATCAAGTCAGTTAAAGGACTAAGTTTTACCTACTTATATTCATATAGGTATTTGTAGCGAGGTATATATACAGGTTTTTTTTGATAAATTCACGAACAAAACATATGAAATGACTAGGAAAATATTAGATCTATAATTCACAATTTAAATTAAAACCTGTGAGCTAAATGGACTACTCTAGAATGTCGCAATAAAATATGAACCTCAACTAATAAATTCTTATGTATTCTTGACTCATTATATTTTTGCCGCCTACTGATAAATTTCCTTGTTTCTTAAAGGTTGGTTTTATTTAAGGATTGTTTTGATGATATTTGTAACAATTACACAAAACAATTTTGTGTCGTCGTATTGAATGATTTATTCATATGGAAACTAATGATGAAATTAGTTATCACAGTTTCATATACCAACTTTAAATTTGAAGTCATGGGAAGAATCCAACCTCAGATTTCCTACCCACACAAATCATTAAGACAATAATTACACAATAACTTAGTAATTACAAGATGTAATAAATAAATAGCTTCAATGTAAACGCCTCCCTTCGAGGCCGGGACGCGTTTGATCGAGTTATGCATTATTAATGAACATCGACGTAATTACAGACCATACTGATTTATTGTCGTGTACGGTACGACACGGCGCGGAGAAACCTCGTGTGCGTGGGGCCTTATTGAGATGTCATTGATTGTGCGTTGTTTGAAAGCGGTTTTATTGGAGGGAAATTAAAACGTTGGTGTTGGACCTCCCATCATAGGAATAGTTGGAATAAAACTATTATTAACCTTTTTAGCTGTTGCTGTTGTTAAGAATAATTATTATTTATTTTTCTGAAATGTGTTTTTTTATATAAAAAAATAATTTTAATAAAAGGTAGGGTAAAATATTAAATTATTATATTATTATTCATTAAATAATACTTTTAATTTTGCTGGAGAGCGGTAGTGAAAGAAGGATTGAGTTGGTAATACAATTGATAAAATTGTTTTAAATATAATCCTCATCCCATTCCTGGTGTAAACAAAGATCTGCCCAATTACGATGTATTCACACAAAACTGCAAATATACTGAAAGATACTTGCAGTTTGAATGCCATAGAGTTTTCAGATGCAGTTGGAATACCATAGGGTTCAATTTAACGGGCTTGGACGACCTATCATCATCTATATCTATACTAATATTATAAAGAGGAAAGATTTGATTGTTTGTTTGTTTGTATGTTTGTTTGTTTGTTTGTTTGTTTGTTTGAATTGAATAGGCTCCGAAACTACTGGACCGAGTTAAAAAATTCTTTCACCATTAGAATCCTTAATTTTCCGTGATGAACATAGGCTATATAATATTTTCAAAAAAGTTAGGGATCGGCATGAAAAATTCAATAATTGAACCGTGGGCGCGTATATTCAACCTCTTTTTCTATTATGGCGCGTCAGAATAGAAAAAGAGGTTGTATAGCGCACGGTGCTTGCTTTTTCCCTACGGCCAGTGTCAGTTTTGGAATGTCGAGTCAATGTCAAAAACCCCAATGCTGTTAAAAAAAGTAAAGATCCGTATGAAAACTGTGAAACCCATCGTTTTAGTGTGTATAATTTCTGAAATTTTTGTTTAATACCCGTGCGAAGCCGGGGCGGGCCGCTAGTAAAATATAAATAAGACATGTGTATCCTGTCACCTTCGTTAACACGTCACAGTCCGCTAAACCGTAAAATTTAACCAATTCAAATAAAAGCTCTCAAAGCTTACAGTCGCCGGCCAATTAACCTCTCAGTGCCCATAATTCACAATATTTACGTTGACAACCACAATAATATTGTCATCGTAATTTACCGGTACAGTAATAAGGTATTAAGGATATAAAATACCGATTTTAAAAACCATCAAATTATTTGTTTAATTCTGATCGCTCGAAAAACCAATTAAAGTTAACGATTTTACAGTGTTCAGCTTTTAGAATGGCACATTTACTGTGTTGCAGTGATTTTGTATCGCACACACTACAGTATGGCTTCGCCATACAGCCGTACGTGATACGATACGACCTGCCTGGGGTTACAACTAGGACTAGGATGTCCATGTCCATGTGTACATAGGTAAAGAAAGAAAATAAAAAATTGTAGAAATAAAGCTTTTTGGCTCGATTAACTTTGAATGTATTTTAAAGATAAGTTTAACGTACCTAAGTAGTTCGGGCTGGTATAGTTTTTGGCATGGAAGCAGGGAGCGGTAGGCAAATAGTTCTCCGGTTACCCAGACTCTCATGAGACTAGTGCCTCATGAGAACTATCACACGGACACAATATAAACCAATACAAACCTCGATAAATAATAAAGCATGGTTTTAGTTCTATTTTTTATTGTAAAGTTGAAAATATTTTAGTTAATTAGAAACCTACCTAAGTACTTGAAGCCCGCTATCCCAACTCCTTGGTGACCACATATCCGAGGGGAGTAGATTTAAAATCAGCACTGCATGCTTTTTTGCACAATGCTGAATCTTGAAATCCCTTTGCCTATTATTATTATTTTTATGTAGTTTCTGTTTATTTTAGGTTAAGTACTTAAGGTATGGGAAATAAATTACTAATTTTTTTTTCTTTCATATCTAAAGTTTATATACCATGTATACGTGCCATATCAAGCGCCGCGTGCAGCGACAATTATTTGAACGTAAAAATGGTCATGTTATTATCATCGCGAGGTGTCCGATATCTGAACAGTATTACTGGTAATTGCGGAAGATAAAACGTTATGCGGTGAAAATTAGGGGCTGTACAGTACGTTAAAAAATAAGGGATTCTCAGTAGTCAAAGCACGAGTCAACGAGACTCCTCCAAGCAAGAGGTACTTAACGCTACCGTATACTTTATACTTATAGACAGCACGAGATAACGACAACAGTTATTGTTTAAAACTGTTACAATATCAAAAGATGGAGGCTGATTCTCGGAGTGACGATTTTCCTGTACATTTTATATTTTATGGAATATTTTGAAAAATGTACATAAGTTTACCATTCCTTCCGAAGTTTACAGAAGAATCTGAAATGTTGTAGGCATTTGTAGATTATAGATAATAATATATTTATATAATATAATAATTTAAAGGAAAAATAAACCAGTCTCTATTAGCAAAAACTTTAAAAAAAATTGAGTCGAAAAATTTACCATTACCTACCTAATCTCCGAATAACCTAAAGCATAGTATACACAATATACACAAGTTCGACACCCTCGGCCCTCGTTTTACACTAGCAGTTGAAGGATTACGTATTTCTCTCAGCTTTTCTGTACTTTTATTATAATTTTTGCTGCGTTATGTTCAATAAATAAATGATTTATTCTCATCAACCCAGCTGCTACCATCACGTATTTCCATGAAAAATGAAATCACTTACGCAATCCAAATGCAAATGTTCCATCAAATTAATTAAAAGTCGATATCATACGCTATTGAACCTCTGTAGGTACGGAAAAATGCGTTAAAAACTAATTAATATTCAACCTCATTCAATCATTTGGCAGGATAATGAAGACAAAACGGTTTTCAAAAATTAAGCGTTATGTCAAACGACTAACATTATGAAGAGGAAAGATTTGATTGTTTGTTTGGATTGATAGACTCCGAAACTACTGAACCGATTTGAAAAATTCTTTCACCATTAGAGTCCAAAATTATCCCTTTAAACCTAAGAATTGAACTATACATAATATTTTCAAAAAGTTTGGGATCCAAAACTTCAATCAAGTAACTCAACGTATTTGTGGTGTGTATGTGTAAAATTTATAATTTTTTGGTAAAAACCCGTGAAAAGCCGAGGCGGTCATATGTACCTAATGGGTATTTATGCAGTTTGAGTCTTAGATTTTTTTGAAAGGATTTAGAAATGCTGTTGACCGCAGATGGCAATGACAGCGTTACCGGACTTTGGTTTTTTGTCTTAGATGGTAGGCGAAAGGGGAAAACGACGCTGGGAAACGAAAATGCTACGTAAAAGTTTGCATAAATCGTTTATTTGTACAAATATAAAAACTGCGGCGTAGTCTTATTGCCGACTCCTTGAAGTAGTTAATGTTTAAAGTACAACGTATCTGTCTGTTGGCGTTTTCAATAGTAAATTTAGATTTATAATACCTTCCTAGACACTTCTAGGTAGGCATTATAAATCAACTTCAGGTACGGTACTAAAGTCCCGTTAGACTAAGAATGTGAAACCTTATAACCTGTAAGTACTTATGCATAATGCAATACAATACATATACTATATTGTACAACAGAAAATGAAAATAACAAAAGATATAACATCAGACAAGTAGCGGCCTTATCGCTTAGACATCAGATGAGGCAACCTTTGGATGGAAATATTCCTTTACACGAGCTTTAAAATTTGATCGATAATGTTTCTAGCCTAATCTACATACAACAACAGCCAGGCGTGTGAAAAGAGAAGCCTGGCCAAGTGGGAAAGGAGATAATAAAAATTCGTTACGTTTTCTCTCCAACTCCAATATTCAACAAAAGCCAGGCGTGGGAAAAGAGGAGCTTTGGCCCAATGGGAAAGGAGATAATAAAAATTCGTTACGTTTTTTCCAATATTCACTTATCTACCGGGACCTATAAAAATGGCGGGAGCAAGAGCATTTTTACATTAATCGAATTATGGTTTATTAAATTGGTTTCCGCTTCGGAATTTCCACATTTTCCACGGTAATTATACACGGCCGCAGCCTGCACCCTTTATTACTGAGTGTACGGTAATAAATGAAGGTATGGGATTATAATTCGATGGGTTCAGGTTTTATCGATGAATTCATGTGTTTTAAATAAAAATGCTGCGGGAATTAAAAAAAAACGAAAAACAGAGGCATATGCAATAGCAATAGCAATGGGAGTCTTATTCTGATAATCATGATGATGACTCTTCTTCTTGAGTGGGTTTCGATCCATCTTTGATGACATTAAATGCACAGCACTCTTTGTTACCGGCTTACCATTACCACCCACGTCCAATTAAGTATTTAAATTATGGTAATTTGTGTTGTGTTCTCAATTTTGGTTTTCTTTTAAATTTAACTAGTGACCAACATTTGTATGCCACCCAATAGTTGATCCAAGTTAAGTTGATCAATTCTCCATTATCACGTATCACGTATGGTAAAATTCCTTGCTGAAAATTAAAACCAAATAAGTTCTATGTATGTTCGTAGATTATGGGCCGATGTCAAAAATTCTTTTAATATATGTGGAGAATGTTCCCAAAGTTTTCCTTTAAATTTTTGACTATGGCTTGGATTAGGAGTTATCCCAAAAAAAAAAAAATTAAAAACTGTGTTAGTATTAAGGAATTAATTTGGTTTTTAGTATTTTCAAAACAATCAAATGTGCAGCTCATCAACTTAAGCTATGATGAGTCGCAAAAACCATGAAGACGTACTTAAATTACAATAAAGAAAGAAGTCGTTAAACTCGTTATATTTATTTTTTTCGCAAATGAGACACTAAAAACGCATTTTGAAAATAAAAAACGTATAAAGCCGTTCGTTCGCTCCCGACGTAGCTTAACTTCGGGAACCCACTTTGGTATGAAAAATTGAATTATTACATTTATATACATTTTATTGAAGAAAGAATACACATTCAATGAAAATTTCAACTATCTACCTCTCACGTTTCATAAGATACTGACAGACAAACAGATAGATAAACAAAGCGGAGGCGTCATCTTTCTGGTACCGGACCCCCAAAAAGGTTGAACTTGTCGAAGGTGCAGCGTTAATTTCAGCCCAGTTACAAGAAAACCCAGAACCCTCCTTCTGTGTCAGCCGGTTAAATACCTTTTCGTGTTATCTTTATTACGATATACTTATTTCATTTACGTCGGTATCTTTGTGTACATAACAGCTTTCGATCCGTTTCTGTTTAATTTATTTTATCGAAAATAAGTGTTTTAACATTTTATTGAGTTTTTATAGAGTTGATAAAAGATAGCCCCCACTGGGAGTATTTTGGGAATTCGCTTATTTCGTTAAAATATTAACATCATTAAGGTTAAAACATGGCCACCTCTTAAAATAAGGAATTTGTTCTTGATTGGAAAGTTTAACATAAACATTTTATAATGGATCAGTAGAAATAAAACATTTATTAACTCATAAAAATACAATGATATAACCAAATTAACTACAGTTGAACAATGGAGCTAACTGCAGACTGTTGCTAACAAGCTACAGAGAGCTCAACTGATTCATATCAATACAATTCAGAAGTGACCTATTTCGGTCAAGGAATTAGCATCGCCATCAGATGTGGAAATGCTGCCAGCATTCTGGGCAATTTGCCTTTGCGTAGATTTTAAGGAAATAGATATAACTGTATAGTTATCTATTTACTTAATAATAAATTGCAACAACGCGGTGTACACCAATGCATGGATTGTGTGCCCTTGCTTTACACATTTAATGCTTTGTACATTTAAGTGTCACCTCATTTACAGAAATCAAATCCATCTTTAAAAACATTAGTGAGAAAACCTAGTAGGTATTACCTAATACTACATAGCTGTAATTAATTGTTAAATGCGGTTATTTTGTTTTTTCTTTATCAACAAACGATATGTACCTGATTGACATCTCTCTAAATTTACTCAGTGAGAATTGTTGGTGTTTGTTTTTATTAACGTCAATAAATGTGCCTTAGTATTTATTGTACCGTTTCAAGCTTTCTGCAGTAATTGAGTCATCAAAATCTCAAAAAGGCGCTAACATATTCAAACTGCAATAAATATTTATGACTCGTTATTTATTGTGATCAAGTCCATTTATGGGTAAAACTTTTATTCTTCAGTCAAAAAATAATTTGATCCGCCATCAAGCTACATTCGTTGATTTGGTTGGTATGGCAGGATCTCAAGGAACATTCTATATATTGTCTTTTATTACTTCGGGGGTCATCTATCTTAAACTATACTAAGTAAGAAGGTGCCTTAAACACAAAAAAATCATAGTATCAACGAATAATTTGATTGTTTTTCGAGATAAATACTCATCGTTTAGGAATCAATTAGGGGTTATCTCGGCATTATTCCGTATAAAATAGAGAAATAATTTTCAAAATGAGTCCATAATTGACGGAAAAATCAAAGATCATCTTCTATACTAATATTATAAAGAGGAAAGATTTGATTGTTTGTTTGTTTGTATGTTTGTTTGTTTGTTTGTTTGTTTGTTTGTTTGTTTGTTTGTTTGTTTGTTTGTTTGTTTGTTTGTTTGAATTTAATAGGCTCCGAAACTACTGGACCGAGTTAAAAAATTCTTTCACCATTAGAATCCTTAATTTTCCGCGATGAACATAGGCTATATAATATTTTCAAAAAAGTTAGGGATCCGCATGAAAAATTCAATAATTGAACCGTGGGCTGTATATTCAACCTCTTTTTCTATTATGGCGCGTCAGAATAGAAAAAGAGGTTGTATAGCGCACGGTGCTTGCTTTTTCTTTACGGCCAGTGTAAGTTTTGGAATGTCGAGTCAATGTCAAAAACCCCAATGCTGTTAAAAAAAGTAAAGATCCGTATGAAAACTGTGAAACCCATCGTTTTAGTGTGTATAATTTCTGAAATTTTTGTTTAATACCCGTGCGAAGCCGGGGCGGGCCGCTAGTAAATAATATACCGCTTTACATACTCCTTATTTCGAAGTCGGTTAAAATTGTTTCCCTGGTAGGTAAGTTATATACAAAGCTGGTGTATTCTTTCGACCATGGGCACTGAAGATCATAATACCTACAAGGTTTATTACAATGGAAAGCGCTTAAAACGACCTAACCCTGAAATCACAAAAACAATCCCCCCAAAGATTTACAGCTAAAAAAGTAGAAACTCCAATCAGTCCACGGCGTGACGTATAGAGGTCACAAATCACCACCCTCGTCATAATAAAACCGGTATTAAAATGTTTCGCGTCATCTTTTTGTTTGTGATTTTTGGATTTCAACGGGTTGGGCCCTTTTGTCCGAGGTCTTCAAAACTTTTCTAGATGTATACAATTCAAGGCTATAACAGATTTTTACTGACTGGAAGAGATGTATAGACCATAGTGAGATACAAGGACCAACAAAATTTGTGTGTCGTTGTCTCTTGACACCTTTCAATCCTCACCCGATTTAAATGGACGAAAATAAGTAATTTGTTTTCTTGTCTAAACCTGCCTACATCATAATACAAGGTCTTCATAAATCAGAGAGAAAAAAAGTGCTAACGATTACTTGAAGTTGAGATGATTATTAAAAGGTGAATAGCCAAAGCCTCATCTTATGAAGCCCTAATGAAGTAAATATCATAGGAATAGACAAAGTCAGGTCCAGCGGGTCAACGGGACGGGTACGGGACGGGACGGGAAGGGACGATGTTATCGAATGTCGCAGGGGCTTGTTAGCTCGTGACTTACCTTTCTTGACCGGGTGCGGGACAAGGTACGAGAGGAATGACTTTTGATTAAACTTTTAGTTTTGCGAAACGGTAGCTTAGACTATTTAAGACTATTAAATGAACCAACAACAATCAGATGTATTCGTGATTGGGAGTCTCAACAAACATTCAAACTAATTTTCTCTGGTATTACATATTTTTTTTATTCCTTATTAAAATGCAGCTAATGAGCGGCAAAAAAGTATGACATATTCAAAAATACATCGAAGTTGACCAACTGATCGAAGTTATCGTTCTAAAACCAGCATATGCCATAAAACTGTTGCTGAAAACCTCAATGATTTTTTTCGTTATAAAGCTGACACTTGCCGCCATAATAATGTTATGAACCTCAATACTAAAGCCGATACTTAAGTTAATAAAAGAGATGTAGATGCTCATAACTCGCTTAAGAACTGTGCAGGATTATTATATGCAATAGGCGAGTCACCACAGCAGAGACGGTTTTGGTAATAATCTATCTCTTCATAAGCACATTCCTACTGCAGAAGCAAGTAGTGCATCATGAACTGACATATAAAAATGTATACACTATTTTTTTGAGTTGATAGTCACGAAAGATGAGCAACCCAACAATAGAAAGGCTCCAGTCTCCCATACCTTCCGCCCTAGTCCAGACTAGTTCGGACAAGGCGTGGGCGGCGGCCTGACGCGCTGCACGATTGTTTCATTTTAGAATGGACTCTTCATCTTCACTTAATGAGTCATCAGGTTCTGATACAGTTTCTGGTTATTCTATTCTTTGAAAAGTTTTCTGAGCTTGTGCACGAAAGATAAGATAAGATAAGATAATAATTCTTTATTCTCGAAACATATGACTAAGACAAGATAAAACTAAAAGTTTACGGAATTGGCGGCCTTATCGCTTAAAGCGATTTCTTCCAGGCAACCAAAGCTTAAAAAACACCCTATACAAGATGTATAGGCAAAGACAATACAATAATCTATACAAGATGTATAGATAATAAAATAACTAAGTATTCGATGTGGTGTTGACCTTTTCAACAAAATGTCTGTCACTTAAAATACGTATTTTTTGTATATTGAAAGAAAATAGAAAACATAAAATTTGTCTGAATTTTTTAAATATCTTGAGTAAATGTTGAAATTCTTGTTTTTTCTAATTATAAAGCACCAGTGGCCTAAACTAGGCTGAAAAGTCTGTAATATAATTATACATTAAATCAGCTGCGCTACGTTACAGAATTTGTCCCAGAACATGACGTTGAACATTGATAATAATAATAATAATATAGGACAAAACTATGAAATTAACTCAAACATGCCATGACTTTAATCTAGTTGTAAATATTTCTATACAAAATTTACAAATGATTCTGCGTAATTTAGGTATTAAATTAGATAAATCGTCATCATCATCATCATCATCATAATGATTTTTATTTATAAAAAGTACTAACATATTTCTTAAATAAAATATTCACATATTTAAAATCATTTTTGTAAAAAGTTATCTAGGTACTACGATAATTCACTTTTATTATTTTGTTGTCCAATGCTCAACATGCCCTTTTGTGTCCTTCGTATCTTCTAATCTTGTTCCTAATATCTTTTCTGATACAGCCAAGATTCTAACCAGAGCTCTGATCAAACATCAGGTGATTAGTCAAGTGATGGAGTTGATAAGACCACCAACAGAGCTTGGGAATGTTATTGATAAGAACTTTGTTCTTTTTGATTAGAAGTATTCTCTGTGCGATAAGGGTAACAACTTTTGAGATTAAGTAATTTATGTTGGCGTTTATGATCTTTGGGAGTATCGTTTCGAGTTTCCGGGAAATACAAATTATGTATTTAATGGTTTTTGGTTTTTTCGGCATTCTACAATGAGTAAAACAAGCAAGAGAGTAATTTGTTATCTTAAACCTTTTTCTATTAACTTATGAAAAAACAAATAGGTACATATTTTGTCGGGGCATTTGTGAATATGTGAAAATAAACAAAGAGATTTTGAACGTTTTCTTATATAAGTACTCCCATCATACAATTAAATCGAAGTTGGTTTTATCATTTGTTCATAGAATATGGTTTGCAATTTGCGACAAATTAGTTTTCCGTTTGATTTATTTCTTGTAGATGCAGACAAAATTGAAAACCATTAAACATATTAGAACCCGTACCAACAGGAAACAATTACCCTTAGCATAAGCAAGACAAACGTCAAAATAAGAACCCTTCAATATTTTCTTGCATTGCTATGTACATATATTTTAACATGAGACAGATGTATATAATGTTAGTGGCAGTACTGTTAATCTATGGACAAACAAAATTCCTACCTACGTCTTGGTCTGACCGACGCGTCAATCGAAATACAGCTACAGTAGGAGTATGGTTGCGTCATAGATCTAGAGGTAGAGATCTAGAAGGCTAGGTCTGTGCTACAACATTTGCCCGGCAACCATTATCTTCATCGTCTTCGACATCATCAGATATAATGTCTGATGATGTCGCCAGTGGACGATATTATACGTCTACTGCTGGACATAAGCTTCCCCATACGATGACGTAACCGATCATCAGATATAATGTCTGATGATGTCGCCAGTGGACGATATTATACGTCTACTGCTGGACATAAGCTTCCCCATACGATGACGTAACCGATAGCTGTCCAGTACCATTCATCGACTCCCCGCGACCGCTACATTGTCGTCGGTATTACGTACTTACTATAACACTTTACACTGTACCAGTACCGTAACATAATAGCATGGTGTATTGTGTAATGCAAGTATTTCCTTGCTCGGATGAACCCTTTGCGATTGCTCCACGAAAACTTACCGTGTCACCCTACGAAACCTTATTACGTTCTCAATTCATTACCTTCCCTTCGATCGAATAGTTAAGGAAATTAATTATAGGAACAAAAACTAGCTGTGCCTTTTGATGATGACCTTACGTTGACGTATTGATGTGGTGTAGGGTGGCCATAAAATAAATCTTCTTGAGTTATTTAAGCGGCAAGTTTTTGATGAAAACCAGTTTCTGGACTACCCTAGTAGTGCATTTACGTGTTTTGAAGTGTCGACGTTTAGAATAGTAGTAGAAGGTACCTCAAATAAGTAATTTCATTTATTGACCAAAAAATTTTAGAAATGAGAATTCAGTTCAAAGTTTAGTAGGAACTTACCTGTTTACCTACTTTAAATAGGTTGTAAAGTAACAACAGTTACCCAGCAAAATTCCCAGTGGCAATAAACCTGTGGTTGCCTGGTAGCTATTTCAAGCACATTGACTTTGACAGGTGCGGTTGACATTGTGGTCAGCTACAAACACCACGTCACTGGAAAGAGTGCCACCGTTTCATATTATGGACATATTTCCGCATCATAGTTTTGTATTTATTTTACGCGGCGTTGGTTAAATTTATTGCTTCATTTATTTTAATAAATTGTCGCTGTAAATCAGAGAGATACAAATTGGATATTTTTTGTAGTTTATAGGTTTTTGGGCTTTTTCTCTAAAAGTTAGTTTAACGTTTATTGCTGCAGTGTTCTTGAATTATTGCCAACGAGAAACATTCCATTACTTGTTATAATGAACATTTTGCAACACAGCCTTGTAAAGACGAGTGTCCAGATCACAAATATTAGCTTATGAAACTTAAAAAAATATTAATAAGAACAAATATTACATACGTTTTAAATTCACAATTTCTAAGTAGTTCGTTCAAAACGCGGTTCGTTTGTTTACAAATTAAACGCGTTTTGTCCATCACGCATCTAGTCCGTTCATAACATCTTTATGGTTTTGTTTAAAAAACCTTCCTTATGAATTTACTTTTAAAATATTCCAAAATAAATTTAAAGGAATGCCACCCTACAGAGCTTCTTTGTCGCCGTCTGCCCTTTGCGATTGATTAGCCGACATTTCCCCCCTTCCCTCGGTCCTTAGTAAGGCGTCTCGGAAGCCGCACAAAGTAGGGGCTGTTTAAGGGGTTGAATGCAGTGAATGGGACCACTATTCACTCGTACTTCCTACAAAATGTTGATTAATTATGAGTTGGTTATTAGGGAGTTATAGATTAATGTGTAATTTAGGTAAGACAAGCTTTAAGTTTGAAGGCTGCTTGAAGGCTTTGATCTAATAGGTGTCGGTAATCAAATCTGTTGGTTGCTTAAGGGGTTTTTCTCACGAGTTACAAACACGCGTTTGAAATGTTGCTCATAATTTGTTCCCGAAATAGGCCTAGAGTAAGAATACTTTCTAAAAAAAAATTGGTCTATGCAAAATTAAAACTGACTTCAAATTTCTTAATATTGACACATATTTTTAAGATTTACGGGACAAGATCCTCTCTGGTATAATTTTTATACAAACCAAGATCGTATCAAATTCTATACAAATCGTATAGTAGGTACTCATTAAAATCGTTCCAAAATTTACTTTAAATTATACCTACGTATAATCTTCACCTTTTATGTAGTCAGTTAAAAATAATGTTTTCGTGTGATTAATTTTCACAGTTGTTAAGTATTTATTAACTGCAGGTGAGTACCGTTATTTTTCACTCAAAAACGTATTTTTCATATCCCTGTGTCGATCTTATCCATTTAATGTGTGAAGTCCAGTCCTACCCCAAAAAACTACCGTACAGTAGCCGTAATGTGCATTTTATAGCAGCACCTGCCTATTTATAACCCTCCGACAGTGGTGTTATAGTGAGTTTGAATATGTGGCCGAAATGTTGTATGGTTTGTTTAGAGTGGTAGCAAAATGGGGTTTCAATATTCATTATCATTATTCATCATCATCAGCCTATAACAGTCCACTGCTGGACCTCTAGGCCTCCCCTAATGAGCATCATAGATAGCATTCTTCATCATTTGGGGGTTATTGCCCATAATCCCCACGCTGGGCATGCGGGTTGGGGATCGCAGTTTGGTGGAGTTATTCTGCAGAGCTGCTTTCCGCCCCACCATTGTGTTTCCCTTAGTCGCCTCTTACGACATCCACGGGAAGAGTGGGTTGGTGGGATTCTATGCCGGCACCACACGGCATTATTATTATTAGCCATCGTCAAATCATAGCTGGGAGAAGACTCCTCGATGTCAGCTGAGCCTTATCCTAATTCACCTTCAACACAGTAAAAATTAACACGACTAATGTTTTAGTGTAGATTTTCATTTGTTTCGAAACATTAAACTTCAAACATCATGCAAAATAAATTAATCACTTTACGGAAGTGTAATTCTAAATTCATAAACTTATGAGGTGTGACCCGAGAGCTGCTCAGTATCTGGAGCAGCGCATCAGCATTGCCATACAGCGAGGCAATAGAGCCAGCATCTTGGGTACAGTTACGAATGGTATTGATATGGATGGGTTGAGGTACATGTAGTTTGTTTGCAACAGTCTGCAGTAAGCTCAATTGTAAATACTAGTTCTAATTTGGTTATTTAATTTTCTTTGTAAATAAAGGTTGTATCAATTTATTTAAAAAAAATTGTGTACCTACTAAGAGTTTTATTTCCTTTGGACATTACAGTTATCTTGGACATTATTAATATTCGCTTGTCGAAGTTCCAAACAATGTATTTAAAATAACAATTTAAATGTATATTATTCTAAGGAAAACCACACAAATGTTACAATCAGCATTTCTAACCGTCTATCACCAATTATTTTAGTAGGTAACTATGGCGGTCCCACCATATTATGATAGGTTACCTACCTATCAGTTGGTATACGAGTTTAAATAAATTTAGAGATCTTTCCGTAAAAACACGTCTTCAGAACTCATTCAAGACTACACAACAACCGTCTTTACAAAATTTACGTGAATGTATTCTGCTCACGCTTCGCTGGCACCACGACCAAGCCCCAATCGGTCACAGGGGCAGAACTCGCACCAACATAAAGCCAAGCGCACACCTGCCGCATTACTACAAATTACAAAACACAATGTACCTCCGCCTTATTTACATGTCATAACTATTGAAAGTTTAAACTTTACTTTTCTCGCCTGTCATTAGAGCGTAGCGAGTTTTTTCATTTTAAATTCCTTGTCTCGGACGCGATGGAATTTTAATAGTTATCTTTGTGGCAGGTTTCGTCGGAATAATTATCGATATTTAACAATTTATAGTATCGTTGTACAAACTGTGTCTGCATTGACCTAGGTGTCCATATAACCCCTTGTCTTCACCTTGACGCATCCAGTTGTTAAGTTTTCTGTGTACAGTTTTTCGTTTCTCGCTGAGCCCTATGTTTGGTTGATGACAGATTAGAGATGTGATGATGTCTCATTTTTAAATGGCATTTGCATAGTTCCCTGTCCGCACGGTAGAATCGCTGTACCGAATACTACGGAAAAAATAGTCACTAGGAGGTCTCCTATTTTTTTGCATGACCCGTTCTAGGATTACTGTGAATGAGTACTTTCCTACGGCTATTGACTGCTACAACATTTTGGTGTGTAAGAAACATCCGTATGCCTCCAAAAAACAGAGTTTTTTCAATGACACACGTGAAATGCGCCTATTCCAAACATCTCATTTATTCTTGAGCCTTCAGCCACACTTCAGCCTAGATGATGCTGCATGGATTGTCCTGCATTATTTATTTAATGTCTATTTCCAACATCTTAGTATTTCCAAAAACTCACGAGAGACCATCGGGATTTACAATCTACACCAAACGAAAGGGAAACTCCCTTTCGTTCGTTGTTTATATGTGTATAAATATAATTACTCTCGAATGAATATTAAAAAAATATGGATCATGGTTTACTATACCAGCATACGAGTATGTTTATAATTTATCATCAAGACCATTAACAAATTAATCACATTATAATATTGATAATATTAAATGCAGTATATTTGAACAACATCAACCGCATTTCAATAAACCCAGCTGAAAATTATAAAATGAAACCGCAAATTGCACATTTAAACATAATTTATTTCATATTATTTAATTATCACAGATTCATTTATTTTAATAGTCATCACGTTAACAAAAATATAATATAGATAGATAACTGTCTACTGTAGTGATGCGAATACCATTAAGTCGTTTCCACACTATACGATACGACATCGGTCATTCACGGTTTCATACAAGGCCAGTTGTCAACAGACATTGGAAACCAATCTTTTACGATATAGATGTAGTATCAAACAATGTAAAAACGCCTTTCAGCCCAAACCACACATCTGACTACTGAATATGAAAGTGCGCTGGAATGCAATGATTCATAATTTTCGACGATAACTAATGTTTCGTCAGCTATGTGATTCCGGCTCTATAAACCATGGTATTTTACTGTTTCTATTTGTTGACAAAGGTCTTATTGTAACAGACTACAAAACAATAAATTTTAGGTCTTATTGTAACAGAGTACAAAACAATAAATATTAATGACAGTAAACTTCCAGATTTTGTACGATCATAATTTTTTAATCTCAAATGATGCAAGCTTCTTACAATACAAACATACTTTCATACGAAAATATAACTCTCTGAATAACTAATTATAATTTTTTCTAAAAATCCATAATCCCTTTCTAATTTGATTTCATACTTAGCGCTTAATGTGAATGATATCGAAACAAAACGCGTAGTTTCCTCGTCATTAATTCACAAGAACAAAAACTTAAACGTTCATTGTTCCAGACGAATAAAGAAAATGAATATTTTAAGATAAGTTTCACGATCCACTGGATATTCCTATCTGCTCATTACAATAAAACCTTTGTTGTACAATATTTACAATCTAGACTTTATATACAAGTTATATGCAATCTAAGATAATAGTCACATTGAAAATGTTAAGATTTTGTGAAGTATAAATGCAGTTGAAGTCTTTATAGTGACAGAAAGTTTAGTTAGAGGCAAAGATAAAACTAGTTCTACACTGACGCTAAGAATATGCGAAAGAAAACAAATCGCAGCGAAATACTTGCATTGTCTCAGCGTCAGTCTAGACACGGCTTTATGAATATTAAACTAACAAAACTTAGCTCTTTTTTATAAGCTCACATTAATTTGCCAAGTGGCATTACTCATTTGGCACAAACTTCGAAACATCAAGCAAAACAAAAGCAAATAGGCATTCAGATTTTATGCATACGATAAACACTCAAACACGTTTAAGAAATAACAAAATAAACAACGGTTTGCCGATGAACCGGCGTGATTCTTTTTAAGATTGTAGGCACTATTATTGCTAAATATAATTTATTCACCGCTACTCTACAGCGTAGAATATCTATACAAAATATACTACAAGACTTTACATAGGCCGCTGGCCGTACCATACTTTCTATACGTTAACATTTATATACTATTACGCTTTACTATATCTTTCCATCAAGCAAGTCTCGTCCAAATTTTAACACACATTCGAAAATATCCCTAGGATCCCCTTTAAACTAATTGATGTTACACAATTTTTCACCTTGAAAAACTAAGCGGTAATGATATACCACCGCTATAATTAGAATTAAGTAGGTAAAATGGTGGGTCATATCTTGAGGATAATCATAAGTTTATAGCCAAGAAGGGCGGTTCTGTAACAGATCAGCTGCGTCATGTCTTTCCATGAGTCTCAACGCAGCCGCGAGGGCTGCCGTGGCGCCGGCTCCCCTCTCCCGACACTCCCATAGCTCCAGAATAGCCTCAGTCGGAGAGCTTTTAGTGGCGAACCACGTCGTATACCGATCCACTCCCAATCTAGTCGCTAACGCTCTCCAATCGTTCCCTCTCGCGTTCGGCGGATCCAGGATAGCACATAACTGCCTCTTGACCCTCGCACTCAGCTTAAACGGCCCCTCTCCACACTCGTTCACCCCAGCCTCGCTCACCACTACAGGAACACTCCGTTTACCGCTGTCGCTCCCTTCCTCGCTCCTGCACATTCTAGCCTCTAACAAGTTTTCTGTGATGTTGAAACTGCGCTGCGACTCCGCTCGAGGCGACCGGCCTCTAGGCGAGCGGCTGCGAACGTCCTCGAGCGATATCCTAAACGTTTGCTTATAGGAAGGGTTCGTCCTTTGACACGCTGATACTGTGAAATCTATGTTATCACAGTCGTGAGTCCTTTCTAACGCAAAGGTGCAATGCAAAGCGTTGTAATTCGAGCACCAGACATGTTGGAAAGGTATCTCTTGGTAACCCATCCCTGGCTTCGCTTTCCAACCGGGACTGACGTGATCCAAACTCAAACACAAGTTGGACCCTCCGTCTTGGAACAAAATTGTTTTTGGGCGTTCGAGTAAAACGCCGCCGAGTTTTTTTTCCTGCTCCTGGCAGTAGTAGGCGGCGCACGGCGTGTCTTCGAACACGTACAGTCTGATATTGTATTCGGGGCTTGTATCGCTCAGAGCGGCGGGCGCGTATATCGCTAATTGAAGCCCTTTGACAGCTTTTCCATTGAAACTTTCGCCTACGAGCACAAAGGTGGAGAGCATGTCTGTTACGAGGAATATTTTGTCGCTATCGAGCTGAGTGAATACGGGTGTGTTTATTGTCTCTTGTCCGAGGCCGACGATTTTTTTCCATTGGGGAGGGGTCCCGTCTGGTTGTTTGCTGTGGTCTATAGCATAGAGTGATAGATTCCAGAAACCGTGTTTGAGACTAGCGCAGTGCGGGATCTGAAGGATGACCGATTTGTTGAGCTGCAGCCGCGGCGGGCCGCACTTAACTACCGGACTCAGTTGCGTGATACCTGCGGGGCGAAATTCGTTTTAATACTCCACGTTTAATAGACCAGTATAGCGGTGACCGCCCCGGGCACTCGGCATTTTTCAACATAAATACCAGAAGATACTCTATCGTGTTGCGAAATCAATCTGTTATTATGGTTATAAATATTCATAAGATGTTTTAGGGTTTAGTAAATTCAGTTGGGATAGTGAAAATATTTGGTTATGTAATTTGAATTGTATGAATAATTTGGTGAGGCTTACCTTTACCGAGCCGTGGTCGGTATCTATCGTCTTTGACTACGGCCACGTAGATTTGTTCCCGCCTGCCCCTGCTGAGGGCTCCCTCGGCTATAGAGAGGGCCACTCCCGCCGCGGGGAGGGCTAGCCTCGCCCCTCCACTGGCTACTGACAGGGATTGCGAAGTGGGGGAGTTTGATACCAGCTCTGCTAGTTGTAGGGTCACTGATTCGTTCGCAGCGTCGTACATGGATCCAGCTAGAAATGTTGATGAGATTTAATCTTCGAGAATGTTCTGAGTATCTTGAGATGAAGTTAAAATTCGAGAAATAAATAAGTGTAAGTGTTCCTTGAGAAAGTTTTTACAAAGAAAATGTGGTTTTAATAAGTGTGATTAGAAACTTCCAAAATTTATTAAGTTGAATCTATGGTGAAAAATAAATTTACGTTACAATGTAAATACTAACAAAAAAAATATGCCTTTCCTATTAAAAAATAAAAAAATCTCACATGAAATTTACGATAACATTTTGGAATTTTGCTTTTTTTATGGCAACAAAATACACTTGTACGTGGCAACTTTGTACGCTACGGTACGTTGCCCGCTGCGGCGTTGCGGCTTCCAAATCAACATAGAAATATTTTCGACACTTATTAGTTAATTTTCCTTTTGTTTAATTTGCGATAAAATTGCACCCTATGAGCGCAAAAATAAGTATGTGTACACTCACACACAGAGTCAAAGAACGCTTGTAAGAACTGAAGTAACAATTAAAATCACTTACAGCTAGTAAAACAGCTTGACACGGAGTGTTCAGACTCGCTATAGGGCTTGCTGTCGTACTCATCGCTCTGTCCCTTGCTGGAGGCACAAGGAGTCACCTGATGGTCTACCGGAGACGCGTAGCTGTAATACAAATGCTGGTTACTTGCAGAATAATCACTTATGTCTATAAATAGAAGGATCAAATCCAACTGCGTGCACAATTAATATTGCGAAATACAAAGAATTACATTTCAAGTAGGTACCTAAAGTAGGTAAGGTACTAGGTAATCTATTCGATGCGTAGATGATGATTATCACAGCAACTATCTAAGTACGCACTTGAAAGTATCGTCGTGTTTTGTGAAGTCTCGTAATAAAATAGGAAAGCTCGCTACAATGTAGACTCGCAAAAACCAGATTCTATAGGAACGTAACTGTTCCTCGCTTGGCGACGACATGGAGATTGCCTGTTTCTGGTTGGCATCATTGTCTATGTTGAAAATCCAATTCAGTACTTGGTAACAAAGCCAATAAAGCTGAGTATAAACTTGAAATATGGCAAGTTGCAGATGATTGCCTGTCGACGTATAAATGATTATTGTATCTAGTTGAACGTTTGACTCTATTTTTACTTCTAGTTAGCATGTACGAGTATATTACAATAGTCAGTGAGTATTATAATTGTGTTTTGTTGAGTTTCTCTTTACATATTAAGTCCACCAACTCGCCCTCCCCTCAGTATGTGCGCTAAGTAGTACGCCACGATATCAGAACCCGACTAGGCGAAAATCGTAAATTATTGAGACGTCGTTATCTTCTAGTGATTACCCGGAGTGCGAGGGATTACGCACTATAAAAACAAAAATATTATTTAATTCTACTTCCACGTTTAAATTTCAAAAGAGTTATATTTTAAACACAACTTAAAATAGTCGTGTCAGGAATTATTAAAGACGCCGATAGGTCGTTTAGAAATGTCGTTATCTTTTCACACGTTATTTCAGTCTTGAAGTTCAATAGTATGGAGACTTATTTTTATTTATTTATTAATTAGGTGCACTGCAGAGGGCGCTGCTGCCCGCCCCCCGCTGTGTGTCCCTTAGTCGCCTCTTACGTCACCCACGGGAAGAGTTGCGGTGGTGGAATTCTATGCCGGCACCACACGGCTATACCTGCACTTGTGTAACATTACCTGTTAGTAAGATGTGGTACATCATAGTGGTGTTCCGCCCTGGTGTCGAGGGGCGGGTGCTCGTACCGCGGCGGGCGGTGCTGCATCAGGTCCGGAGCCAGGGAGAGAGACTGCTTCTCCACCGTCGGATACATTTCTGGTTGGAAATCTGTTTGGAGACGAGATATATTTAAATTTATAGTACGATTGCTTGGCATACTAAAAAGAATTAGAATAATGAAAATGAAAAAAATGATTATTTCTGTACATAAGGGATATAGGTAATGTAGGTACATTGACATGGGTTGGGGTTCTTTTTTAAGAATAAATGCTTGTGTTAGAGAACCCTGCTCTTCCGTGACGTTAGTTCGGTGTACAGATTATACATATGTATTTTAATATGACAGAGTCAACCTAAATCAATGAACTAAGTATAGTTGACAAACTTTATTCATGTTAAAAATATATTCTTACCCGTCCTAGTCATAGTATACAACGAGTGGTCTCTAGTCTTCCTCTGCAGCAACTTGTACACCACCGCAGCGCCAGCCAGGAACACCACCACGGCGACGGCTATGCCGATGTACAGGGGGATGTCGCTGTGCGCCGCTACTGAGGACAAAGGTCCAAGTTAGCTATAATAAATATTGCTTGACAATCCACACAGCATCAGCTAGCCCCAAGCTAAGCACAGTTTGTATTATGGGTACTAGATAACTGATATACATAATACAATATATTAAATAGATATTTTTATTATATATAGAAAATGTCTAGAACACCCTGAATATCTGAAGTTCGTACAAATATTTGTCGTGTCGGGAGTCGAACCCGCAACCTCTTGCGTCGCAGGCGAACCTTCGCCCACCGCGCTACAGAGGACGTCACTATCGAGGTTATTGAATTATATTTTTGTGCTTAAACCTAACTAGATAATGTTTAAATAAATCCAGTCCTTCACTGCCAGTACTTATTGGTAAAGGATAAACTGAGCACAACATATTTTTAAGCGCTCCATCACCAGTTCTTAAGGACTGCAAGTTGAAAAAAAGAAAACAAGCGTAGCATAAATTATGACATTCAGAAATGAATATTTAGCTACCACATCATTCTTTGATATAACTTCAAGTTAAAACAAAGAGACATAAATTACTAAGTAACAAAGTTTCCATTTCTCGCCAACTTTATTGCGTGGGAGAAAAATTTGAATCTCATTTATCCTGCTGAAAGTTGTAATGAACACTCAAATACCCACTTTGTTTATGTGTAGTAAGATTTAAAATAGATGTAAAAGCTTTTCGGAAGAATCAGAAAAACAGCAATAAAACGAACCACAAAATAAGCCACCTGCATATGATAAGCTTTAACGATTAGTTATAAAAATAAAAACCAAATTACAATCTTGTTACTACAAGGCAACATGTTCTCTACTGTTTATAGAACAAGACACAAAATTGATCGTTGTTTTCAACTTTTTTTGAAGGATCCCAATTTAAGATTCAACCGAGCCTTTTAAAATTATTTATGTCATCGCATTTACGTTTAACGTTAACAGCTTTCAACGTTTTTATGTGATTACTAGTTTTTTCGATAACTTGTTAAAGCTACGATTTAACTGCTCTACGGGGGATGTATGCGATTTGAATTTCGAATGCATTCTTTGAGGAGGTACCGAGAAAGGAGTCCCATATGGTGTTATTAGATACTTCTTTTAGTTTTATGCTTGTATTATACTAGCGGCCCGCCCCGGCTTCGCACGGGTATTATACAATAAAATTTCAGAAATTATACACACTAAAACGATGGGTTTCACAGTTTTCATACGAATCTTTACTTTTTTTAACAGCATTAGGGTTTTTGACATTGACTCGACATTCCAAAACTGACACTGGCCGTAGAGAAAAAGCAAGCACCGTGCGCTATACAACCTCTTTTTCTATTCTGACGCGCCATAATAGAAAAAGAGGTTGAATATACAGCCCACGGTTCAATTATTGAATTTTTCATGCGGATCCCTAACTTTTTTGAAAATATTATAAAGCCTATGTTCATCGCGGAAAATTAAGGATTCTAATGGTGAAAGAATTTTTTAACTCGGTCCAGTAGTTTCGGAGCCTATTCAATTCAAACAAACAAACAAACAAACAAACAAATATACAAACAATCAAATCTTTCCTCTTTATAATATTAGTATAGATGATTGTTATTTGAGATACTACAGAAGTAGTTTAAAAACTGTTATTAAGTAAAGATTCACGAAAATTATTCCTTAGGTTTAAAGGCGTTATTTACGCCTCAAATTACGTTCATTATAGAGGCAAAAAGCCTGCTGGACTTTTTGTAAAGTCTTCCACAAAGCGGTAGTTTGCTAAGTTGCGCTTCTGAAATTGCGCGCCTCAAATTGCACCCATCAGACTAAATAAGGAAAAGCTTTCAAATACATGGCTATATACGAATGATAAAAGCGTGTGTTTTGAGTAAAAGTCTGTGTCTAGACTGAAAAGCGACAAAGTTTCTTGGCAAAGCGAACACACTGTTCAATGATTCGAGTTGAATGCATGCATTTGTATTTCAATTTGCATTTTAACTAGGTATTTTTTAAATAATTTTAAATTTGTTTCTGCAATAGAAACTGATATTTTAGTATACTTTATACGCGTTGTTGGATTAAATATTCAGAGTTTATTACCTAAAAGTAGGTAATTATGGATTTTTACGCCCATTGACAAGGTAGATAAGAATTTTTTAATAATATTGCAGGGGGAAAACTAGAATTCATTTTAAAATCCCAGATTTCCCCCTAAAATAAGATTTTGTAAGGGTACGGTTCACGGTGGAAAACTGGAATAAGTCTTAAAATATAAAGGCAATTATTATTATCAATTTTAGACTGTGATAATGTTCTTTTATAAGTACTTATGTTGCTCATTAGTTACTCTACCTCTCGAATTTCAGAATGAATCGAATAAAACCTTAACAACACAATGACCAGCAGAGTTTTAATAATAAAGTTTCAGTCAGCATTATAATTAAGTTATAATAAGTCCGAACTGAAAGCAGTGTAAACTGCAAGAGTATTTCCACCGCGAATGCGAATGTAGTTTCACTTATCAGTCGGAAGCGAGCGCGCTACATCGCAACCCCTTTTTACAGGTGTGTTACGCTTAGCTCTACATAAATCATTTCTTTATTCAAAAATTATCTTCCTCAGTAGCCATTTTATAGGGCTCTGAAACTAACAGTAACATAGAAGTTAACAGTGATAGGCTGCAACGTCAGTCGGCAACAGCAGCAGACAAGGGAGCTTTTTAGCAGCATTAAAAAATATCAAGCGTAGCGCGGAAAAATGCACTACCTACGTAATAAAATTTAAAGTTGGTAGGTATTGTTAACATCAGTCGACGCTAATTCTACTTTTAAAAGATATTAAACGGTACAAAGGTCGAAAGTCAGACTTACCTTATGAGAATATGACACTATGATTGCGAAAAGTTAGAAAGTTTAAATGAGAGAGACACCTAGGGTAACTAGACACATAAGACAGTGAAACTTTTTAGGATAGTCACAGAATTAACTGTATCTCTTGTACCGATCTTTAAAAGAAAAAACATGTGTGGTTAAAACCGGTGCCAAGTGTAGCCTCCCAACCGCGCCTAGCTTTTAATTACTCAGGCAACATGCGCCAACAGATTGTTATCGAGTTATCGAATGCGATGACTCCATTCATTCATTCACTCGTTCAAATAGGTTAGGAGATGATTCGAATGTAGAACGCGAGTCTTTGGTTTGTAATAAGGAATTTTTATGCTTTGTGGAGAATACCGTTCGATTTTTAAATGAATCGAATGGATACTTGAATTTTATTGAAATAACCGGACCTTCGATGTTCAAAAATTTCGTACATAACGTGCTTCATTAGAAACATTTTTGATCGCGTTAGAAGAATAACTTTATAATCTCCTGAATACTTTCTTTTCCGATTTATTAAAGTGGCATGAATTCAAGTTTTTTCTAAGTATCTATAAACAAGGTGTTTTCATCTAGGTCTCTGACTATTTTTTAATTTTTACAGATGCCGAACCTACCTAACCGTCCTTAAAAATAATTGCAATACTTGATTCAAGTTCTGATTCCATTATTAACCTTTGCTGACTTTAGTTCTCGTTCCTTTATCTACCTTAGTAGGTAACACGTGTTCAATAAATAGTAAAACAATGAGTTCATTGAGTCATTCACTTATAAATAGGGTGAGCTGAGTTCATTCAAATTAGAGTAGGAAGGTATGCTTACTTTTGACTGAGACTTCGCAAGCCAAGCGTTTTTCGGCAAATACGTTGAACTGTTATGCATATATACATATTATAAATGTGTCTTTATGCCCACGGGCATAAAGCTTAAAACCAGCCTATATTTAAGCTTTATGCCCGTGGGCATTAAGCTTAAATATAGGCTTTTTGTTTTTACATTGATGACTCTTGTGATGAAGGTGCGACTCTTGCGAAGTAGGATGTTGGGAGTTTGATTTCCGCCTTGGGAGACCGTTTGCAATAAAGAAACTTGTCTGCGTGGCTACCTTCATCGTACCTAGAAATCTTTAATCAGTCATCTAATACACATAACATAAGCTTGGATCTAGATGATGCAGCATTTTTTATATTATTTAAAGGAATACCCGCGGCTTATAACTATCAGACTTACAAATTAATAACTATTAGAATGCTTATGGGCTCACTGCCTGTCCAATCTAATACTTGTGCAGAACAAATAAAAGACACATTGCTTACTGTTTTTAAAATTGTTACGTTACTTGAAATTGTTTTGACAGTTAGTGCCATCATGAGGAATGATCATTTCCAAGTATAAAATCATCTATATACAACATTTATAGTCTCCAAACGAACATGGCTTTGTCAATTTCACTACAAAATGGATTGACCATTTCGTAGTGAAATGGACTAACTTTAGCTAGTAAGCATTTATAATATAAATGGCATGTCAACCAACACCCGGGTTTTTGACTAAATACTCTTGTCTTCGTAATAAATAACAAAACTACTACTTTACTCTATAATAAATCAACCTACCTACTCGATATCTAATACCAGTGGAAAATAAAATGCAAGGCAGTTAATATGTGACCTACTTCACAGCAATCAAATGTTTTATGGGCGCACGGATGTCCGATAAACGATATTCAATGACCGACTTGATACTCATTCAGAACCAGTGCTCATATTTATGGACTCTGTTTATTAAAATATTACGTTTCTAATACTGGAATGAGCTTAGGTAAGTATAGAAATATGTTTATTAGGTTCAGGTTTAATCTTATTGAATCATTCATAATTTTGAGTGTATATAACCTAAAAACAAAACCATCTTTCTTTGATCCAACTTTGTCACCAACAAGAAAGTGTTTTTGAGGTTATATTTGGAAGCAAAGTTAAAAAACATTGTATTTTCAGTTTGTCCGTATAATACACTGCGAACAAAATCTATCATTATCATAATCATTATGTACTTGTCCTTTTGAAATTTCCTACAATGATTGCTTAGTGCTGACCAGACCATATTATTTGAAACAACTCGACGCTAAAACGTGTAGGTATTTCGGATTATTGTGTTGTGTGTACAGACATTATTATTTAAGAACGGCTTGAGGAAGGTAGTCAAAAAATTCACAGCATACCTCCCTACAATAAACGTGTATGCCCAGAGTTACTCTGATTATGAAACAGCACACGTCAGTATGTAGGACACGTATGTTTCTAATTTTTCATTATTGAGAAATGTTGATAAAGACGCGGGTATTCATATCAGGGATGTGTCGGATACAAGGTCTCATTTCGATGTTGATATGCGTAATGATTCTCTGGAATAGGAAATTCAACTGTCAAGAATGTACTGGAAGGTATATTATGGTACGAGATTAAGTAATGTTAAAGGGAAGTTTTTGATGGAACATTAAGAAAACGAGAGACAGTACTATAGGCATTCCTTGAAGTCGGAAAGAGAAAGAAAACTTTAGAAAAGCTTTCATGGAATGAACCGGAACGTAAAATAAATATGTATTCCAAAATTGAAATAGATTTAACCGTGAATCATTTGATATCATGGAAAAGAAGCAGCGTATCGAATCAGTGATTTATTTAATCAAGAGAATCTATGATTAAATGAATCTGGCTGCTTCCAGTGATGGCGCAACGCAGTAAACTATCCATATCAATAAATCTCAAATATAAACAAGTTTCAAGTCTCCGCAGTTTATTACTGACCGATGTTTGAATTTCAATAAATCACAACACATCCGCTTCTAGCTCCCAACCACACTTAGTGCTCAGTTACTCGTATTAAATTGATTTCTATCACGATTAGTGAGGGCTTATCCGATTAATTTCGAAATTTGTTCTCTGTGTAAACATTCGTCTACGTCGCTCGTATATTCGTGTCCGATGCAGAGATCCGAGATAGGAAATCCAGTCGAAATTTACAAACCCTTGTCGTTTTGCCCATAACGTGGTAGGAGGGCTGGCGGAATTCAATTCTACGACTGAAATGGCTCAATCGAAAGCAGTCCTTGGAGCGATCAGGATAAAAACGATTGTCGCCTGGAAGATCCGTATGTGTGCATGCAGTTTGCGATCTCCTGCTGCGTTCTCTCGACGAAATCACAACAAATCATTTACGGGACCCACCTCCGATAATGACGGCTGCATCGCATATAAATTGGATTTTACCGATGCTTGCTTATTCATTAATCTCTGTATTGTCAAAACTGCAAATAATTTAACAACATAATACAATACAAAACCTTTTAATTCGTTTTGCTTCAAAATTTGAACATTCCGAGGTACTTAAAACGTAAATTTTGGAAAGTGATATAACCACTTTACTTGTTTATAAATGCGGAAAACGTGTGCTGGGTCAATTCACACGAAGATTTAGACAGGTGCCTCAAATTATACCGACATTTCACAAATCAAGCTTCGCTGTAAAGCGGAAGCGTCGACACATACAAATAGAATAGACTATCACAAACTACCAATAAATATTTCAATAATGAATTATTAACACTTTTGAATAACAATAAAGGTGCAGTATTTTATAATAACGATAAAGTTTCTAAAGAACATAGGCTGTAAAAGCCTATAAATCTAATCGCAAGCGATAAAGCTAGCGCGGAGTATAAAGCTAAACGGCGATAGAGGTACTAATGACGGCCTTTCCTTTCTCAATATAAGAGAGACTACAACACTACATTTTGGTACAGATAACAAAAGGAGAAAAGGTTATAACCATAAACGTCTCTCATTATCCATTACAGTAAAACGTTTAGACAAGGTGGAAACAGGTAATAATACAATATTCTTCAAAAAGAGAGGGCTGTTTTTGAAAAATAATGTACAGATTTACAATCAGATAGTGAGATAAAAAGTTAGTCGACAAATAATCAAAAAGCTCAGTTGACTGAGTTCGTAAACAATATATGAATGGGTCGTTCATTTAGAAATACTTTAAGTTAAAAGTTTCTATCCACAAAGGAACCACGACTCTGGCAGTAAGAAGACCACGCAAGACGCACAACAAAGTTAACAACAAAAGTTGAGGAGCAATAAAATTCCAGCATTACCATTCCACCATTTCCTCTGAACGGCAATTAGGCTAATGAAGTAGCGAGGGTAGAGGTGGAAATGAATGCCCTCGCTCTTTGCATTCAGCTCTTTCATGTGGGTAATTTACTGATAGTCCACATTCTATGCGAATACTTGAATCTAGGTAATGGATGGGAATATAAAATATGTTGCCGGATATTTTCGTGTACGGAAAATGTGAAAGGGTTTTTGTCAATAAGATATACGTTATTGTACATTTCCTTCCATTCTACAGAGCCGTGTTGCTCTTTACAAAATGATGTAACAAAAAGTACCTCCGTTTGTCCAGTTTGATATGATTTTCATATTCTTATGTAGTTAGGATAACAAGAATGTTTTAGGCATTAATCAAATTATGTATCTCCCTCAAGTTTGAAAACCACAAAAAGAACAAAACTGATAACACAATAAATAACAATCAATCTGCAAGAAAGATAAACAAAAGCAATTTACAAACAAACGCAGTAGATTGTGGGTTTATTTAGCGTGAAAATCGAAAGCTGAGAAGAAATTGTACAAACCAAACAGCTCACGAGGCTCCAGGCTATTTATCAAACGCACGATAACCAGAGTGGGGAAATTGAAACCGAGTCAACGGGGAACAGGAAAATGATTTATTGCCATTATAAACAAAATATCGACTGATCATTTTCCATTTGGAGATTGAATTTGGACCGCCAAGGGAGTCGAACACGAGTCGGGATACATAGCGTTTAACATTGTGCATTTGTCGGCGTTGATTCCATATTGTGATATGGAATGTTTACATTCTGTTTGCATTTAGAATGGATAAGAATGGTTTATGGTCAATCTATTCAAATTGGGAACCTGTTTTCATTAGTGGCTGCCGTTAAATATGGAAATTTAAACAAAGTTGTAGCATAGGACCTAGGCAGTCTCTGAGCTTATAAAGAGATAACAAAAACACTAACAAAGCTGTTCTAAAAGTTAATAGCTAGTCATCAAAAACAAGCAGTTGGCCACACAATAGAGAAAATGACCAAATTTGGTTATAAAACATTCCGATGATAAAAGTTAACCTCAAGAATTTTCTTAAGCACAACATAAAATTTTAGTCCGTCGTCTATATTTAGATATGATAGGACCCAGATGGTCACGGCTCCCGATTTTAGTATCTTCGAATCTATTCAACACGTCCACCTAAATGTGACCTGTGCTCTACCTTTACTTCGCCTTGGGGCCTATTAGAGTTTTTTACGGTCGAGAGGAGAGAGGGAGGTCTGGTTACAATGGGTAGAATTACAGCCGATAGCCTGCTATGAAGACCGTCCTAGCATTTGATAGTTATGAGCGAGCGCGGAAAAGGAAGTGTATATTTAGTTATGGCATCTGGTACCAAAAGCTTTTCATAGAATTCAGTTAATTAACGTGTCCCTTGAGAAACTGTTTCATAATTTGTACGGCATCGTCCGCGCCGTGCAAGCTTTCATAAAGTTATACCCGAAAATTTCCAACCTATGTTTAGATCGCTTCGAGCTCGTGGTGTGTTGGTGTTAGAAATGAAATTGGAATGTGATGAATGGTGTCAATTAGTGATAATATTTTTGAGAAGGAAATGTGAGAGTTTATGAAAAATGTAGCGGTTATAGTCTGAAATATTTCAAGATATAACGTATGATAGCGAGTTAATCGAGACGCACTGATGGAAATATTATGGTAGAAGTAGAGGAATTTTCAGCTGTAATTATGCCATTTATCATTTCGATGTCACGTCATATTTTCGCTTTCGAATGTTAATTATAACATTTATAATTTTATTTTTGATGCAGAAATGGTATAAAAACGTTTGCAGCTTTTTGGAAAACTTTTATATAGAACAACTTATTTCGATTTACCCATTATATCTTAAATTGTATCTCAGATTTGAAAGCTTTTTCTTCAGTGAGTAATGTTTTTTTTAAACAGCAGTTCTTCAGATCTTCAGTCATCAAATCAGGATGACTGAAGATCGGAAATCGGAAAGATTGGAATCAAAAATCGTTGCCGCCGTCTAAAATACTGTCTACCGACAACATACCCAAAACAAGTAGATACCCACGTATTGAGGTAATATTATAGATGTTTAGTATGCAGTGGAGCTTGGGATGATAAAGGTATAGGCTCAACAGGGGCACTGTACCGTGTTATTCAACCGCTGTCTCACCCAAAGCTCTAAGTTTAGTTTACCGTATTCAATCTATCTGCATAAACTTGATTTATCCTTCTCAATAACGGGAATACCTATAAGTTATTTATAATATGAAGGCTTAATGGCTCGTCTAGGGAAAATAATCACTGTCGTAATACTGCTATTTACCTTCCTACAACTTTTGCTGAATTGGAAATTAAGGTCAATCTTAAAATTAGCATTTTGAAGAGGACTACGTACTTTATTTGTTTGTGGATCTCTCGCATTGCTGATAGATGGGCAACGAACGACCTTTACGGACCATTCCGATCTTATAGACTAGTGTTTTTTTTATTAAAGTCTATACCTAAACCCTGACAATCAGGGTTATTTCTAAGACCATTAAGAGTGCGACGGGACTTGAACTCGCAACCTTCCATCAGTACGGTGTGGCAACAAATGGACCTACAACGTCAAGTGACTTAAGGATAATTATTATATAAATAATTAGGTATACTATTTTTCGAAAGACCCCAGCTTCACCTGCAGGGAGATGCCGCTGATCTCTGTTGCTGTCTTCATGGGCACTGTTAGAGAGCACTCACCTCCATGCACGCCGCAGTAGTCGCCCACGCAGTCAGCCTGCTGCGTATATGCGCCGGCGCAGGGCGTGTCGCCAGTACAAGAGCGGCGCCTGGTCTGTCTGCAGTCCGCACCACAGACGGACCATTCTGACCAAGCGCCCCAGCGCCCGGGGAGAGCTGGAGGGAAAAAGATACTTTAATATATTTCCATTAAAAGAACTATAACTCCAATTCTTCGTCTTGGGTATATAACGATTAGAAGAAACATCACATCTAGCCTTTACAACGGATTGGATAGAGGTAGCGCTAGGTAGAAGCCGGTGGCTTATACATTGTGTAGAATGTTATTTCCAGTCTTAATCAATTCACTATTTTCTACGAAAGGTCGTAAAACGATGTGTCTAGTAAACACCGTCAAAAAAGATAAATAACAGACTTGCTATGAATAGCAAAAAGGCAAGTGTCGTCAAACTGAAGGGGAAGTCAAAGAAAGGATACAATATATCGATAGATGATTAGGCTAAGCCCTATCTTAGTTTCACATGAGTTAAGCCGCGGTCAGTCGTACTATCTGTAACGTAGATTCTACCTCTACTCATTAATAAATGTATACCTACACAATTTCTAAGTAATAGGGTACGCTTTGGTTCCACTTATTTTCTGACCAAAATAGCTTCAGAAAATACTCAAAGGGCAATTACTGCATCGTTTAACATTATAAATGGCGTCTCTAATAATACGTTTATGAGGTATTGCTCTATAAATTGAAATAAAATATCGTGTGGCCCATACTGTGGGCATAAATCACTTGTTTTACAAAAGAAATGATAGTTTGTATTCGTTTGGAGCAAGTGAATGTTGGGACTTTGTTTTGGTTTGTTAAGGCGGGATTAGCAAGAAATATTCAACACGGATATTATTTTATCGAGGTTTGACTTTATACAATAATAATATACAATTATACAATAATAATATTATTGTATAATGGATTGATATTATAGATACCTAGGTTTGTTTATTTTCAAGGATATATTAATATCTTAAAATAATTAGTACGGAGTTTTCGCTTTGTATTCCCAAAGTATTATCTATTTCCAAATTAAGCAGAGCTAATTAATATAGGAATGTGAAGTTAAACTTAATCAATAATGTATTTGAAAGTACCTCCCTAACATTGCGTTATGAAGTATAATTCGATATCGTACAAGATATTATCTATTTTTCCTTCAGCGAAAAGAGCGAGACCCTTAGTTCCACGCCAACACCCACAAACTGGCCATCAGAAAATGATATGAAGCAATTATCACAACAAAATAATTACACGCTCGTGTAGATATTAATCGAAGCACAAAAGATCTTATCGCTTAACCCAACCACTTTCTATGTGGGTGCATCGACGGGCACATGTAAAGGTGCCGTTGCATGAAAGTTAGGTACTAAATCGATCATTTCCTACACTGTGTGATTCGAAAAAGCAGGATAGAAGGATTAACCGGGAAATTATTTTTATTTGGAAAAAACTCACATAATTAAAGAAATACTAACACAAAAAAATCCTCTGAAAGTAAATCAGATCGCATCACACCACACAATACCGGATCGCTCACTGCGGAGGTAGAGCGTTCACATCGGCATCGCTAAGACCATGGATGACCATATGTCTTCCATTTTACAACTTTGTGTACGCTAATCGTCCTGTATTTTGTATATTTTTTCTTTGGTGTGCAATAAGGTGTACTACTATATTTTATCGTTGTTCACTCTCATATCCCAACCGCACCTTAACTGCACTCAATCCTACTCGCTTCGTACAAACGCACCTTTATTAATTAATGCGCGCGCACATAAATCAGTCCTGGTTCGTTAGAGAAACGACAAAGGACCCTCGTGTATGGTAAAACGCATTATTTTCTCTTTTTAAAGTTATACAAATAAATTCTGTGTAATTGCGGCGAGCGACACCGTATTCGGAACGAATTTTGTGGAGATAATGGACTTTACACCACTTTGTTGATATTACTGTTATGGTGTTGTTCATATTAACTTTTATTTAAAACAAATGAGACACGTGACAAGTTTCATCCTCAATGAATTATTTTTTCAGACCAAAATTTTCTACTGCCAACTAATCTACAATAACTTATTCAGAATATATATACATATACAATTACTTAAGGTACGAGGTATCCATTCTGTTGCAAATTGTTGCACAACGAAAGTAACTTTGGTGTGGATGGCAGACGAAAGAAAACTAACAAAGATTTTCATAAACTGTCTCAACAAATTGATATGCTCTGTATATAAACGTAACATTGGGAGTGAATTGTTTAGCACGAAGACCCGCATATTTATTTTGCAGATCCGTCCGTAGAATTTCAGATAATTCAGTAGGTAAAGACTTTTGGAGCTTGAGGCATGTGGAATTTCGTTCTCGTAGCGCAGCGGCAGAATTTAGCGCTGCCATCGTGAAAATTATGTTAATCCTATTTCTTTTATTCTTTTAGGAGCTTTTAGTTTGCATTAAAAGCAAAATTTTCTTTAACAGGGAAAAGTGTTTTCGGTAATTTTACTTTTTTATTACTCCTTCAAAATTTTGTTTGTTTGTCAGGAGTTTTTAGGGATTTCTTTGAAGGTAATTATTAAACAAGATTCACAACCCCTCCGAATGTAGGTCAAGTCATTGTAAACCTTTGTGACGGTGATGACGGAATTGTCCGTTTGTTGTGCACGACACAACTTAAATCGGTATCTAACCGTCATTACAAGCTTAGGTTTAGGACCCCGTAACTCGACCAACACTGAGGACGGACCCAAAAAGTTATCTGTCTGTAATAAAAAGAGTTTAAAATGTGAGACTGTGATTTTCATAATAAAAACATACACACGGTACTAGAGTTGATCAAGCATACCGCCACATGTGGTACTAATTACAACAATGCGAGACGTTACGAGCACTTGATTGTGTTTTATTGTGCGCGTGGTTGGTCTAGCATCTGAGACACACTGCTTATTAGTTGAGACAACATGTTTGATGGCTACTTAAAATGTTTATACGTCTGAAGGCAATGGAAATGATTTTCTGGAAACAAGGAGGAGAACGAGTCGTTGAACTTTAAATGACAAGTGATAAAAAGTATGAGTTAGAAAGAAGAAAAGATAAGTTGGCAAAAGACAAAATAGAACACTAAAGTTTCGTCATGAATCTAAATCCTATTTTTATATACATAGATACTTAACCTGTCATAGTTCTGTATCGCCTTTGAATTAAAATTCGGTGTTACATCCACTAATGTTTAGTGATTAAAATATATATATATATCAACAAGCGGCCTCGCAGAGAACATTTTATTCTCTGTGAGCCAGAAAGTATTGCATCAATTTAGATACAATACTTTCTCAAGAGTCCAACACAAGCAATAAGTATCTACATTTCATATCCCTCATTTCCAACCTTCATTTCAAACCTCTTGAGTTTATAGCCCTGAGTACAAAGAGGTTTAATGGTAAATATGCCACTTAACCGGTCATCGGTAGACACGTGTTCTTTATGTGTACTGTTTATTTTACTTTTTTAGTAAATTTTTATTGCTCTTTTTACTCTATGTCTGTGTTTTTATAATTGTCAAGCAGACCTACTGCTGCTTAGTCGTAAAATGGCAGTCTGTCCCTTAAATTATAAGTATTGTGTACATTGGCACTAGAATTTATTAATATTAATTGTAAAACTCCGTTGAGTTTTTTTTAATGTGATAAGAAAAATAAGTAATAAATATTCGTTGACCTAGAGTTGGTTATTTGAGTTATTTTCTTTTCTTCAATTTATATTTTAGTTTTAAATAAAACCTTCCTACTAAGTGTTTACCATAATACACTCGAGAGCAATGAATCCGGGTCACTCAAAGAATCCAAAAAATCTCGGAAAGTAAGAATGCTAGGTTAATGCAATAAATTGTATTTAATAGACAATTTAATACTCCTTAAATGAAAGTTAAAAAAATATGAGTCACCATACATTTTATTTACACAAAATTACATAAAGAAAAAAAACTGCTGATCTCTCCTTAAAACAAAAATAGGAAACATGAAATTTTTGAACTTTATGACGATTTTCTTGAATTTCAATACTTCGTATTACCTCCTCGTGCTTCCATTACTGCGTTTATGCGGTTTGGCATGCTGTACACCAAGTTCCTTATACGATTTTGGGGAATATTCTCCCATTCCTCTGTGAGAGCAATTTTGAGCTCAGGAAGCGTGATTGGGGGAGGGTTTCGTTGTTTTACGCATCTCCCTAGCTCGTCCCAAGCATGCTCGATCGGGTTGATATCCGGGCTGCGCGCTGGCCACTCCATACAAGTAATGTTCATCTCTTGAAGGTAGTCATTCACAATCCTACCTGTATGAGGTCGGGCATTGTCATGCATAAATATAGCATCCTCACCCAAATTGACCATAAATGGACCAACGTGTTCGTTGAGGATTTCTTCCACATATCTTACGCTAGTTAAAGAGCCGTTTTCTATGATCACCAGCTCTGTGTGACTTTCAGAGGAAATTCCGGCCCACACAAGTACAGACCACCGTAGGCTACTTTTTCTTCGATGCATGCTTGCTTGAATCTTTCCCCTGGTCTTCTATACACTCTGTGTCTTCCATCGTGCTTGTAGAGCATAAATTTTGATTCGTCGGAGAACAATTTATTGCATTAACCTAGCATTCTTACTTTCCGAGATTTTTTGGATTCTTTGAGTGACCCGGATTCATTGCTCTCGAGTGTATTATAAGTAGGTACTTTACCAACCTAAATAGTAAAATCTTTAAGGAAATAATTAAATGTTTATGTGTGTTTGGTAGTAAACTTACCGCTTAGCAACTGTTGTGTGCTGTCGTATCCCTGAAGGTCCATGTATCCGTCTTCAAAGAAGCAGCAGAAAAACAACAAAGTTAGTTCAACCCTTCTCAACTACTCCCAATGATGTGTTGTCAATTGTCGCTATGTCAAGTATTGTTCGTTTATGGAACAAAGATGGTGCTTTACGGGTTTGTGGTTGAAATTATAGACCCTGCATATTAAAATATTATAATAATATACATTACCTATGTATATTACATATTCTTAATAAAACACTCCAACCACAACCTTTATTACCCTCACAGGGTTTGTCTCCATATACATATGTATAACAGAACAGTCTTGGTTTTAGGAACTCACCATTCTGACAAGGCACGCAGTCCCCAGTCCTCTGGACCGCCGGTCCCTGGCAGGGCGCTCCTCCGTTCAGGGGGTGAGGTTCGGTGCAGGTTCGAGTCCGGCGTTGTCCTCCCGCGATGCGTCCGTTGCAGCGGCATTGCGTCCATGGACCCCATGAGCTCCAACCACCGTTTACTGTTGACAAATTTACCCGAATTAGTAGCAAGTAGGGGTATTGTTAAGTTTTTTGTTAAACGAAAGTCAAGTTTTTTTTTGAAATGTCTTTAGATTGTTGTCTGGACATTGTTCACACATTTGAAATGATAAATGATTTCTGTTTTTATCGAATCTTACGACAGGGAAGAGCAGAGTTTTTCAACATAAGCCTATTATAAAATTGGCTGAAAACTGAGGCCCAACCTGTTAATGTTACTTACTTATCTGTGTACAGAAATAAAAAAAAATTATATACACATGTTCTGTAGCAGAGTGCGTCGTATTGTCTTAACTTTAGTCAGATCAGCCAGCGCTTTAAGCACAGTCGTAGTACATATTTTAGATATACGTTTTTCTTATTAACTATGTTATTAATTATCTATAGCTTACATATGAACGCAAAATGCACTTGCATAAAGCATCAGATAACTCGATTCTAGCAAATTGGCGACAGGTGTTCAGTGCTCTAGATTGAACCCTTACAGTTAACATTTATTAGAAATAGTATGAATAACTTCCTTGAAAAGCGATAAATTTGAACTACTGGTAAATATAATTTCGCTACCTTCTATACCCGTTTACAGCTTCATCAAAACCCTTGCTTTAAATGCAAATTAAAAACTATAAACTTCTGGCTTTACGTCTAGTATTAACGAAGTAAAATGTTTATACTATTAGTATTCCAAGCTCATAATAAATATGTAAAGGGTATAAATATTCCCATTGACTGGTGTGTTATTTACGTACATATCGCTTGTGCATCGCTGATTAGCAATTTAAATTACTCAGTCTATAGGCTGGCTGCGATTCATTGGTGGGGTCAACGGGATATTTGAATAACTGAACGAAGATTTCTTCAATTTGCTTAAGAGTTCTAGTAAAAACGGTGATTAGAGATTGGTAGGACTTAAAGGACAATTATTGAAAAGTCAAAAAAAATCTAAAATCATCTTCAACTTTTTTATTCATGGCGCCGCCGCTTACTTTTCGCAACGACTCTGCCAGTTTCATACACTTCAAAGGCAGAAAGAGTATTTATTTTAACTTAACAGGATTCCTTTCAAGCTCGAAATTTCAAATTAAATAATTTAAACTAGGAATCACAAGATCCCTAAGATAGCTTTGCTCACTTTAACCATATTTAAGGTAATGTTTAAGTAAGTAATATCCCACTATTTGAAATAATTTCTTAAATTACTATACGGCAGCAATATGGGATGACCGGTCAACCACAGCCCAATGTTGAGTACTTTGTTTTACGCCTTATCTCACGTTTTGACAAAATAAATCCCTCTCTATTTACTTTACCTTATCTCCCAAAAGAAAACACACAGCTAACCTCAATCTGCCGTCCCTTTTCACCACAGTTTTCAACCCATAGAAACCAACAGTAGCAGAGAATGGCACGCATGAGCTATCACGACAGGAATAGATACCCAATATAACTAACTGCCGTGAGTCAATTTAACTAACTACCAGTTTTACATTCATTATCTACCAGTCCTACATTCATTATCACTCCACAAGTAATTGGACATACTGGGAATAGCGGATAGAGGTGACGATGGCGTGTCGACGTGATTTTTATGACGTAATTTAGAAGCACGCCATCTATTATACCTACAGGACTTCTGTGAAAACTTGTTATAGAGCGATGATATGGAGGGTTCCGTCCATGTCAGTGGAGGCTGGCCAAGGCATAGCAAGCCTTCACTCACTTTGGCTTGTCACAAGCTGTCACATAAAATGGAATAAATGTTATATCCGATGGTAAGGCTAACATGACGACGGAGCATGCTGTGCCAAACTAAGGAATGTAGGGGCATTTGACGTCCTTAAACAGTGTCATCATGATCAGTTGGTCTTCAGCTTTATTTGAGAGTTGACACTTTTTTTCAGCTTTATTGCTTACGACCACTAGAATTTTTTTTGGCTCGCTCTTTGCCAAAGTTTTTCGTAGCATACGCTCTGGGTCACATTATGACCATTTTACTTGGTACTGAAAAAAGACCGCAGGGCCTCATGAGTTATATCATGAGTTACTTTCAAAAAGTATAGCAATACTACAACTTAAATCATAAATCAGCTACGTTACAAAGATGCATCATTCAAACTTGCCAACTAGGATGTTACAATCTTGATACTAATAAAGCACATTCTAACAAGCGAGTAAATCCGCACACAGTAGCTAGTCCTAATCTACAGTTGAAATCAGCATGCAAGTCTAGCACGCGAAGTAGCGTGCATCACCTAGCTTCTAAATTTTAACTTAACGACCTAGAATTTACTTAGCTTATTGTACCCATTCCTAGATACCGCGATAAGTTTTGATACTTTCGGTGAAATTTTAATTTTGTTTTCACTTTAAAGGCAAAGTTTCTTTCTTGTGCCGCGAAACAATGTAGTTAATGAAAATTTATGAGATTTTTTGCAGCACTATAAAAATATTTGTGCAAAAGTTGGGCTACTAAAAAGGTAGTTATGAAACACAAAAGCTCTCACAAATACTTCACAAATATGAATGTTTTTCAAAGTGTTTAACAAAGAGGGTAAGCAGACCTCTTTGAAGAAAATACCTTTGTAGCATTTTTGTTTATGATCCAGTCCATAAATATCAATCAAAACAAATAAAATAAAGTAAAAAGTAAATTTAACAATTAGTATCCAAAGAATAAACAGGTTCCAAAACTGCAAATTAAAATGATGGTCCAACTCGTTTATTTATATTTCGTTGTAGGTATAATCAAATTAATCAAACAAAACTCGTAAAAGGATAATCGATATTGTTTGGCAACAATCACTTTTCACTCGCAAACATAACGGCTTTTAATCTGGCACATGACCAACTGTTTTTTGTTCATGATAAACGGTTCCACGTCTTTGAAAAAACATTTAAATACATTTTTAAAATCAAAATCTTCTACTGCTATCGAAACAGTCTGGCTTTAAAAAACCCTAGCGAAGAGTTTTTCGTACTTCAATCCTCAACATTTTTGTTTCTAATGTGACTATGCAGATGAATAGTCAAATCCAAAATAAACATTGCATAGAAATGGATCATATAATTGTGAACATGATGCAAAACCTTTCTCGCAAGGGTATTATCGCAAGTTACTAACATTTTATGTGAACATAAAAAGGTTCTAATTGTTTTCTAGAGAAGGTACATTTGATTTTTCAGGAAATATTTGATTTTTTGTTTGAATTGAAGAGGCTCCGGAAATACGCGACCAATTTGAAAAAAAAAAACAATCACCATTAGAATCTTAAATTTTCCGTGATGAACATAAGCTTTAGAATATTTTCAAAGATGTAAGGTTCCGTATGAAAAATAAAATTTTGGTTAAATACCCGTGCGAAGCCGGGCCGGACCGCTTGTAATCTATATATGCCTGAGTATTCTACAAGATCCACTGGCTGACTGAATCAAAGAGGTTAGAGCGTGAAGGTTAAGTATAATTATTAAGTAGATATTGCAACGTGCCAGCTTTCCAGCCTCATATTGCACTTTATTATAATAAGACACTTTGGACATGGGAACGGTACTAAATTATCCTCAATATTGGACTATAATATTATGTTGATTGTCTTTAATCGTCGTGAAACACGCGTTTAAAATAGCTATACTTATAAAATCTTGCTTCATCATTACCAAAGTTTTGTTATATGTTTAAAGCTTTTACGCTGTTTACGCAACAAACTCAGTTTATTAAATTATTTAATAGAAACAGTTTTACCTAAGCATTTGATGATGAAACTTAACTGTGCCTTAATTCAGAATCATTTGATTAAAACTAATAATGCAATCAATAATGCAATATTAAATAATATTAACACAAGCTCTGCTTAGCTTGGGGCTAAATGATGCTGTGTGGATAGTCCAGTATTTTTTATTTATTTATTTATTTAATATATTATGAATATGAAAAACTACAAAAACATGAAAAATAAAATTCCAAAACTAACATGATTCTAACATTTTGTGGGATTGGACAAAGTTATAAATTAATCATACTCATGCTAGTTACGTAAGTACATCGACATTATTTATTAATATTAACAGTACTTTTATAGGTTAATAACAGACTAGTTAATAGGGTAATCAATTTTTGTTTAAACACAACATGTCGACGGCGGGTGGTCGCTATCGCGCGGGACTATTGCTTTAATTATTTTATAGCAATTATAATTAATTTATAATACTTATTTAGGTAATAACTATAAATATTGAAAACCAGACTTACCTGTGTGTTGTAGCAAAGAATTTTAATAATTAATAACATACCAAAAATTTTGTTTGAACAATCTAATGCGCTTTGAAGGAGAATAATATAAACAAATTGCTATGCAAATGCTCAATATAAGAATTTGATGTTGAATTTGAATTTGTATTGAATTGGTTTCTTATAATTAGCACATCCATTGTTGTGTAAAGGCAAATTTATCCTTAGGAAAACTGAATTAGAACCTACATAATTTCACTGACACGCAATCCAATAGATCATTCAATTTGAAAGGCAGGACCTACATATATTTTGTTTGTAAGCGAAATATTTATAGAATCAAATATATGTACCTTACCTACATAATGCATGTATCTAACTGTTACAGAGTTCTAAAAATCCGAGCTTTGAGTAGGTATTTAAATCGGCGTAAAATGAACTCATCAAAAGAATTCTAATTTTATTACTCCTAAAAGTCTCACTAAACTGTATAATAAATTTATCGAAAGCATCTTTAGCACTTTTAAAACTTGTCAGCTTAAAAGAATCTTTAGAAAGAACACTAACAAAAGAAAAGAGTATTCTTATAAATCTCGTAATTGTATAAAGTGATAAAGTATTGTTCAGCCCACGCTGGATATATCCTATACCTATTATAGTGTATAGCTGGTTTTGAACTTTATAACAATGTATAGCCCAATTTGCACGTAAGTGCCACAATTTATATATGGCACGCATGCCGTACGCAGGGGGCTCGTATAATGATTACTGAAGTTTTGAATTATGAGGGATTTTTGGAAAGTTGAAGCAGAGTTCCGTAAAATTAAATAAAGATTTTAACGGAACCGGAATATAAGAGTTCACGTAACAAAGTAAATTGAGATTTGTAAGCAAACAAAAATTGTCTGCAGGTAAACTAAAATTAACACACATAGGTAACAACAATAACAAGGGATATTCTATCAAAGAAAAGATACAAAATCGGAATATTAACCATTGAGCTACTACTGAGCTATAACGGCAGAATACTGCGAACAATCTGCAGTTCAACTAATCTACATAAATACCAGTCAGGAACGTAAATAAAAGATTCAGGGCTTTTTAAATAAATGAATTAAAAAATCCGACTTCAGTGATCAATGGTGGACGAGATAGAGGCGGAACTAATGTACCTATCGTGGATCTGGCTGGCACAAACCCGCCAGGGGTGGCGTAATAAAGAAGACGCCAACATTCTGCTGTGGGTGCAAATGGCTGGTTAGATAGGTAGATAGGATAATTGAAACAGGAATCGTAAAGTATCAAATAAACTTCGAAATATATCTAACTGCAGTTTCTTGCATTCTTAATATTCTTAATACTTCTCACAAAATACACATAGATGATAAAATATTGCTTACACCATAAACCAACAACTTTGGGAACTTTTTATTTACTTACACACACTTAACGATAGCATACAAAAGGTGGGCATAATCCATATGGCATTATCTATCTACCAACCAAACGTGGTAGAATCAAAAACAAAGCGTAGACACATAGTTATAGGTACATAACATAACTATCCAAATTCCCTGCATCCGCCCAAACAAAAGGGCAGAAGGGCTCTAATAAAGGTAATTGGTGCAAGTTCTAGCAATTAGTAGGCCGTGACAGAATGTTTATGTTTGAGCGTGCCCGCTAATTGGGCCGGTAGAGCTGCCCGTGGATCGGAGGCACGGATACGGAAACTTAACTGAATAATGAACAGAAGTGACCAGATTTTTTTGACAATTTAATACTGAAATTGATAAAAAATGAGTTTTCGTTAATTGTTGAGGGACTTTTAATTGTAACTTCAATTGGTGAGTGTCTTATGCCATGGCAAAGGAAATTTAAACCGCGATGATACGACTGTAACTTTGAAGTAAATTTCAGGCGATGAACGCATCTCTTCTTTTTTTATGTGTTCTAAAAGTACTCTTCTATAACACACAAAAAAACCAATCAAAGAAATCGAAAAAAAAACTAGATACTACCCCAAAAATCCGCTTTTATAATATCGAAGGAAAAAGTTGTGTTTTTATGAGTCTTTCTGAATTTAGAAGTAAAATAGTGAAAATAAAACGTTTTTATTTTTAGAATTTTCAACTGGCACGACCAATACGCCTACATTAAAAACATTCAATATCTATCATAAGTATGTACTTGGTACTAGAAATCTCAGAACAAAAACTGTACTCCATGTACAAGCACGAATGCCAACGATCAAGGCGCCATAGAGATCGCTCACGTATGCAATATATGATAGGAACCCTGTGTACAGCGTACACGGCTAACTGATAGCATCACCTATGACTTCACATGCAGTGCTGTGATATGCGAGGTGCTTATTAGTTTGTGTAGTCATTTTCTGCTCCGTGGGCTGGAACCATGTTTGGCTGGTGGTGTTGATTTGACAATTTGCACGCTGAATTGTACTCAGATTCAGATATGTCAGTAGATTCAGGAAATAACGAAGCGCATTGTTATTTGAATTGAATAGCAAGTAATAAGTTTGCAATTTTTTTGGGTTGATTTCAAGTGATAGATTTGTGATACCCAGAGTTTTTGTTTCATAAATGTTATGAACACATACCAATTGTACATTTTCTAAATCCAAGCTGTAGTGATAGGAAGTAGGAGTTAGTAGCAAGCCTGAAGGTATATTTTACTCTTAGATTTTATACACCTTAAAAAAACTCTGCGCCAATTTGAGACCGACATCAAAGTGTGACAATATTGTTTGCACTACCCACATTGTTAAACTTTCGTGATTGCTATGAAAATAGAATATTCAGCACTGTAAAGTGAAAATTTCGTGTTCCTAAACTATTCCCACATTGTTTTACTCGCAAATAGCAAGCTCCAGCCATATTTCAGTCACCGTGTGGGTGAAGCAGACCATCCTAATGATCTCCCATGCTCGCTGCAATTATTGCAGCATCGGCGCCTGCCCTTTGATCTCGCTAAAGATAGTTATTACGAACAACCGAGGGTGAAATGAGCTTTAAGGTGCTGAGTATAGGGAATTGTGATTGTAAAGAGATGATTGCTTTGGGAATCATATGAGTGATACGTGTGAATTGATCCTGTTGATTTTATAACTTTTACGCGTACGTTCGTTGTTTGAATTTACCTTTGACGGACAATACTGTGAGCTCCAAAATGTTAACAGTTTGTTGCCTTAAAACACGGAAGAAGAAAACTAAACTTACCTGCTCATATTTTGAAACTCAATGGTAACGAATAGATCAGGTTCTTATTTCGCTTAGGTAGTAAGTACTAATACTGCTCTTGTAACACGTTGAGTACTCAAATAATCTTATTTTCCTCTTAACCCGTTTTCTTATAGTTCTGCATTGCCCTGATCCAGTTCTGCATGGCCTATGTAGGGTTCCATAAAATATATTAAAGTAATTGATGTTGGTTTTCAATTATCTTAATTTGTTCCTTACATTCATCGAATTATTCCTTAAAATTTTACCAGACTTATTCGCTCCTTGTTCACAGAACACATCATCTTATGAATTCCTCGGTTCACGTACACAAACCTAATTAATATTCGCTCGCTTTCAGGCAAACCGCACCTTTACCGCAGAATGCACGGTTGTCTAATAAATTGCGTTTGAAATAATGTAACGCAAGATATTGTCTTGTTGGCGGCTAAATTGTCTGTTATGACGTGATTGCTTCTAATGTCGGAGATATTGCAGCTCATTTACTCGCATTTAGCCGTTTGATAGGGGTTTAGTCATTCCGGTATCAGATAATGAGTTTCGGGGTAAGTTTGGTTTGGACTGTTTTTGATCTACATAATTAAACTTTCAACAGTTCGGCTAAGTTTCCACACGACTGGCTTTAGTTATGAATACGAGATTTAAAGCTTTTGGAGTTTTCGGGACACTCACCGTAAACTGTTAGTAGAGCGGGTTCAGAAATTCTCTTCCCGGCGATGTTTTCAGCAACGCAACTGTAGTTCGCCATATCCTGAGAACAAAAATAAAATAAAATTGAATGTTAAGTTCTTGTGATTTTTAAAAAGAAAAAATACATAACTCAATCAGATTACCAGATAACAGGATTCATTTTGTAGTAAGTATTTTGTTTTTATTAAGTAGTATAAAATTTGTAAACTTTTTACTTTTTTTCATCTCAACTAGTTTCTGTCCTTGGCTTTGTACATCTATTTTCGATATAATAAATATCAAAAATTTAGAAGGTGATGTTCTGTACGCTAATTTTCATCTTAATCAGAGAAGTACTTTTGGAGATCCTAGATGATAAAATGAAATTCACATTATAACAAACTTTCAGATCTAAATAATGAATTACTAGCTAACTAGGTAAAACAATATTGTCAAAGAATACAAAGATAAAATTCATGATCATTAAATTATTATTTAATAGTCCGGATACACTCTACGTCTTTGGATAAAGGTCAAGCATTCCAAGTTCTAAATTCAAATTCCAATCCTTACACCATTTGACTGTTTCCATCTAGTGATCACCAGAACACGGAATAGGGCACTCCATGTTATTGTTAACGAAAACAAATGAACCGAAAATTGTTGCGCCTACAACGAAAAGGAAGAGCGATCTACAGCGATTAACACAAACATCCAAGCATTCGTCAACGAAACCCGAGTGAAAATAAACCCACATCGCTATTTGTTTATTTCTAACATAAACGTAAGTGCCGCAGTACAATGGTGAATTTACCTAAGTGTCTTGCTTAGTGTTGCCTGATGAAAGTCGGACAGCTCTTTGAACTTAGTATTATATACTTTGACGTCTTTTTAGGACTCATGCTTTATCACTGACCTAGCTTCCGCTCGCTTAGCCTCTTTCTTATGGCAGGGCTAGAACTACGTGTTTTCAAAACAAAGTAAGAATAAGTTCCATTCAGTAGTATTCGAAGGTAAGTAACCAACCTCCTAACTTTCTCGCATTTGTTATAATAATGGCATACTTCACATATTGCTGGTTGATCATTGTTTCGTGCGTATTTTCCATTTTCACCGCTTATACGCAGAGGTTTTTATTATAAATAAAAAAATAATTAACGAAAGAGCGTGGAAAATAGCATGAGTTACATTCATCTGAAATGACCTGCAGCTTTGTTAATAGAAAATAGAAAAGTACAATTATTTTAACTATTGAAAAGTACATAAGCGCTACGTAAGAATGTAAAATATATTCAAAGCAAAAAGCAGCCCCAAAAGAATTCAAAAGAAAATGATGGTACAATAAAAGCTGGACAAAACTAAAAAGAGCTAAACACTCACCACAAAACAACACTTATACGTGTCTCTCACACGTTAAAATTACAGAGGAGGTTCACATTAATATAAAAGCATATTACGTTAATTAAGACGAGTCTAACACCTTTGTGTATAACGTTACTGAGTTACGCGTGAGGACGAGATGAGACAGAAAAGACGAGATAAAACAAACTCCTATTTACGAGCCGGGTAAAAAGATTTTCTACTGTATTTATGCAGAGGAAAGGGCTGTTTGAATTAAGCTTCTGAGTCTTAAAATAAGAAGCTTTTGAATTGGCAGTGCTTTTTAAATCGCTGCTGAAAAGTGATGCAGAACTTAAACATAAACAGTTGCTTTTATAAGATGAAACACTAGTAGAGGCAAACTAATTTGGATCTTATGGCGATGACTGAGAATTTAAGCTAATTTCAGAATTATTTGATAGCTGGAAAAGAAATAAGGTGTAATATATGTACAATATGTGTATTAGTTTTGGGTTTCGTCATCTCATTGCGCAGGAGCAAACGTAATCTCCTCTGTATTTGTTGAACAGAATGCGGAATTTCTGAACTGAAAATGATACAGCTAAATTGGACGGAACGATTGAATACCTTGAGAATTCATAATATAAATGTTTGATCAAGTAAGCCAATCTCTCGAATTCTCAGAAGATCAGTAAAGAAAGGGATCTTATCCTTTTGTTTCTCGTTCTAATTCCGAGTGAGGCGCAAGACACGGCTTGCAATTAATCCATGTCTGCGTGCGCTACCTAATTAGTTGGTGCTTCGTAGCGGAAACCGGAGATGGAATGGTTATTTGCGATGGCAACGCGAAGATGGACGTGTAAGAGCGTATTGGGAATGGAGGCAATTATTAAAATGTGAAAGCAATTATTGGGCGAAAATACGCAGATGAAATCGGAAACATGTGTAGCGCGAGATTCGTGAAATTGATCCTTACGCTCGAAATATAATGTTGGCGATTGATATTTTTTGGCATAAGGTATACAATGTATATCTTGGAGAGTCTTTTTAAAATGATGTGAATACCGATGGAAAAGCAGTCGTATTGTGGATTTTCATAAGCTGACCCTTCGTGTATTGTGTATATTTTCAACCTTTTCTCTATATATTTTAATTTTATAATGTTTTATTTATACTTCTTTATTCTAACAGGTTTTTCTTTTGCATAGAAGCATTTTTATAGTCTATTTACATTCAAACCATTTATTTTTAAACAAATTTTGCAGAAGCAGAGAAATCCAGCGATTTCACAAAAATAAAGGAACCACATTAGATTTTTTGCAAAGCGGTGCGAGAAAATTACATGCAACACGCAAACGAGATAAATAAATGAGGCAAGTTCAGATAAGACTAAATGTAGTCTAAAATTAGCTCAGTTTTATCAGCTTTGAAAGGGTACACCGTTGCAAAAAGGCAAAGAAAACGGCAAGTCGTGTTGCTTCGTGTCGCAATTAATAAACGTCTCTTGCGCTCGACTAATTAGTCGCTGTCGGTATAAAGCCGCGTTTACAATACCTGGACATTGTCTACATAATGAGGTTGCACTATTTTTGGGAACATCATCTGTTAGAGATTTTACAATTATGAAAGCTGAAGAGGGTATCATAAGTATGAATAATCGAGACAATCTAGATGGTAAGTAAATAGTTCACTATGATTATCTTGCACGTGCCATGATAAATAGTATAATACTCATTGACCTAGAAGAAGAATAGTTTTGCCACAGCCTTCATGGAAGTACCTATTTCTTCGTTGGTACCCTAATTCTTTAATTGTACCAAAACCTTGAGCGTGTAAAGGTTTGTTGTAGATCTTTTTTGTGAGAAAATACATCTATACTTTTTACTGAATAAACTTAAAACCAGAACTTTACAGAAACTTACTAAAACTTAAATGCATGTTTTATAAAAAAACATATCTTTTCAAGTTCCAAAAATAATAAAAAAGTATTTAAATGTAAAGTAATCATTGGTATACTATGTGAATAAGGTATTCACAAATTCTTGGTATAAAAAAAAAATCAAGATTTCAATAAAATCTAAAGCAGTTTAATCAAACAGATCCCTTTAGCAACGGAATGACTAAGTAATGATTGCAGCGGGCTCTCGTCTCCGATGTCCCGATTGTAACACTTGACGCTTGAGGATGCTAATGAGTTCACTAAGAGTATGTATCTTGGATCACTTACACGCTGTAACTAAGTAACTGCTACAAGTAAGAAAGGAATGGCTATGCGTCTTCTAAGACTCATGGGATGATGTTATGCTTTTTTACTTTACCTTTAACAGAAGTGAACAATTAATCTGAGTGATACTTAATTTGCCAGCATTACTAATATGTGTTTCTGACGTGTCCAAGAATCCTGTCAGGTCTAAAGGAAATAAAGCACTTTGATTTTGATTTATAAGCTGGATTTTTTTTTCGTAACGACTATCATGCTGTTGACCGCAGATGGCCATAACAGCGTTACCGGACTTTTGGCAGGCGCAAAGGGCGCCACACCGATGGAAAAAGAAAAATGTAGTTTATATATACCTATCTGAGTGTTTGACTCCCGCAAACTTGATTTAGTCCTTTGAGGGATGAACTCAATTAACAACTGTCCATTATACAGAGCATATAATAACGGGGTTGGATTCTAATGTTTTGTAAGCTCTGATTATTTTGTCATCTTCTTATTGACGTATTAAAGTAAGAAAACTACAAAATTGCAATGTTATCGTTTAGAATCATTAAGTGTATCAGCTGGTTTTCCATAACCTGTGGCAGCAAGCCCAATCATACTTCGGAACAAGCGTTGTTTGTGCTAATTGAATGAGACTTTATTCGCCTCTGCAATTTGCTTATCACACTGTAAGTGCATGAAATCTGGTTGCAAATAACTGAACCAGATAATAACACTATCTAGGTAGTAGAAACAGATCTAGAGCATAACAGAAATGCTAAATAGTTTTAAGATATAGATAGTACGAGTATTTCATAAGTTCATGTAAAACTGATGACAATTTAAATGATAATCAAAATAATAAAAAGCGAAGTGTATGTTCATTTGATTTAAATTTGTCAGCATATTTTTCCACTTAAACAAATGTGTTGTGCTTCGCTTGACTCATATATAAGATAAGTTGTGACAGGATAAGCCCGAGCTACTTCAAATGTAAGATATTACCTACGTGCATCCCATGTTACGTATCCAATAAAGCTGGTAATAATCAACTCAGTCACTTGAAAACGATTTCCATGTCACTATAATTAAGTGCCTTTGCTTTCCCATGTAAATTTTGAATTCATAAATTCAAATAATCACATCTTTGAAATTAGAGCACATTCTGAAACATTAGAAGCACTTGACGTTATTCCTGGATCACTGGAAGTATCACCATGTGTGCCTTGTGACTCATGTTTTGCTTTGAAACCAGCATTCTAACATCCGTCTTCATTTCAGTCAACTGTGAACTCATTTTCATTGATATTAGAGTTTCAAATTGAATGTTTCTCATCAATTGCACTCTAAGCTTCAATCATTCTGATGGTTTTTTAGTATAATAGTATCAAACATGTGTTTGAGCTTTTGAGGACGTTACTTGTTTATATTTTTGCGGTTTTCAGCCACAAATTACAACAAGGGAGTAATATACAAACGGTAATGTTTCTTGTAATTTATGGGCAATTAAATTTTGCGGAACAAGTGTGTGGGTGATAATAGTTGGAATCATTGTAATAAAGATAGGACGTAGGCCTCGTTTTATTATCAAAAATAAACCGTTTAAAGTTAGTTAGCCATTAGATATTCTGAATTCTAAACGAAAAAGTGTTGTTGGGCGTGAGATAAATAACTTTTGTTGTATAAAATAACGTTGGGTGTGCCTATAAATAAAGATGGAGAAAGTTATTTAAATTAAATGTCATTGTCATTTGTTTTATATCGATTGAATTTAAGCTCGGGCAGTAGATAGGGTTCGTGGCTTAGGCCCCCAGTGGTCGACGCACCTGTGGTTGACGCCCCCGATTCTATTAATTGTATTCATAAGACTATTAAACAGGGGCCAGAGGAGCCTGTTGTCACCACGTTTGTTGATGCGAGAGAATACTTGCGCTATTGACATATTATGCGCGAGTGGAAACCTACGACAACTAATGTGTCTTGAAATAGACTCCGCAAAGGTAATTTTACCATTTAGTAGGACATTATGTTATCTTTCCTGAGATGTATCTCCCTCTTATTCTTTCCGAACACATTTAACGAAGAACTACGTACGTGCCACAATTTATTTATTTATTTATACAAAAGACTTCAACTCGCACCCATTTTACTTCCGGCACTAAATTCCTCTCAGCTCCAAAACTAGTAGACCTAAAGTGTTGAGTTTTCCAGTATGATAAAGGAAAATTGCTGCACTTGGGTACTCTGGGTAAGTGGGTCCTAAACCATAATATGCCCAAGTAGGATAAACAATTTAAAAAGCTTTTTGTTTCGGTGCATCACCACTTGAATCAGTGTGAAAACAGACAACCATAACATCCGATCTTGTATAAACTTGACGCTGATTGAAAGAAAGGAGATCTGTTCTGTTCCTTACAATGGTAATGCAAAAGCTCACCTGCAAAGAAGCTCTCGATATAAGCAGATTTCCTTCAGCCGATATCAACACATTGTGATCCTGCTGTAGTGGAGCTCCGTGCTTCAGCCAGGTCACTCTTGGAGAGGGAGCGGCGGCGGGGGGCGCGCAACGGAGTGATGCAGCTGAGCCAGCTTCAACAGAAGTTGGTGATGGCGAGGTGGAGAAGGGTTTCTTGAGATCTGTGCAAGGAATAAGTAGGTACGTTAAAATCAAGCATGGCAATTCAGCCAGCATGTTGGGTACACTTCGAACTAGTATTGATATGGATCAGTTGAGCTACCTGTAGTTTGTTCGCAACAGTCTGCAGTTAGCTCAATTGTTTCAATTTTAATACTAGCTTATTTAGCTGGATAATTGTAATTTTCTTTGTTAATAAAGGCTTTTTTGCCCCCAAAAAAAAGTATTATGTTTTCATCGTTTACACAAAGATTCGTGATTAGTCAGGAAGATTACAAAAAACTAATTTTGTTGCAATTTGCCTGGTTGTGAAAGGTTTTCTTGCGTTGACCATGAGTAAGAATGCTTAACAGGTAATAAAGCGACTAACGTTTAGGTGTGAAATGTTTAAAATCATGGCTTTCTTTGTTACGAAAAGTGTTACTCAAATATGAAATACAACTTAAAGAACCCTTGTTTACTGACCCGTATATTTTTTGATTTCAAAAGGAGCCTTAATATTTTTCAAACATTATCTCAAATAATTAAACCGTCAACTGTCAATATCAATTATATTGATATGAAAAGCTTGATCTAATTCGTTCATTGTCACACAATTGTCCACTCTTGCGCAATTTGGGGCTTGGTCTAAGTTGGAGAAATTTTTTGATAGAAAAATATTATATTCATAATAATCTTAAAAGCAGTTACAACAACCTTATATTTTTTAGCATTTTGCCGTATAGTTAGCCATCCAAAGAAATAAATCACTTATTATAATTGAACTTTTTTTTTTATTCAAATCTAAATCGAACTTATTAACAATTATTGCTAACTCTAAGCTAGCATAAAATAGCAAATAATAATAATAAGATAGCACTAAACAGGTTATAAAATGCTTTAGTTTTAACTATCACAATTCTTTCACTCTTCATTTATTGGTTTCCATCTCATGGTCCTTTTAACTTGTCATCACGCCCTAATATTTTTACACTATTTATTACTAACATTCTTTTAAAAGTTAGTTATTAATTCTATAATATCACCCGCTTTATTCTCCACGTCCCACCCCCTCAATCTCTCGACTTCTCACGTCAATCTCAATAACCGCAAAATGAGTCCGTCGATTATACAATTGCCTATCGCTTGTCCAACATTCAACGACGATAATTGTTGCTCGATTAAATAATTTAGCTGTATTGAAAACGATCGAATTTACTTTATTTATCAATAGATCTATTTGTGTTAGGTCTTTGTGACCTATATTGTTTGACTCGAGGGTTCATTTATTATTTAGGATTTTACGTCGATTAAACGCCGTAGGAAGCGTGGATTGAATTAATGTGTGCTAAACACCTTATTTATTAAAGAAACGATGTTAAAATAAATAAAAACTTCATATTAGGAATTTTACCTGTTTTCTTAAACAACATTTATTGTTTCTTTCTCTATTGTTCTCTGAAAAAAACTTATTGGCTTTTATTGACAGCCCAGCACAGCCATTTTGTTTCTTTAATTATCAAGACAAGTTCCCTTACGATTTTCCTCCATTACGCTATTTACCTCAATATAGTTACGCCTTTAGAAAGCAAAGTGAAAACGACCGACAGAATCTTGAACAATGAATGTTCACAGTTCGCTTTGAACATTCAATTCATTTTCCACACATAATACCAAGATATACATCGTAGCGTTCTGTAGTGGGAGCAATGAAGCGTCCTCTAACAGATTTATGGCCTCTTCGCGTTGAAACTCAAGAGCTTTGCTACCGTGAAAGCCTTCACATTTATACGCAACACTATACATGTTCGAAACCTCAAATCGTTAAGCACTATACTCGATTTCCTAAACATTTCCTGTCAGACGTGGGCTTTTTTCATAAGGGCGTATTTCATGAAATAATTTGCAATGAAACCTATACTATTGATATGACTTGGATATTGATTGTTATTTGATTAATGTTTTATGTTGTCAATTGATATGTACTTAAAATATCAATCAACAAAATAATACATTTCGTATTGTAAACTCCGGATTGATGCCACAGGAAGGATTGTGCCCCACTACCAAAAAACCCAATTCTATAAATTGCTAGGAAGTTTTGAAAGAGTCGTGCCACTTGGAGGGAAAGTGCCTTAACTATTGTAGATGGGACACTGAACCATGTAACTATTTAAAAATATATGAGTACAGTTTAAACTACCTATATTTTTTAAATTTAATATAATGTCTTCTGTCAGTAAAATGTTTCACTTACAAAATTTAAGGTACTTTTCCTCCATATGGCATAGCCGAGACGCCCTGTATAGATTGTATAAAATGGTAATAAAAAATATCAAAATTGAGCAAGTTTTGTTTCAGTTTGAATATTTTTGCAACAGCAACGCTGTCGCGGGCAGCGACAGCCACCATCACGAATTCGATTTCGAATTTTTCTGATAGTTCCTAACTACAAGCTAAAGCATTCACGCTTTGAAGTTGAATATGAGTTTTGGCAGCGATATTTGTTTGGTTTCGCTAGTCCCAAACTGTCACGTTTGTTGCATTAGAATGAAGATGGATTCTCGCTCCATATAAATTGTGATTCTCGATGTATCAAGTGCAATATATACACTTTTACAGTCAGTATGTTTTAATCCCGCATTAGTCAGTTTATTGTGATCCGTATATTATAAGAGCATCTTTTCAGTCAAAAAGTCACAAAATAAAAAAGAATAAACAAAAACACAAATCAAGAACTTTAACTAAATAATTAAATATTTCCTACCAAAGTAATTTCTAAAAAAGAACCATGAAATCTCTATAAACATATTAAATTCAGAAACCAAAGCTTGAACTTAAATTTTAAGCCGTAGCTCTGATGGGCGTAAATGATAAGTGTTAGGTGGATCCGGCTAGGTTCGTGTAGAGCTATAAATTACAAGGTACGTTTCATTTCCTCCTATCTGCAGAAAGGAGGTGAGATGGAAAAGGCTCGCGGTTTAATGTAGAAGCTTGATTATAATTAAATGCACGAAACGCTCGCAGTGCATTTATGTGGAAAAGTGTAATCGTATTTCATTAATGTTTTATAGCTCGCTTCTTCCCATATTATAATTGAGTTGATAAGAATAGGTCTTATTATGCTCATTTAACTTTGAACGTTTCAGATCCATCCGTTCAGTAGTTTTCAATACTACTTAGAGAAGTAACGTAGGTACATTCAATCTTTTTTTAAATGTAAGATATCGATATTGATCCAATGGTTATACAAAAGTATAATAAATAAGTACAGCCTAGGAAATGTGTGGAGTAAGAACATTATTAAACTACAAAACAAACAAATATATACAACCATTAATCAAACCCAGATCGCACAAACTCCATCGAAATCTCAAGCAACCCAACTTTAACAGCCGCGTATCTGAGAGTGAATAAAGATTTTAAAATACACCCCCAAGTGGCATCTTCCTGAGAGTAAGTGCACGTAAAAATGTCAGTGGTAATTCTTCTGTCAGGATTTACTGCCTTGAATGCGATGTTTTCATGTTTATGTCCATGCTTGTAGGTTTAATGGATATGTAACGCAGGCCCGAAATAGATTAAAGGTGAGGGAAGAAAGAATAGGTGTTATAATGGTATGTCATCTAGGCCATTAGAGTCATTAGTGCTAATCTCTTAGTGCGTCCAGATCTCATGAGCTAAGACCTAGTGAATGCGATTGTAACTAAAACTAGCTATTAGTCCATCAGTGAAAATGTGCTACCGTACCATTTTATACCGTAAAGCAGCAATGCAGTATTTTGGGATGTAGGTTGGTTGCTGATATATTTTCAGGCGCATGGGAAACATTTATTAACTCTGACATGAATGACATGCAAGGGTATGTTAGATTTACAATCAGAGGTGTTGTGGAAGCTGTTCGAACGACAACATAACAAAATGCCGAAAATAATCCGATGATTTCTGCCTACAAGTAAATTACACCAAAAGACTTTAAATTCCAATTTCAAAATATTAAGTCGTTGCTACCCATTTGTTGTAAAACAGCTTTCAGCTGTAGTGGGTCGGTGCATTCTACCCGAAGCTGCGGTCAGTATCTCAAATATTCAAAGCTCCTTGTCTCGCCTCAAATAAAGCTGCCTAGAGCTTATAAGTGATGAGGGTTGTATAAACAGCCCCATTCGGCCGGTGTTGTTTAGTAAAATTCGTAGCTTTCGTTGGAGTTTATACTATGTTATGGAAAATTTGATTTACAATGGAATTTCAAAATAAAATCTGATTCCTGATTCTCTATACTATGATACAATCTCACCGACCTTTTGACACGGCCCATCAAACGGTTGCACAAATTGATTACGAATCAATAAAAATAGAATTCGTAAGCGCCTCAAAAGTAATAAATAATTACCAATTCAATTTACCACTCACTATAAAATACCTTATTCATAGATTTCAATTTATTCACATTTAAACTACTGTTTTATGCTCAGTTTAAATCTGTGTTGGTAATAGTAGGTGGTATTTTATTCTTTAGGTTTACAGAGAAGTTGTAAAACGTTAGATTAGTGACACAAGATCAATAAATATTCAGTACAAATATAACTTTATTGAAAATTGTTTAAAGGTGGTCTCACGGCATTGTAAAGTCCTGGAATACTTGCCTATAAAGTGAATTCACTTTTCCATCCTCTATTATGAATTGAATAGAGTGCACAATCTGAATCTAATCGTGGAATCCATATAGTATTTCTCTACTCATTTTCTCTTTGTAATTTTATGAAGTAGTTACCACTAAAGAATTTCATGGTTTAAGGCCCTGTATAAAGAAAATATTTAGGTATTAGTAGTATTATTTAGTAGTTCGTAGCGCTTGACAAATAAAGTTGAAAATGGTGATGCGTTTGATTTAGTTGAATCTCTTGTTCGACAATGTCAACATTATTTATCGGTTTTAATTTATTTTAAAAGTAAATACACCAGTCAATTAAAATCTTTATACATATTTCTCTAGATGATAAAATTACCTTTCTTACAGTAACAAAATTATAAAATGTTATCACTCAAAATATTGAGCATTTCGAGACGAAAAAGTATTTTCGCGTTCTTTCTTGCGATATTTTTTTCAAGTTCCTAGATGGTTTTTATGAAATATTTTTGTATAAGTCTTTTTTTCATACACTTGACTATAAACTATATTTTTTTGGGCTTGTAATATGTCGCAGTAAGCCTAACTGTGCGACGAAAAAGTGGCCGTTTTACGATGTCTGTCGTTGGGCAGCGCCTTAACCGCAAAGTTTGCCAAGCAAGTAATATAAACAAAAGCGAACATCTGTTAAGCTGACCAGATTTGACAGCCTGTTAAAACGTAGGGTTGCCAACATAAGCAATAATAAAATTCTACTAAGTTCACCCACAGCTAGTCCAAATCAATTCAAGATGGCATGCTTATCAATGACTTTAACAACTAATGAAATTACACAACTACGTTGTGCCAGCTTACATCATAAGTTCTATTTATCAGAAAATAGCTGCAAGCTTATTTATGAACTGCAACGGCTTCTAATTATTTACGCAAAGAGCTCGGCCTATGAGATCTATCGCTCACATTAATAGAACAATTAAAACTGTCACGTAGAATTCATTGCATGCAGCAATTATGGACTTCAGCTTTAAACACTTCGGGTATATTTAGACCGTTTCGAACCCCACATGGGATAGTAGTGTTTGTTTTCTAACTTGTAGAGCTTTCTTTTGTTAGAGTTTGGTGGGATTTAAACAGTAAGTTTAGTATGCATTGAAATGTAAAGAACATCAAATCGGTACCAAAAATAAGTGAATTATTTTAAATTGGACTCAAAGCTTTAAAAAATCGTTTAAAGAATTCATTCTTATAATATCACGCTGGATAGAAATAGGTACGATATAAGTAATAAGAATTGGATATCACAATTAATTATGAGTATACATATATGTATATAGTAAAATAGAAAATTGCTTAATTGTACTCCAGTAAAACACACAAATACAAGTAGGTAAATTATTTCCTTATTATAAAATTAAATATAATAAAATAAATAACTGCAATTACATATTGTATGATCGCTTTTAAGCAATAGGGCCGCTTTTGAACTTCTGTCTTACGTAGATAATAAAATTATCTACGTAAGTCAACTTGAAAATAACAAAATGCAAATATTAGTCAGATTTTGTTACCATAAATAAAAATACGCTGTAATAATAACTAATCCAGGTGTGCTAATAAATAACAAACGTTGACATGAGCACGACGACGTGGTCAAGCCCAACTATCAATCAAAGCTCGGCGGCCATATTTAATACGAAATAATAAATACTGAGATTAGTATCTCAACACAAAGGCAGTAATTACGAGCCCTTGGTTTATAAATAATATTTATTGCGCAACAAGTGACTCCGAAATTGCCGTTAGATAGAGAATCAGAGACAAGCTTCGTTTATTGAACCACGTAATAAAGAATTAATATAAGCAATGAACGATAATGGAGAGAAATCGAACGTGAATAAGAAAATTATGAAAATGTATAAATCATTATATTATAATATGTAATATAATATTATAATCTCGTTAGTCATTAAGAAAGTCTTCTGTATAAATTTCTGCTATTGGTACTATAAAAAATATCACAAACAATATTCTCTGATAATGTGTTTTTAGAAATATCAAACTTCTCTGCTGCTGTTATTCTACCACTAAAATATTGAATTTAGTGATAACGCCACCGAATCTCTAGTATTATTGTTTATTTGTTATTTATCACTAGTATTAAGTATTTATCTGTTCAAATATTTTAATTTATGAGTCTGATCTATAACCTAATCTATAAGTTCAACATGCAGTTAGCTCTGCTATTAAATGTTAATTATCTTTGTTATTATAGGAATAAACTAACTTTGGATTCCGATTTATAAATTAATCTATGACCTACGAATTCAAATATACCATATCAAAAATATATAACATTGTTTCAAAATATAAAGATAAGCCCAGGCTTTGCCAGTTCTATGCATAATCAATGCTTATGTTTCCGACGGTGTCGATAGCTCGCGAAACAATACAATGAACTTTATCTACTGTAGTAAAATTGAGAGAAGCATTAGTAGTTATCAATGGATATTGCAAATGCAATCTCGTAGCTATTATATTTTAGACTGTATCGCAAGACTAGCACCAAATAGACTAAGACAATAAACCTAGGGCAGATCTGAGATAGTTATAATATTTCTAAAGAACTATTAGTACATATAAAGAACTTACACCTATGTATTTATCGTGGCTAGTTTTCCATTATTAATATACAACCGCTTGTGATTTAACACACTTAGCCGCTTCAAAATTACAAAGACCGCGGCGGCGCGGCGGGGCAGTTCAAACTTGGCGGCCAACCGCTAGTGCATCACGGATTAAGGTCCGTAATGCACTAGCGGTTTATATTTTGCATTGTTATGTAAGCTTAGGTAATTAAATAATATCGCTATCAAAAATAAGTAAGCTTAGGTAATTAAAATAAATCGTATGAAAAATATCAATGGGATCCGTTCAAGATGCTTTAAAAATGGGAAAAAATTAAGGAGTGGTTCAACAACTAAATAAAACTAACTGAAATATGGACTGAACGAGAATTATGATGAAAATGTAAAAGGATAAAGAAAAATCTTGACACACTCATGAATTATCGCGTCAGGGCTTTAAATTAAATCAAATAACGTCAAAAGATAAACACAAGTCTGTAACAGTACAGACACAAGTGCCAATAATTACACTGTATAATGTGGGTTGCTACATATTAAAAAACATTCCAGAACCACCTTTAGTCAGCAATAAACATAAACATCCGAATTGCATCTCACATTCAAATAATGCAATTAGGTACACACACTTGACCGGTTTTTACATTACCCAACAACGGACTATAAATCTAAGGTACGGGCAGACCGACATTTATTTAATATGCATAGAAGATTTACGTTTTCCACTGTATTGAATTAAATTGTAGTGTTATTGCCCGTAATGCTCTGAACAACATTAATGCAAGTCTTGCCCCAATCTGATGGATCCATTCGTCTTGTGGAATCATTTCGTAGGCTTGATAGAAAATTATGGATCGCCCACTGGTTGTGGCTTTTTCGGATGATTTATAATGAAATTGATGTGTGGTTTCGGTTTATTAAGACAGCTATGAAATGCTTTCTCTGTTCCATCTGTTTAATTTAACTGTCTTGAATAATTAAATCTCTATCATTCTGTGGCACTCCGACATTACTATTTTTATGCTTGTCCGAAGAATTAAAATAGCTTTCCGAAATAAAACTATTATAACCCGTCAAAATGCATGTTACTGTTATGTCAGAATTGAAATTACCTGTCATTTCAACTGTCAAAAGCTATACAAAAAACATGAATCAGCCCAACGGAAGATCTTCGTGCCTGTTGAACAAAATACGACACATGATGAACTCAACCCACAGAATGAAGCAAAGTTAGTATGATTTTACGGCTCATTGCCACAGAATATTAACCAGTTGGTAAAGCCCTACGATGCTACAGAAGTGACCGGAGATGGCACTAACTGGGTTATTCAAAAATAACTGCGGAAACTTTTAGAAATTATGAGTTTTGATGAAACGCCCAACAACGCCCTGTATCTACCGGAAACTCTATGTTTTTATACTTCGATACCGAACTGTGCCTTGAATACCGAGTCTGTTAGACTTCACTGGGCTTGTTACATAAAATTTGATAGCTCAATTTGTTTGCATAATTTGAATTCTGCAACAGTAAATTCCTTCAAGACATTCAAAATGGAAAATTGTTTCGTAAGACCAATACTGAGACGCGTTATTTTAGAAGTTTATGTCTTTGTTAGGCTATGCAACGATGTTATTCTCGGAATATCCTTTAAAGGAAAACATTTATGAGCCTCTTCTACTGGAATCCGTGTTTATATTACCCATATTTTGAAAATAGGACAGAACATAGATTTTAAGCCACATTGATTGACAGTAAAACCATTCACACCATGCAATCGGCTGGCTGCTATTATTAGAAAGAATGACAGATCTATTTAGAATTTAAACTCACATGCTAATTCGACGACGGCCGGCTGACTCCTGATGTCACCCCTACTACTCCAAGCGTAGCACGTGCAAGTAAATCTGTCTTCACCGAAATACTCGTCTAACTGATCCCTCGTCACGTTACACTCGGCCTCAACAATCCTGACACCGCTCTGAGGATCCACGAACTCGAACTGCATGCTCTTCACGGATCTCACGTCGTTGCATTTGAAGTAGACTTGTAGAGCGTTAGCGGCTCTGCATCGAAGCATAGCAGGTTTATTTCTAACAACATACGCATGCTGAGGCTCTAACAAGAACATCGGTAGGTCATCCGTAGAGCCTTGGAGCAAATGATCTCCTGAGAGCGATGGTAGTTCGTCCGCATCGTCTCTGTTTTCTTGTTCGTCCTCTTTGTGAGGATCGTCGTAATCTTCATCGTACTCTCTGTGACCTGCTTGTTGGTTAGTTTTCTCGGAGTTGTAAGGGTCTAAAGCCTCTACGCCCGCTGGATGGGCATATTCAGGGCGAAGGGGCATGGGCGGTGTTGGCGCTGCTGTAGTGTGCTCCGGCTCTGGTGAACTTGACACATCTGAAACAAATGAAATATTTCCAGTCAGAAAAAAAATGTACATTTTTAATAAACTTGGTAACGAATCATTGGTATTAGAATTTAATTATTTACTTCAATGATTAAAACTATTTATTGACGTCGCTGACAAAGATTTTTATATTATGACCTGATTTATTACTCTCAGCGATCCTGAAGTCTCACGTGTTTCACTTGAAGTGTAAACACACCAAAAGTCTCATCATTAGCCAAGGAAATGGAAACGACAAAGTTTTCATCGCAAATTGTGAAACAAACGCATAAGCAGTAGAAACACGATAGCTTTAATAGCTTTCCTTTCGCACTCACTCTAATTACAGAACGATGAAACATATTTCATGTCGCTGCGAAGCTCTGAATAAATAGCATCTGTCATAATAACATGTACCCTCCAAGTTTCGCCATCGATTTCACTCAAAGTCCGCACCTGGTTTGACGCCTCAGTCGCGCCTATTTACACGCAAAACATAGATATTTGGATACCGTACACCCCAGTATGAATCTCCCACCCTTCACTCTAAAATCACCCTTAACACCCCTGGTTAGAGCTTAAATTACCACTGCTAAAAATTTCCCTCACGTGAATTTCGCTCGGCGTTATCAACATCAGTGTATGTTACTCATCCAGTGTTGACAGTGTTACTAGAATTGTTATTTAAACTAGAGAATTGAACAAAAATACTCCGCGAGAATCTCAAACCGTGGATAAGTTAATTAGTTTCACTTCCGTTGGGTTTATTTCTATTTCCGTTTTCGTGGGGAACGATATTTCCTTCTCGGATCTATTTTTCCTTAATAGGATTTGTTTCGAGTTTTTCCCGTTCCGAGTCGCTTAGAGGCCGCTGTATTGGAATCATTAAAATTTCAATTTCTTCCGAGAATTCTCAGGTGTCGTTCTGCTGTAATATGAAATTCCATTATTTAAAACAAATATGTTTTTCCTGATTTTTTTTACTATTATTCGTGTTGTGAGTAGATTTTTAAAGATATACCCTTTTGTTAAAAAAGGAATATGAAGAAACTACTTCGTTAATAAATGAAATAAATTTAGGTTATAATAAAATATAACAACTAATCACAAAAAATATATTAACCGCAAATATTAATTGCACTGTGAAAGTAGAATATCACAATATATCTCAATGCCAATGAAACCCTAAGCTCCAAAATAAAATGAATTGAAGATTCCATTGCGGACGTTGATTAAGCACATCTCATCAATAAAGTCCTCTATCTGGAATAGCGTCGAACCTTTAATTATTCGAATACCGGACAAAATGACAGGAGGCGGTCTCTTTCAACGTAACGACGGGACGACGGCAATTCGATGAGTTTTCAGTTTGTTTTTAGATCTCGTTAGGAGTCGCCTCAGGAATCCGAGCATTCATCAGTTGGAACATATCTCACGTGTCGCGATACTATTTCCCATTTACATTCATTCCTTGATCGGTATTTTAAATCTAAGAAAACAAACGTCTCGGCTTTAGTTTTGGTATTCAGTTTCGAAGTGAATTATGATTGAGAAAGCCAGTACATTGATCGATCATGAGCATCGAGCACTCGAAGCAGTCGTTTATTTATAATTTACAATCGCTTCGTGAGGCATGCGCCCTTTTTAGTTACGCGTAACAGTGTTTCGTCACTTGAAGAGATAACACTTAAAAAATAACAGTTCTTTAAAAGGGCAACCCAGATCTGAGAGTAACAGAAACGTATTTCAATATGATAACGGCTGTCGAAGAATCTTTGAAAGTTAATTATAATACGGATAAAGCTTTCTTTATCTGCTTTTTAAATCTATCAAAGGGCAATAACTATAAAATCGATTTTGTGTTCTACCCGGTCACATCGAAATGCCAAACATTTCGTGGTTGAATGTTCATGAAAATCGATACTATGGAGATAATTTCTTGGATCCCACTTGGATGAAGATGACACTCGATTGCAAAGCAAAGCTAAATAATAGCTATGAAACGACATGAGATGGGTCAAATAAACAAACGGAAACTTTAATTTCTACTCAAATCAAGGGCGCTAAGAACCAAGAGCGTAAAACCCAATTAAAAGTGACGAACCAGTTATCATTCGGAGGCAGTAAGGCGAGCTCACCAGAGCTTAATCAAACGCTCGTGGGGATTAAATAGAATAATAATTGAACACCTTCGTCAGGGTACGTTGTGTGTGACGGTTGTCAGATTGCTTTTTGAGAGCGGAATTTTGATTTATTCGAAAACCAAAAAATGGCGAGAATTTCTTCACGTATTTAACATTTATTTTGAGGAAGTTACATTAGTATAAAATTGCGTATTTCAGTTTACACTTTCATTTAAATGTTTTATATTATTAACAGCTATTTATGTTTTATACTGACATATATAAAAGTTTACTTTATTCTGTTCAGAGAACATTTTCGCCCATAACCAAACAACTTATGGAAGTAAAAAAACATAAAACAAACGCTTAAGTAAAGATTCCACAAGCTGTTACCCGCGATACTGTATCTAAAGTACCTCGAATGTACCACCAAGGTACCACCAATTTAAATAACCCCGTTATAATATTAAGCGGCCTCTCACACGTTTTTATCACTGAAACATTACAGATGCGTGCAACCTAAGTGCCAGTAAATGCGGAACGAATGAAATAAAAGCATCTAATGGTACAGATATCGGACAGTAAACCCGAGTATTTTTGAGTGCACTGATAAACGAAAGTTTAGAAGAGGTTATAAATACAAATGGTAAATTAGAACACGAAGCTACATCAGAACAGGCGTTATTATTAAAGGGCAAAGCAATGAATATTAGATCGATGCTTCCTTTAGTTGGTATAATAACGCTATTTCAAGAAAACAGGACATAAACAATAATTCAGCTTTGATCTATACTAATATTATAAAGAGGAAAGATTTGATTGTTTGTATGTTTGTTTGATTGTTTGTTTGTTTGAATTGAATAGGCTCCGAAACTACTGGACCGAGTTAAAAAATTCTTTCACCATTAGAATCCTTAATTTTCCGTGATGAACATAGGCTATATAATATTTTCAAAAAAGTTAGGGATCCGCATGAAAAATTCAATAATTGAACCGTGGGCTGTATATTCAACCTCTTTTTCTATTATGGCGCGTCAGAATAGAAAAAGAGGTTGTATAGCGCACGGTGCTTGCTTTTTCTCTATGGCCAGTGTTAGTAATGGAGTGTCGAGTCAATGTCAAAAATCCCAATGCTGTAAGAAAAAGTAAGGGGTCCGTATGAAAACTGTGAAGCCCATCGTGTTAGTGTGTATAATTTCTGAAATTTTTGTTTTATACCCGTGCGAAGCCGGGGCGGGCCGCTAGTAATAAATAAAGATAGACTTGGGAAATGTCGAGCTGTTTTGACGTGGCCTGTATAATATGAGTACTAACGTCCGTTAACCGAGAATAGGCTACTCGTAAAAGCACTTAGCGCTAAAGGAGACATAAAGGATGCACTCGATCTATTTAATGTGGTGTAGGCGTGCGCTTCACAGAACAGAGACACCCAGAGAGATTTGAACGCTGCCACGTGTTCTCAAGGTCTGGGGGACGTTTTTTGTGATTCATGGGTAATTAATGACCAAATGTGGTCTAGTTTCCAACCCTGGTATTTTAATGTTCGGTCTAATTATGTCGCATAAATTTAACGACTTTTGACATCCTTTTCAAAAATTTAACAAAAGAAGGCAGCACTGAAAAATAATTTAATAAAAAGAAAACAATATACTAAAAAAGAAGCAATAAAAACTGTAAGTACAAAAGCGCGAGATACATTTTAAATTACACAAGTTCCGCCATTATGATGTGTACAAACAATAAACAAGGTGCAAAATATGCTTTGAGCTGTCCGACAAATTCTCACCCCACTGCAAGGACTCAGCACAAAGGGACCACACCCACAAAAACTGAATAGCCACCTTTGCTTGAAATGTAACACGATACAAGAGTCGAGAGCCCGTCAAGAGGTTCCCAAACAAGATAATCCCTTTGTTAGCAGATATAATGGAGTCTCATGAGTCCTGCGACTGTGGCATAGATGACGTAGCAGTTGGAATGAGAACTTTCATATTTTAATCCTACCCTATGTGATTTGAGTCTCCAATTTAGTTTACCAGACGGTATTGCACGAAAGGGCGATAACTGAAGTTTTACTTCCACGTCAAAGCTATTCTATAGGAAAACACATTCATTTTCATTTCAAATTCGATTCAGAACGAGAGCAATAACGTTCATTTCTCTTTGTAAGCCTGTTGATAGTGAATCATTCAAGAGACCCCTGAATCTTGAGTCTACGAGTCTTTTCTGTTTCATTCATGTAAGCAGCTGCAAGGTGTGCCCGAGTGGCCGTTTCCGATTTCTACGTTAATGGGAATACGATTTTTGCATTAGCGAAATTGTCTTGGCACTTTTTGTTCAAAATTTAATCTTGGAAGTGGGTTTGCATGTTCTATGAAAAGGTGTTGCCTTTGAGAGGAGGCAAAAAATTAACAGAGCCTCATCGCTGTAAAAACGAAGATAGGAGGAAGAGCAGTTGCTTTTTTTTGAGTAACTATAAAAAGTCTCAGATAAAAGACCCCTTTTAGGCGATGAGTGATTAAGAAACGAAATAAGTCCCCCTCAAATAACAAACCATAATAAACAATGTTGATCGCTCACGTCGAAGTTTCAAAATGTTTAAAAATAAGAGACTTTTGGTCAGTTTATTTTTGCACGATGCTATCCAGAATTTCAGTTAAGAGCTTTTGAACCTTACTGCATAGGATATAGAAGTTAACCTCTCGGCGGTAAAGTTAGTGATATCCGTATTGGCATTCGAAAATAGAAAACCCAAACTGGCGGAGAGCCGCAGAGCAATTTTCAGAATGGACCCCTCTTGACTTGCTCGTTTTAGATTGTGATATTGAGGTGTTTCATAAACTTGCAATGTGGAGCCTTGCTTATAATACCTTAAAAAAGTTTAAATGTTGTCAGTATTGAGACATCCATGATGAATCAGTGATCGTAAATGACCTAAGACTAGTAAATAGCAAAGTTATTATATCATATTTTCAACTGTTGAAATGTTGTTTAGAAACTGTTAATTTAACTCAATAACATGAGAAAATAAAAGTAGTATCATGAAATAAAATCTCATCTTAGTAAGCAAAGATTTAAATATTAGGTCCTTACATATGAAATTGGCGTTTTGTATGGGAGGAACAAAAAGTCGAATATTTTTTAATATAATATATTTAATTAATCAAAGTATGAACCATTATTTTCTATGCACTTTTGCCATCTTATAGGTAGTTCATTGATCCCTTTACTAAAAAAACCAGTCGGACGGGAATCAATAAAATCTTTGAAGGCGATTTGGACTGCCCCATCGGAGTTGAATTTTTTCCCTTGCAAGAAGTTATCCAAATTTCGAAAAAAATGGTAATCTGTTGGAGCAAGGTCCGGGGAGTACGGAGGATGTCTTAGACTTTCCAATTGAAGCTCTTCTAATTTAGTAGCCGTCTGTTGCGCAGTGTGTGGTCTAGCGTTGTCGTGAAGCAGCAGTGGCGTGGAACGATTGACCAGCCTAGGTTGTTTAGCCGCTAGCTTTTCCATCATGGTTTGCAATTGCTGACAATAGACATCAGCCGTAATAGTCTGGCCAGATTTGAGAAAACTGTAATGAACAATACCGGCACTAGTCCACCAAACGCTTACAAGTAACTTTACGTAAGGAACATACGTAAGGACCTAATATTAGGTCCTTACATATGAAATTGGCGTTTTTCGTACTGGCCACTTTAATCACAAATTTCTCCTCTTTGGAAGCGGATCCATCGCAAACCACGTCCGAGTTAGCTGCAGGCTGCGGTGTTAGTGATAAAACAGTTTTAATTCACTTGAAGCAAATTGGGAAGATTAAAAAGCTTGAAAGGTGGGTACCTCACGAATTGACTGAAGCAAACCGGCAAACGCGCGTCGACTGCTGCGTTACATTACTAAACCGGCACAATAATGAAGGTATTTTAAACCGAATCATTACCTGTGATGAAAAATGGGTTCTTTACGATAATCGGAAGCGCTCAGCGCAATGGTTGGATCCTGGCCAGCCAGCCAAATCCTGCCCCAAGCGAAAATTAACCCCAAAAAAGTTACTTGTAAGCGTTTGGTTTGGTGGACTAGTGCCGGTATTGTTCATTACAGTTTTCTCAAATCTGGCCAGACTATTACGGCTGATGTCTATTGTCAGCAATTGCAAACCATGATGGAAAAGCTAGCGGCTAAACAACCTAGGCTGGTCAATCGCTCCACGCCACTGCTGCTTCACGACAACGCTAGACCACACACTGCGCAACAGACGGCTACTAAATTAGAAGAGCTTCAATTGGAAAGTCTAAGACATCCTCCGTACTCCCCGGACCTTGCTCCAACAGATTACCATTTTTTTCGAAATTTGGATAACTTCTTGCAAGGGAAAAAATTCAACTCCGATGGGGCAGTCCAAATCGCCTTCAATGATTTTATTGATTCCCGTCCGACTGGTTTTTTTAGTAAAGAGATCAATGAACTACCTATAAGATGGCAAAAGTGCATAGAAAATAATGGTTCATACTTTGATTAATTAAATATATTATATTAAAAAATATTCGACTTTTTGTTCCTCCCATACAAAACGCCAATTTCATATGTAAGGACCTAATATTTTCGTAAAGCAACTAGAGGAAATAAAAAAAAAGTTTCTCTTAATTACCTTGCTTATAAATTACTATCAAAATTCTCTGCAGTAGACGTTTTTCAACGTCCACTCCCTGTTAAACATGCTGAGAGGATCTTTGCCATTTATTTTTGTAGATGTTGTTTTTTTATTTAAACTGAAATGGTAAGTTGCTTACAAAATTTATGTTGCTCTCTTTGTGGAGTAGAGAAGTCGCAAAGAAAAAGTGCAAACAACGAAATCTTCGTAATTAAAGTTGAGGTCAAGACTACAAGACACAATAGATAAAGAAATATGTGTAATAATTGAGTAATCATTGACTTGAGACCGTATAGTAATCAAAGTCAAAACATTCTCATCCAAAATGAAACTGAGCTTTTCTGATTAAACACTTTGTATCATGGCTTGCTTTGTGGCTGAGGAACAAAAAGTCAACACAAAAACGACCGTCACGACCCAAACTAACAAAGGAAACCTATCGAAGACAAAAAGGGAGGTTCACGAACATCGTGCCTATACATTGTGAGCATAAAACGTTAATGAGGAGCGTTTAGCAGAGAATGTGGGTCAGTGATACTGATGTGTGAAAAACGCTCATTTACAGGCTAATGGAATAGACGTGGCTTTGATAGAGTCTAACGAAAGAGAATCAATGGGAACGGATGTTTTAATGTTTATAGATTACATGGTTTCAAGTGAAAATAGGGCAAGACAAACACTAAAACAGGGACTTAGAGAACTACGTAACTACTTAGAGAACTACTAAGAGGACTGTGGTAGAGGGACCATCATCTTTACTCTGGAGTTTCTTCATGATGAGGGTGATCAATGAAGGAAAATACTTCTCGCATTGATTATTATCTTCGACTCAGCTGTTATCTGTTGTCTTCTTTTCTATTTAATTTTTGCGTGATTTATTTTCTATTAACATCTGTGTTATGTTATGTCTGTTTGGATATCATCGTAGTTTATGGACTTTTAATGTCTGAAATGAAACCTTTTTTTGATATTAAGACGATTCTCCTACTTTATCTTTATTTAATCAATGATTTAATTAAAGTTTTTGTCCTATCTCGCTCATACACGTTTAAATTAGGTATATCCTTTTGCTCTTCCACAAAAGCAATACACCATACTCACCATGTTTACCATCCGCGACGACAGCGACCACCCATAGCAAGAGGAGCACTCCCCCCCGCGCCATGCCTTCACCTGCGCGCGACCATCACCTAAAACAATACACACTGTTTAAACAACCAATATTTAAATTTGGAAGAGCAGGTTATGTACATACTCGGCCTTTTTGGTCAGTTAAGTGGCCAGACCTTTTTATACAACTTAGAGACGGTACATGCAAATGGCTTGGTACAAAGAGGTCCACTAAAGAGTTTAACATAGCCTATTACGATGCTACATTTACATAACATCCATGCATTTAAGAAACGAAACGTCATGACACGTAATTTCACTAAGTGCAGCAGTTACCTAAAGTACCAGGAAATCGTAATTTTCGTAAACGTAAAAAAAATATAAAGAAATAACTTCTGTAATGAGTTTTTTTTAGTAGGTACATTTCTCAACCAAAATCAGGTAGCCCTAATTTACAACAAAAACATCAAAGGCAAAACGCCTCAAAATCATAACTATAACATAAAGGAAACCGCACCATTTTCAAAAGTCATAATTTTGGGAACGAGCCCTCGATATATCATTAGGCTGTATCTGTTTCTACAGTGCGCGTCTATTTAACTCGCACAAACTCAGCATAACTACACTTCCGAAGTTGATACCATACGGGAATACAAGACAGTTACAAATATATAAAAATGCGCTTTCAGTGTGTCGTTCAAACAGTCGAGCATTGTATCTAGTTCTGTGTGCCACCGCACCATGACTAATTGGACCCTTTTTGATGGAACGACCGAAAAAACCCCTAAAACGGTTATGAGCAAGAAATTGTGGTGAGAAATCGATTGTGATAGAGGAACGCGGAGAAACAATGTATTTTATGGTTCTTTTGGGAATCCATTTAAAATAACAGCTGTTCTTTTATGGGTGAAACGATTTATTTGATTGAATGGTGAAGGGAATCATTAAAAGTATTAATTTTGGTGCCGCTGATTATAATAGAATGAGTATTTGGCATTTTATAAAGGGAAACATATTGATTGAGTATCTCAGCCACCTCATAACACAAGCTTAGCTTAGGGCTTGATGATGCGCTGTGGATAGTCGAACATTATTTATTTATTATTGTCTACTAGCTTAAAAAAGTTGCTAACTAAATATTGTTATTTCTGATTCTGACTTTATGATAATAGAAGAAGACAGAGTGAGAATTAGCAATGCTTTATATTAGCACACTATTATGAATAAGAGAGTTACAGTATACCGGTTAGACTTTGAGCCTTTTGTATGGAAAAGGCGCAGCAGTGACTAATAAGCTTTAAGTTCTTAATAAAGCTCATAAAACATGGTAAAAATGCTACGGAAGTAACCAAACAACTCTTTGAGACGTTACGATGACGTCTCGAACTACGCTCGAACGAACTCGGGCTCAGATTTCAAAGTAGGTACGACCTAGAGCCGTTTGTATGGAAAAGGCGTAGCAGTGACTAATGAGCTTTAAGTTCTTAATAAAGCTACTCATAAAAAACGATAAGAATGCTACGGAAGCAACTAAACAACTCTTATCAAGGCGATATTTCTCGGTTATGAACATAAAAATTCTTAGTATTATATTATCGATAAAATAGCTACCTATTTGAAACGAGGCTGTATATTCAAATAAGTACCTGTGTACTATACTATGCAACCATGCCTTCCGTACAATACCAAAACAAACTTTTAAAGTAACTATGTAGTCGTACTAACCTTAGGCATATACGGTTTTAGAAATTTATTTCTCAAAATAATATATTCACTTATAGAGAAATACAGTAATCTTAACTAAACATGCAGAGCGGACATATGTAGATTGTAATTATAACTAGCAATTGACTACCTAACACTTTTTATTGGTACGCGACTTTGCATATGACATCAATAAATTAATAACACTGGTTCCTACCTATTAGTTTTGAGATATTAGAAAGGAATAGATCGCAGAATGAACATATTCACGGATTGAATTGTTTATCGCGGATTCCTAATTCTTTTACAATGAAAAACTCGGAAGTAGGTACCTTCACTACGCTATAATAATGGCCACTGATGGTCCCTCGTGTCCGCATATTATTTTTGTTTGTATGTGTCCTTAAATTATATTTTATGTAGTTAAATTTTCTGTAGAATTTGATAATATTGTTCACATTTCAAAAAAAAATTATTTTATTTTTTGTTATTGTGTATTTTAAATGTAATTTTTGTATGAGTCATGGTACTAGAAAAAACAATTATGAATAAACAATTATTTCTTATTTATTTATTATTTATAATATCTGATCTCTGCCAAAGAAAGTCTTGTCAAAATGAGGCCAGTCTCGGTGTTTAGCTCTAACTAACAATATGCAGACAAAAATTCAAAAAATACTATGTATTTTCTATATCAATACTAATATTATAAAGAGGAAAGATTTGATTGTTTGTTTGTATTGAATAGGCTCCGAAACTACTGGACCAATTTAAAAAAATCTTAAATTTTCCGTGATGAACATAGGCTACATAATATTAAAAAAAAAATTGTTTTTGTGAAATACCCGCGCGAAGCCGGGCTGGACCGCTAGTTATGTATAAATTTGGTAAATACGTCTTATTTTGACGATACAGTTCAGACAAACACTTCGATTTGAACTAGCATATATCTACGTAGGGCTGGTCTAAATAACGATCGTTCTTCATAGGAGGTAAAAAAGTAATAAAATAATAAAATATTATAAAAATGTCTAAAATACTCAAGAGTAAACGAAAAAATACTCAAAGATCAATATTTCATATTCATAATTATTTGGGATTTGATTTTTGTGAAGACCATGTGCATAGTATGGTCTTAGGTGTATGTGTCTTAGTAGGTACAAAATGCTTAAATGTCAAATGTTTAATGTAATAATAATCAACATTAAACATAATCCTGTCAGTTTTTGTCTGTTTTTAATTTACTCTATCGGTAAATCTCAAAACGAATGGCAAACGACGATTCATCGATAACAAACAAAACATCAATCTAAAACTAACGAGCTCTGCTAACAATCATACTATCAATAGATTGATCAAACAATTTGATTCCCGTAAACCGAATTAACGGTTACACAGTTAATCTAAAGACCCTTATTTCTTTTACGATAGAGTTCAAAATGGTTTCCCTATTAGTCATTAGTCCAATGAATTGTGCAAACAGTTTAGCGTTTACAAGGTCCCAAGAGTTACGGTTACTTTTTTGGGCAAGTTGGGATTGTTGCAGACGTGAGGCAGATTCACTGAGATTGGAGATGACCCGTTTGGTGGTCGAGGTTTCTAGTTTCTGTTACTTGTTAACTTTTGAACTGCATACTTAAACCAGAAAAGTCTAAGCCGCAGATAATATGGTATTGTAATTGGAAATTTTCGTAAATTTGAAGTGTTCGAATAAACCTTTTGAAAAAAAAAATTGTATTTACAGAAATGAAATCTCAGTAATGATGTACTGGTAAGCACCTAAAATATAGAGTCTGGTAGTACCTAAATAAGCAAGCGCCAAACTGAAGACAGCGCTATGGCGCTCGTGGCGGGAGACCTATGTCCTGCCAATACAAGCTGATGATAATGATAATGATGTGTATGAGATACCAAAAACAAATTACAGAATGACTGTCGACTGTCTTATTAAGATATAGATTTTTTCGTAACACCATAAATAATACAGACCTTATTATAAACAATAGACACAGAAAAGCTACAACGGTGATCAAAACTCGCTTTTGGTCACTTGATAAAATCAACTAATCTTGATTTACTCGTGAGAACAGCTTTCGACCATTTACAGAAGCTTAAAAAAATAATTCATTATTACGTGAGCCATGTATCATTATAATGAACGCCATTAGGGTAATCGTTGTAATCTGGACACGTGCTTGTAATCGGGTGGTTTATAGGTGTAATGTTCGCGGGGTAAGCTGTGGTTTACTTGGTCAACAACATGGTTTGGTATGAGATGTTAGATTCATATTGTTTAGATTTCTCTGAACGATCATTCCCATTTTTATAAGTTGCAATTTCTTTCCCATATGTATGGATAGGGGAGCTGATTTTGGAAAAGCCTTTGTCCAGCTGAAGAACGAAAGGGGGCGATAAAGAATATCATTAAAACATTTTGAGTTTTAGTATAGATGCGATGTTTGAGAAACAAAAATATTTTGTTGAGTGTTTTTGGAGTTTGGTCTGTACACAACGCGTGTAGGTTACTTCCAAGCAACTTCAATTTGCATTTAATAATCCGCTAAAGTTTTTTATCTAGTTGATAATTAGTAATTTAGGAAAAAGTCCTACGCCAGGGTGAAATTTACCTCTCTAACGCTAAAGTTTATTTGATACGAAAGCTGAATAAAATAAAACTCAAAAAGCAATCCATTATTCAACCATTTCACCACGTCATTACTAGCTCACAAAATATAAATCACTTTGTCCCGGATATCAGGCTAATCTGTGGACACGGGTAACCGGAGCTTATCAGGATATCAGGATTGTGCTACCGGGTTGTTATCAATCAGCTGATCTACCGTTGACACTTTTGATAAGGTGGTTTGTATTATAAGCAAGCACCAGTTAGTCTAGCTAGAGGGGCATATTATTTGTCAATAAAGTTATTTAATTCTATATGAGGTATTAAAGTAACATTAATAACCCCGTCATAAGATCAAGATTCTTTTTACACGCGAGGCTCGCGTTTTGTTGTTTGAGTTTTTTTCATCTTTCTTTCTATGTTCTTTGGTGGACACTCTTTATTACCAACAATGCGATTTTATACATGTCTCAAATGTATCAAAATACTAGTTTTGTTCTCCTATAGCACAGATAACATTACACTTATACTTAGAGTTCCTAGCCACAGTTTGAATACCATCATTTGGCGAAGACAAGAGTATAATATCATAAGGATGAACGCTATAGATTGGCACGAGATTAAAATTTTTTGAAGTTTTTTCGGCTTTGTAAAACTAACGGAAAAGTAAAATATGTCTCAAATCGTAAATAATAAAAAAATGTTATTGTTGTCACTTCTATGTTTTATAATAAATTACCTAAACTGTATAAAAATGTAATGTTCGATTAAAATGGTAATTATCTCAAGGTGTCAATAGTCTAGCTACACAAAATTATTTACCAAAAGGTTGTTTATTTTAAACGTGATGGTGTGCAATCTCTCTTTTGCATACCGTATCCGGTCGTTTGTCGTAGATTGGTTGCCTTCAATAAACATGTTTTTTGTCTAATAGATATCTAAATATTTATTTTATTTTTACCCGTGAACTACCTTATTAACTTAAGCGAAGTAAGTTTTAGTAACGGTTCAGGAGTATTTCCAAATAATTGAAAAAAAAAAAACTCCGCAGCCGGCCACCGGCATTTTTCAAGTTGTTTTTACATCCAATAAGTTGCTATCAATATTTTTATTCCTAAATCTTCAGCAGAATCTTCTTGCTCGTGTTCAATGAAAAATAATGAGCAACTAAGTACATAGCTATCTACTTTATTAACAGTTTTTGCTCTTCCTAATCTCGTCTTTACATATAAATTTTTATAGGTACGTAATCATACGTTTGCAGCACATTAATTTACTAGGCGGGTGGTAGACCATTCAGTTTTTGCCACTATTAAATAAAAAGATTCGGATTACCATATTTTAAACGTCAATGAGTTCAGCGAATATTTTTTACGGACAAAAAGTCTCTGTTCATAATAATATAAGGTCTTTGTATGTTGAAGTTAATTAATTGTCTTTTATTTATTATTAGATCATACTCGTACTCTAAAATGACTTAGTTAATGTGGAATACATGTTCTAAGTCAAGAATATTTCGAACCTATAATTTCAATTAGGATATTTGCTTATAGAAGTACATTGGAGGTTTAGTTCAAAGCGAAAAATAATTTATTTCAGAAAATCAAAAGTAAAACGACAAAGTCGATTTCAATTTCAATAACGCGAAGCTGTTACATAAATGTATTAGATACATATAAAATTCAATTAGGTTCACAAAACCTTGGCCAAGTTAGAAGGGCTCGAAACAATATAGTTCGCCTTTTATATACGAACATTCTAACTATAAAATACAATGGATATACATTGTATGAGTATAGTCAATTGAATTGAATAAGGTCGTTTGCCAATTAAAAGATTATTCTTGAGACTTATATTAATCTTTTTCGAAACTCCGATTGATTCATCGTTTTTTGTGAATGTAAGCTGAACATTTATCTTAATTAGTGATGTTGTGACACCTATACATGAATATACATTTTACTTCGTACAAAAAGGTGTCGATGACGTAGCCTAATCAAAGATATTAAAATAACTTTTGTGGAACAAACTGGTAAGTATTATACGTTTAGCAGGAACTTGAAATACTGGCAATAAAGAAGGGAAGTACTTTGTGTACTTCTTAGTACTACAGAATACTGCATCCTAGGGCACGTTCCTTACGTGCGTGACCTGCAGTCGGTATGAGGGCGTTTGGTTTCCACATAAAATCAGTCGGAACCTTTGATTGTTCAATCCTTTACCTATGGTCTTAATACCTTCGGTTCTGAGTTAGAAAGACAGTGAATAAGTTTGAAAGTGAATTGATATAAATTTGACGACCTCTGTGGCGCGGTGGGCGGAGGTCCGCCTGTGACTTTTGACGTGTGTTGCGGGTTTGATTTCCAATTTATATATTTATAATTTATTTTATATGAATAAATTGTGCTCATTATTATAACAAACTCTGCTTTTATTGTGGTTAGAGGATGCTCTTAAAACGACAGAAATGCTAGGCCATAAGGAGTAGATTTGATCGCATAACCCAGAAGTGATGCAGTTGATAATGATAATGACGTTATAAATATTCGATGAAAATAAAATCGCATCGAATGTAAATGAATAAAAGTTTAGTTTCCACTTAGCTTCATTATTCACCAAAATGTTTATAAAATAGAAATCAGTTTTATAGCTGTTTAAAAGTTTAGTTTTATAGGAGTAACTTAATAAAACCAAGGTTTATAGCTTTGGATCACAAACCACTTAAGTGCTTACGTGTTCTTTGTTTCGATATAAAACGCTATTGAGAAATAAACAGATGGTTGAACCACACCATGAATTGTTTTGAACGAGTTGCTTTGAAAACTATAAACGGAGATAAATAGAACATCAGTTTAGTGGTTGAGAAAATCAGCCTGAAACCGATTTATTCATATAAAATAAATGAGCAATATCTAACTGTATAAAAACAAAGGTAACTAGTTATAACGTAGTATTATATTTTTTTTAACTCTTTGTAACATGTGTATGCCGTTGTGTGTGCAAATGTTTTGAGTTCGAAGTTGCGCGACAGTTACCTACTATTATTGTTCTATGGGTATATATCTTCCTATCTACGTAAGTTATCAAAAATATCAAACCCATAAGCCATAGCTGATTTCATAGTTTGTATAACAATGACAATATCATTGAAATAACGAGCTTTTTTCTTTCTAATCTCGGAACCATCTTCACGTGACAAAACAACGTAATGGGGATCGACATTAGCCTATTTATGCTTTGGGACACCTTATCGGGGCTTACCATCGGGATTGTTGCTTGGCTCGTAACCTAAAGAATAGTGCCCTTTGGTTTCATAGGTGTATCGTAGACAAGCTGTGGCAAGCAGACTGAATATACATATATAGGCTATGAGAGATGGATAATGATTTATTTCATAAACTTATAAAACACTAAGTACTTTAATTAAGTAATTAGTTTCTATGGAAGAAATGCAATGAAGTTGTTAGCCTTATGATTTAAAGTTATTTGTTCCAAATGTTAAAGGAGAAGATCATAAGATCAATAAGCATGCATTGTTGAAAAAAAGCTGGGCATAGGTACTGGTAGCTAAGATATTTTTTTTGTAAACACAGCCATTAAGTATATCAGTCATCTAGTACCGAAAACACAAGCCTAGCTTGGGGCTAGATGATGCAGTCTGAATTTTCCGGCTTAATAATAATTATTAAATAATTATTTAAATTTCAGTAAGTACTTATTACATGAAAACTTAATTAATATTCATCATTAATCATAGAAAATAATAATTGATTGATACTTGGTACTAGTACATTAGAAGTATTATAAATTGAATAATGGATACCTAGGAACATAGCGTTAAAAACGCTTCTTCCTTGTGCTCCTTCTATAAATAAATCAGATGGTACCTAATTTGTTTTTGTTTTCATTCTTTTTATTGTATATATGTATAATAGGAAAAATTAAAAATCAATTAAAATGTTTGGGAAGACCCAAAGATTTTATTTTTACCGTAAGGTGCTTTTTACCCAGCCTAGGTTAGATTAAACACTTTCTGAAACTGAGTGTAAGGTATCCTAAATACTTCTACATACCAATACCTATAATCTAAATACTTGGCAGGGGAACTGTCGTGGCCCCTGATAGGATAATCCCCTACCTTCCTACATGGTTCAACTTCCTACTGTTCTTAGAACACACCGCCCATAAAAAATAGTAAGGTGCCCGCGATAACTTCGTGACCGAGCTTTGACGTCCTACTTGAAGCAATAAATTAGATAATATCGTAGTCATGTGAAGACAATACTGATAGCGATAACAAAACTAGACTAACGTTAACTAGAAAACAAGTTGAAAGCTTTTTAATTCAATTGTGAAAAGGAATGAAAAGGTAATATATTATATAAACCAATTTATGGTTAAAATTATACTACATCTATTTGTATATGGACCTCAAGAAATGTGAAAATTATCAATTACCTTCAAAATAAAAAAATATCGTTTGATCTTCAGTTATAAACAAACTCCAGTAAGCACAATTCACGACACTTCACCGTTCGAATCTCATTAATCTGTTACATCCAATACACGGCAGTCACAACACACGCGTCAAAATTGAAATTGGTTTCACTTCACATATGCAAATGACACGAAGGAAAACTGTTTTCACGATTTCGCGGGAGCTACGGAGCTCTAAGCGACAAGTCCGGCGTGCACCACCGCCGCACATAGACTGACTGGAATGGATCCGAGCAGGGGAATGGGGAGGACAGAAGGGGGACTCCAAGATAACTTTTGATCTTTTTGGAGCCATAGAAGATTTTAATGATGCACTCACATCTGTAGATAGAACAGAAAAAGCTGTAAGTGTTAATGCATGTCAAGGGCTTGGAGTGATAGAAAAAGTGGAAGTAGGATTGCGGGTGACATTTTAAAAATAGCTCGGGAGAGAAATAGACGCGATTGATTGGTGATAAAATCGAAGTAGGAAAAGCTTTTAGGTTCTAGATTAAGATCGAGGTTGTTTGACACTTTTTACAAAACCCTTTTTACTCACTTTTACAAGCATTTTCGAAGACAAACCCTTTACCTAATTCAATCTACTTACTTATTTTCGTATTCTACAGCTTTACTCGGGTTTTACGCAAGAACATTTGCGTGTCAAGAAACTATTTCATTGTACCCTATCTGTGTCATGTCAGAACTGTATATAAGGCCCACTAAGGTTTATACGGAACTTAAATTCCTGACCCAACGATAACAAGGATATAGCAAATTACCCACTCAATATTTCAGTATTAAGAAAGATTTCAGGTGACATGTTGGAAGTTTTTGAAGAAATAGCAGCAGATATAGGAGTTGAAGCGTATTATTTTCTAATCATTATAGGAAAGAGAATATTGCGCAAGCTTTTTGTCCCAGCACATGTCAGAAGGGGCGAGCAGGTACAAAAGCGGACCCCGCTCAAGTTACGGCCTTTAGATTAATGACGGGAACATTGTGGAGTTAAGAACCCAAAAATTTACAACTGCATTGTGTTGTATACGCAACAAAAGAAGACAAAAGATAGATCAGCTCCTGTTATTGCCTTATCTATGATTTCTCTCACTCTTCGAGTAATACGAGATCCATTATCAACGGAGATTTCTTTACGTGGAACCTTGGGTTTAAAGGTAGGAACTGATATTTATCTGTGTCTTGTACAGATGTTTGAAGGCGTACCGTTACCATACAAATAATTGTGTAATATTTTTGTGCATCTCAAGTATTCTTGAAAATGTTGCGATTCAAAGCTTCTTTCAATCATGAATGAACCTAATTATTTTTCAATTTGTTACTTCTCACGTTATTATTACCTTTGCCATTATAGTTTTCTTCCTTCCGTTTTATAATAGGTAGGTAGATATATTCTGTATCGGGAGTTTAAGGGTGAGATCATCATTACTTATGGTTTGGTAATCCGTATTCAGTGGATTAGCAAATTTTGTATTCCGAGCACTCAATCATTAGGCCGTTTTATTTCCTAGACACGACATCTGTTGGAATACGAAATAGTGATCGATAACCGCTTCAATGGTACCTATTTTTTATCGTGGTTATAAAGCTTATTTTTACCGCTTGGAATTTTATGGTGAGTTTTAATTTGAACCAGTTGCTACCTGTAGTTAGTTTGCAACAGTCTGCAGTTAGCTCAATTGTTTAAATTGAAGGTATTAGTTCTAATTAGGTTATTTATTTGTAAATTCTTTCTTTGTAAATTATTTGTTAGAAAAGAGTATTTGTTAACTGCTTGTATTTGTTAACTGCTGTACTATTTTGTCATGTCTATTAATATTACTGGTTTTCGGGCAAAACGAAAGATAATGACTATCACGGCATATTTCGATTTTATCAAACATCAAACAGATTCATCGATCATGTAACTTTTTGAGTGATTAGAACTCTTCCCCGAAATATTTTCCCGAATTCCGCGTAGCAAACTTTTCAATCTCATTTTCCCCAAATTTTTCATCAAACTGCAACAGAACTAACCTAACGTAACATAAAAGGTGCCGAACCAAAGATCCTAAAACAATACCCGTCAGAAGCAAGACCACAGACTGATTAATACATCTCTGTACAGAACCACAATAAATCATATGAACAGTAGAACCAGTAGTGCGCTGAAATAAGGCCGCTTCACACGAGGTAATGAGTAATGGATGAGGGTTCATTACTCTGTGGCGTCCTGCAGTTTGCAGCGAGAGCTTCGGTTTGGATTTCGCAACCGGACGGGAGCTTAATTTTACGCGGGCGAAATTGGTGGAAATGAATATCCATGCAAGCGTGATTTTGATTAGTTTTGGTGAATATTCAGGTAGTCTTTACAGGCATGGGTAGGTACTTCGATAATTATGGAATAATAATCAGATTCATAAGATTCTTCCACTTCCACGTTTTGTAAGCTGATAACTCAGTAAGCAGTCTTAATCTTCGAAAGTCCTTCACTTTCACTAATTGCTAATTACCTACCCTACCTACTTTTATCTTCCGAAATAATTTTTAGTCTCGTCTCTGTGTGATTCTTATCCTTTATCCGTGTCGTTGAATCGCATCTTGATTAGGATATTTAACCGAGTGCAGAGCTCGTACTACAGTCAATCTGTCGTCGGTGGCTTCTCGTCTGCAGCGGCCCTAATGCCCACTTGAGCACTTGTCGAGAGTGGAAAAAGTGTGAAGCAGGAGATGTATGGATTTTGAATGCTTTTTGCGGCTGCATCGCTTTTGACAGATGAGCATCTGTCAGGGTAGTGTGGAATTTAGCTTTGGCTTGTTTTTAGTTTTAAGTTTGTACCTAAAAGCAGTTGGGTTTAGAGTAGAATAAATATAATATTTTTAAATATTTTTAAAATTATCTTTATTTACCTAGCACTTTAGTAGCTGAGTGTTATTTGATAAATTAGTGCATATAGATTTGAACATATAAAACGATTTGATGTAGTAAATTTTTAAATTATTTTATATTTTGGTTATGACTCATAACCAAAATATAAAATAATTTAAAAATACATAACATACTAAAAATAATTTAAAATACATAACTTATAAGAAAAAACAAAGACGTATGCAGAACTATCCCGCAACTCTGTATTCTCAATAAAGTAGATACATACTCAAAAACTGTGTTACATCATAACATCTATAACACTGCAACGTCTCACAAAGAACTTCTTGTTCCCCAGTCAGCGTTAATAATGTTTACAAGCGCGCTGTGCGCAACTGTACACCATGTGCGCACAGATTGCAATCTTCGTGTTAAGGCTTTTGAAACCGATGAACTGAAGCCAAGAAACTCAGGCAAGTTGTACAATAAGTTATATAATGATATTTTCTACTAATGCGTGTTACTTCATTAGGAATGCTGCTAATTAAGTTGTTTTAATACCCATGGTACAGGTTGATCGCTTGTAAGACCATTGCATGATATGGATATTTTGGAGTTGTAGATAAGGGGTCACCAAGTCGATACTGATATCCAGGTGCAAGATGTTGATGCTGCAAGTTATACGATAAGACTAAATGCATTGTTATGAGTGTGCAATAATGCTGCTTCAACATTGATTTGGAGCGGGATGACAATATGTTTTTCTCGTGAGTGAGAAGCACAGAGCGATAGATACGCACCTTATTTGGAACACCGGACATCAAACAAACGATCAAAAAATTAGATCAAAAATATAAGGAAAGGAAGTTCTCGGTTTCTTGACAAAACAAAAACTCAGCAGAATGAAGTGAGCTGCAATGAAAAATAGCAACAAGAGTGCAAAACATGTATTAAACTAAATATTTTGTATTTGGTACACCCAAACATCATCGGCGTAAATTATTTCGATTCCAGGCGATGCTAAACTTGTTGATGCCAAATCAATACCAGTGGATCATATTTTGTTCGGCACGCAACCAAGCCTTGTAAGAAAGATCGCTATCTGCACTCAACATTGGGAAATTTATCTCAAGACTTCTGATCTCTTTCGCCAGCCTCCTGATAAGCAAAATATGTTATACAAATTGCCTCATTTTTTCATTTCTGCAATTATCGTTATTTTTCATTACGAAAAAGAAGAGATAAAGATTTTAAGAAATACGTTTGCGGCTGTAAACGACAAGTGTGTAAATTGTTACAACTGTCGATAAACACGAGTATAATATTTGAAATTTTTACTTAAAATTTTATCTACATGGGTGTTTGTGAACCGGCAAATACATTTTCATTTATTTTTAACAAATTAGCTGTAAAGTGCGTATAGTAATCCTGCCCTAAGATTTATGTTCGAAAATAATCACTTGTTTTGTGGATTTATGTTACAAATTCGTTCACATTAATTATTCATTTTCAACGTCGAAGTCACGGATTGTTCTAGTCTCTAGATAATTAAAAGACCGCATTTTCTACCCTTACTAATTAAGCTTTACAATTCGTCTGTGGGGTCTTACCGCAGTTCTGATTGCTTCAGAGGTATAGTACCTATTGTTATTCTAAGGGCATCTACAGCTCGACTGATGCTGGGACTTGCATTTGAAATTGTTTAAATAGATTTTCGTTATTAATTATAATTATTAGTTATACACCGGCCACTTTTTAGGGATGAAACGGTGATCGTATAAGAATTATAATAAATGAATCACAGAAGCTACACCAATATCTTGTTATGTCGATATTTTCATTTCGTATTGATAGTTTAAACAAAGCCTACTTGCAAGTAGTATTATGCTGTTTTTTTTTTATTTTTAAAGTGTAAAACCTTTATAAAAGGAAAATTACAATGAAATAACCAAATTTAAATATTATTTATAATCAAAACAATTGAGCTATCTGCAGACTGTTGCAAATAAACTACAGGCTCTGGCGACTGGTATGAATCATCTGATTCATATCAATACCAGTCGGACATATTCTGCTTAGAATAAATACTTAATATTCGTGTCATTCAAAGTCGATCTCAAACCCAATGAGTGTTGAACTCGTGAGCATCTTTTACTACCAACTCTATCTACTTAACTTTTTACCGTCACAGATTCAATAGGAGGGAAATACGGAAAAGCAGTTACCAGTTCCGACCGATTTCTCCCTAACAATAGGGCACGGCAAAAACGAGATCTATTAGAAGAGTCACGTAGAATATTAGACGCCCTTTTGTAGTCTCTTTGTCGTCTTTTTCTCATCTCGGTAATAGTAACTTGAGATTTTGAAATGCTGTTTGATAAACTGGATTATAATATTTTAAATCTGGTTTGAGGAAATAAGTGCTATACAATATAATAGCAGTTTGAATATTTATTAAGTCAAACTTTGTATTGCGGTTTGTGTAGACAAAATTTAGGGTCCTAATTGCGAACTCTTATGACGTCTCGATATAAAAGTTTTTGGATATAATAAACTACAACGGCAAAGACCTTGACCTGGATTAGTTATTCTAAATGAACTTTACAGCGAGCACAATAAAACTCAATTTTGTCTAAAAGCTCTTGGGAGTGGTCGTTTCGACATCGGAATCCAAGTGAGCGATCGGAAAACAAACAAAGTGGGCAGTTAACGAAGTAAACCGGGATTAATTTTCTCATGTTTGAGTTGAAACTGCGCTGTAAAGACGCCAATCTACTGCAGCAGACGGATTCATAGACCTTTATGTAGAATAATGTAGATCAACTTCAGACTTATAGAAGAATTCGAAAGATTGTGAAAAAAGAAACAACTCGTATCGATAGTTATAGAAATTCACGGATACAGTAACAAAACCAAAAACTTGAATCCAATCCGTAATGTTGTTCAGCAAAATAAACCGATTTCTAGGGTCTAAATATTGGTAAGCATTTTTAGAATTTTAATATTTGTAACTTAAATAACTAAGATATACATTATACAAAAATTTAGAACATTTTTAGAACCTAACACATTAAAAATAACTTTAAATATGAACACACTGTTACACAAAATATATCGTTCAACTATGTATTTTATCCATGTGCCGCAGTTGTTTCGCAGCCCAGATTTATGAGCGATGGGCTTGCCCGAGGCCAGAAGTCAACAGCCAAGCGATATAATTTCAAACTTGCGATATTATTACAGCGGATAGAATCTGGTAGACAAGTGAGCACCTGAGATTGCTCGAAATCAATAACTTATCTAAAGTTGAATCATGTCAGGAGCTTTAACTCCTGTATTTATTAATTTGACACAGGTCTACGATGGTTTGTAATTCTAGGGCAGCATTGTAAATATTGTCATGAACCGTTGAGCCCTATCGAAAGGTATAGGGTACTAGGTAATGGCTATGATAGACACAAAATGTAGTTCAAAAGCTACTGGGTCTCAACTCAATTGCAACATGATTTTCATAAAAACACTAAAACCCCATCTTGTTAGACCCCCAATTTTTATGTGACGTAATATAGGTTTTTATAGGTTAGGATAGGTTTATATATAGGTAATTATAGGTTGTGAACCCCATAACCCTCCATTGGTAGTCGAGTAAAAATATGCGTTCAGTTTCCTCATCAATGCATGCTGACCCATAAATTCAGTTTCTTATCATAAAGTCGCGACCTACCACTTCAAAGCGCCGATTTTATCTGCCTGTCGATGAAATAGGTCTATATAATCTACTTGTTAACAATGTCAATCGGTTATTGGTATTAAGTATAACGGCATGGATATTGATCCCTATTAACTTAATACCTTTTAGATCTTAAACCAACGATCGACGAAAATTAATATGGGCGGAAATCAGGTTTCATGTCACCTTTATTACTGGCACAGAATAACTAAAGCAGATACCTACTTACCTATAAGTAACTACGGTTTTGAATAGGGTACTTCTTGGCTTGTCTTACAAGTCAAGGATTCAAGTCAAGACCCGCTTCCCAAAAACGTTGAAGTTCTAGAAATTGTCAATGATATTTTTAATACGAGAGGGCATAACAGAAAAATCTTAGAAAACAAATAACTTGAAGAGATCTTCTAAGAAAAATCCTTGGTAGGTGGATATTAAAAAGTTATTTCACTATCATCGATAAAACTGGTTTGTAGCTTAATTATCCATTCTGTAGCGAACAAATAGAGACTGAATCCGGTCTAAATAAGAGGTTTTCTGCTCCGAAGAAGGAAATAAAACTCTTTTATTGTGCCTTATAAAATCTCCCGGGGACCGATACTGAGGTTTTGAATTATGAACGGGTTAAGGTTCTGTTTGCACAGGGTAGCGACATTATATGGGAAAATAATATGAGCATGCGAATGAAACTACAAAACAGTATTCAAACAATTTTAATGTGTTTTACTTCGATATACAATACTTTTTAGTTATACGACACACCAAATGTATAATGTTACTTGTTTTGCTTGGAAAAAAACACACATAAGATTATGATCCTCAAACTATTGAACTATGAGACTAAAATACTGAGAAAACAAAACCATCGGATTTACCACACACCAATAAAAGCCCTTAACCTGAGGTTGGTGCAACAAAAAAAAATTTATGAACCCTTTTTTCATAAATTCATAAACTTGTAACTAAAGAAGACAAATCAAAATCAAGATGACCGAGCTAAAAATCTAGTCCAAGTGTCGCTGCTTTTGAGTTGTCCGTACCCCTTAGAGAACGGGAACCTAGCTACCGGAGCTCACGATGTAATCTGCCTCGTGGTTGCGCAATTTGCATGTAACATTAGTCTCAGTTTCCGTTAATTTTTGATGTTCCTGCCTATTTACCACCACGTTTGTGTCGAGCTCTTTTAGTTGTCGCTGAGGGATGGAGTTTGTGTTTGGCTAGGTTTCTGTAGATGATGGTCTGGTAACATAAGTTTAATTAGTGCCCTCGCACCGCTGAAAATCAGTGTTGCTATGGCACTTGTCATAGCAGCAATAAGCTGAGCCGGTGACCTTTTTGTGTTGCTTTTGTAAGATGTTTAGTTATAAACGTAATATGGTGTAGGTACTTTTTGTAAAACAAATAAATATTTTCTATTCTTTCGATGGGCGAAGGACTGCTTGCGTCTGGGTTCGATTCCCGCCTCGGAAAAAATATTTGTTCATGGTCGTTGTCTATATATAGTAAAACTATTTATCTATGTACTCAGTATATCAGTTATCTAGTACCCATAATACAAGCTCTGCTTAGCTTGGGGCTAGATAATGATATGTGAATAGTCCAGCATTATATTAATTAATACTTTCTATAACTTGGCTTTTCTATATCTCAGAACTTGACTAGTGGTGCTTCGGTTTAGTTCTATTTTGACCATTGATTCATAGCCCTGATTGACTTTACTAAGGCCGATTTTTTTAGTTTTTTGACTGAATTTTATCTATGTATGTCACTGAGTTTAATATTTTCTTCCTGTATTTGCTTATTGGTCTTACAAATGTGAAACGTGACTCTATAGCAGCGATACTACTTAATTTATACCAATATTTCCTGAAGCCTTTGCAATCTCGATTATCGAAAGCAAATTCAAGTCTACCCAGGATTTAACCTCTATATTGCAATAGCCACCGTCAAACCCGACAAAATTACGGAGTGCCTGCAGCCAAAGAAATTTCACTCACAGTCGCACCATCAATAACGATTGTCACAGCCTTGTCCAGTTATTCATACTGGGAGAAACACGCTATGTCCTTTTGGCAAGGTAGAACGGCTAGGTAACTTCTCAGACTAAGCTGATCTAGATAGATATTGGAAACATAAGTAGAATTACTACTCGTAATTTCTTCATCATCATGTATATCCACTACTAGACATAGGTCTTACTTAGTCAGCAACTAATCAACTTTGTCAGCTTGCCGCAAAACTCACTCAATTTCACCCGGTATTACCTCCTTCTAAGTTTAGACAGGCGTTCATTCCTTTTTGCCAGCCTCCTTTGTTCTCTACCCATAAAATCGTAGAATCTTCACACAATAGACAAAGAGCAAGCGAAGCTAAACTCCCTGTGGGCGCCCTGCGGCAGGACGAAGGATCGTGGGCTACCGGTGCGGTCGGTGCACGAAGCCATTTGTCTACTGCCCGAGGCCTCTTGCAATTTGCAAGACAACCACGCCCAATGGCTTCCATACAATTGTTCCCTCAATGCAATGCTTGCTTCTTCAGATTGAATGATAGTGTTTTGTTTATAACTTTATTGTTAATAGTGGGATAAACTGTTGGTGAAAACAGAAGACGATATCGTAGTCTTTTGTTTCTTTGTGCAGTGGACGTACTCGGTGTTTTACTATTCGTCCTTTTATATAGTACAGTAAGTAGATGGACGAAATGAATTTGTGTTTTCTATGGGTAGCGGAATATCTCCATTGAGTAGGTACTTACTGTTAAATCGGATCGCTTTCCCGCTTCCGCTGTACGCACCTAAAACACTCCTTGATTCACATTTTTCACTTTTAGCGAAATTTATGGTTCCTTATTGCAGTGCATGCGGGTCACATAGTCAAATCGCAATTGAATTCCTTGTTTAATATGAATGAAGTGTATCAAGGAACCGGAATCAAAATTGTCCACTTAGTCCAGGAGGTCTCCGATGATCTTAACCACTCCTCATCGACTGTACGAATTTATTTCCCATGTTTCTTCTTATTACTATTTAGTTTTACCAATATCAAGTGACTAATGTTCAAATTGACAAACGACGATGGGGAATGTTAACATAAAGCTAAAGTTACTAGGCCAAGCCCGCTGTCAAGTAAACTTACAAAACAATAATGCTGGGTGTCTATTGATAAGTTATATTCTGGTTACCGGTAGTCGGTAAGTGCTAGGCTTGACGTTTATGCTAATGTAGCTATTGCAAAACGAAGTCAGGGAGGGAAGTCATGGACTAATGCTTAGCCTCAAATTACGGGCGTAATCGTTATCGGAGTGATAACGCAGTTTTTCTAGAAATATTTTGTATCATTTAATTACTTCTTTAAGAAAACATCATTGAACTCATTTTTTAGAGAAGCAAGACAAACCAAAAAACAAGCAATCAACTTGCTATTTTGTTATGATATCTCTAGAAAATACTTTTCTTAGTGTATTTCAAAATTTTGATCAAAACTCAGTTTCATTATTTAACCCAGTGAAAACGGCAAAGTCCGCTGAAATGTCGGAAACATTAAAGTTGAGATATGTCTGACAGATAATGAAAAGACACGCTAACATCTAACACGTCTTTTTTGTATATTATTCCTTAAAAACAAAATCTCCAAGAACAAATCAAAACAATCTGCTCCAACTTTCACGTATCATCAAACAGATGTAAAATCCTAAAAAACAACTATTCCCAAAGAAAAATAACACTGCCCCAAACAAAAAATTGGGACATAACGGGATAGTACGTGACGGGCCCTCCAGGGCTCGACTGCCTCAGAAAATTTGCCCTTTTGCTTGAAATAGGCCATTCTGTCATGATACGGCTCGGTAAGCTTGTTTAAGTAGTGAGGGTGGAAAATATTTGAACATCCTGCGTTTATTTTGTCTTCAAGGCTTTGTTTACTACGAGAAAGGAGTCGCGTGTGATATTACCTGGGATGCTACTCTGTAACATGATTTCGATGTATCGGCGTCATATCTTAAACAGCGAACATCTAACGTTGGTAGGTTAGGTCCATAGAGAACAAATGAAGGTTATCCGAAAGCAAACCTTACGATAGCTAAATAATCGAATTTAATTAGTAGTCTGTCCAATTCCCTTCATCCCAGAATCTGCCTGCGACGCAGGACTTTGAGGGTTCGATGGGAGTGGAGTCCGATTTTGTCACTTTTTTCAGTATTTTAGTTTAAGGTTAAAATTTATTTGAATTGAATTGATTCCCGCCTCGGGACAAATATCTATTTGTACGATCTGCAGCAATTCTGCTTGTTCAGGGTATTCTGGTAGTTTTCTAAAATATATTGTTATGTATATCAGTCATCTAAAGTACTCATAACACAAGTTCTGCTTAGCTTGGGGCTAGGTGATGCTATGTGGATTGTCTAGCATTATTTATTTAAATAGGATCGTTCTTATAACCGGATGTCAATAACAACATTTCCATTGAACATAAATGTTTCTATCAAAGCGGAGCATTTCCAACCTATGAAAATAATAGCTCTATGATTTTATTATTGCTAAAGGAAACGTAAGAATTCCTCGAGTTTCAGGAAGCTTTGCACACTTTTTGTTCGCATTCAGTTGAAATAGCACTCTAGGTTTTCCTGGCAAACTGCAATAAATCTTGCAAATGGTTTTTAACGTTTGTTTGACGAAGGTGATAAATCATTTGGTCCAAAAAGTTCAGCAGATTTCATTATTTTGGACTTATTTAATATTCTTTGTTGAAAACAAATTATTTCAAATTCTTTGTTGTCACATTTTCCCTGGAAAATAGTCGATATTCTATTTTAGCAACTGTAAAAGGTTGATCACACTAAATATAGGTATTTAGAAACGCGTTAAAAAGGCTAACCTTGGCTTAATATCATTGTGACTAAGACAAGTGGCTCACATACACATACTGGTCAGCAGCTTTTATAGACTGTCGAACTTTGACGTAACTTGATTAGCAAATGTCACTATGTCACCCCTTATATTTTATCAGCTAATCTCATGAGAGTTAGCGTCAGTCATGACTGACCCTAATAGCTCATAATGTCACAAACTACGTTCCAACCGCTAAAGATCCGCATCTCAGATCACACTGAAACATTTCATCTGCGGTATTATGGTGTGAAAAATGGTCCCATCAAATAAAACATTACTCATAATCTAGCGCGAGCCAGAAACATTATGATTTATTAAAGAACAGCCTGTCTGGTCGCAATTCGCGAGGGAGACGCGGGAACTTTATTTGATACAGGACTGACGTGACCGGACATGTGAAGCTTTGAAAGATGCAAGGAAAGTTCTAGACTCTTGTTTCCTTTAAACGTGGCATTAAACTACGTCTAGTGTGAAAAATATAAACGAGTGTAAAAGCTACTAAGTACGTTGTTCGTCCAATGCTGAAGGAGTTATTCAAAACGTCGTTTGTTTTATTTAACTTGATTTTATTTGAGGCCATGATAAAAGCCATTATTGCGCTTGTCAGGGGATCAAGATATCCGGTGGGTTCTAAGTAAACAAAATTAATAAAAAATTAAGGTTTGCCATGAACGTAACCGCAGGTTGGCTGTTACAATATGTTAATACATTTTACACATTGAAGAAACTTCAAAATGAACCAAATGAACACTTAATATTTAATGTTACATTTTATGTTACTTTATATTAGTTTTTAAATAACCCACCAGAAGCAGTGAAACAAATTGGACAGGTAAACAAAATATCGGTAATGGATTCAATATGCAAATGAAGACTGTAAATGTTGAGATGTCACCGAAGAAATTAAACGCAATGAAGTGTGAAACGATATTGCTGTGAGATATAAAAGGTTTTACGACTGACGACACGATTTAGAGCAATTATTGGGATCAATTTCGATTGACGATGATAAGACCGCTTATACCTCTAGAATTGGATTGATTTCAACTGTCAATACTAGTTCTAATTTAGTTATTTAATTGCAATTTTTTTTGTTAATAAAAATTTTAAACCTAAATATGCAAGGGAAAATTATACTGTTTCGAAGAAGTCCAAGATAAAATCAAAATAAAAAATGTAACAAAGGGTGCTGGTTATAACTTATCAAAGTATAATAAATAATTCTTTTTTGTATTTATTTTATTTATTTTATTTATTTTATTTATTTTATTTATTTTATTTATTTTATTTATTTTATTTATTTTATTTATTTTATTTATTTTATTTATTTTATTTATTTTATTTATTTTATTTATTTTATTTATTTTATTTATTTTATTTATTTTATTTATTTTATTTATTTTATTTATTTTATTTATTTTATTTATTTTATTTATTTTATTTATTTTATTTATTTTATTTATTTTATTTATTTTATTTATTTTATTTATTTTATTTATTTTATTTATTTTATTTATTTTATTATATTATATTTTACTAAAGTAAAACCATCGTAAAATGTCAAAACTGGAATTTAGGGCTCAATAAATAACTAAATAGATTTCAACCCTTAACAGTCTAAGGTTTAACAAAATCGTGCCATGCATTACAAAGGGCCGGGCGCATAGCTTTTTAAAAATGAATTTTAATGACTTTTCTATTACTTAGAGGCAAGAAATACAAAAGTACCGGATACAGACTAGACTAGCGAGTCGCGTTAATGAATTATAAACATCATTCATTGTTAAGGACTTTCGCATTTTTTCTGAAAGCACGATTTTGTATACCTAAGTGCTTAAGGCAAAGCGTGTTAACAGGTATAATTTGGCCAAATTTTAATGATTCTACATCATTTCGTCCACATGACATAATTAGAAAATCAGTCAGTGGACCAAAGCGATCCGTGTTAACCAATCAATATTATTAATTCAGCCTAGTTTATGAATAAGATAAGATAAAACATTTATTAACAAAGAAAATTACAATTTGGTTGTTTTACCAAATTAGAACTATTATTTTACAATTTTTACAATAAAATACCACAGACTGTTGGGTTGTTTTAGCAATCTACAGGTAGCAGAAATGATCTATATCAATACCATTCAGAAGCGTCCCCAAAGACGCTGGCTGCATTACCCCGCTGTACGGCAATGCTGATGCGCTGTGCCAGATATACCTACACCAGCTTTCGGGTCACATATCAAAATAGATGACATCCACTGGTTCTGTCTCTTCATCTAATCCTCACTCATACTTTCATGTAAGATATATATAGTTATATACGTGCATTGCATCATAATTAATAAAAACAATAAAATTATTGTTGATAACCAGTTGATCATAATCCGGATTAATTCTTGTACCTGATAAGAAAGTTATTAAGATTAACGGACCTGTGTATGTTTTGCTAATCCGCTCAACGTTAGCTTTCAATTTCTTGCGTCATATTGAATTGAAGCAAGAAGATAATCGATTCTTGAGTGTAATACCTTTGCGCCGTAATCTATACTAATATTATAAAGAGGAAAGATTTGATTGTTTGTTTGTTTGTATGTTTGTTTGTTTGTTTGAATTGAATAGGCTCCGAAACTACTGGACCGAGTTAAAAAATTCTTTCACCATTAGAATCCTTAATTTTACGTGATGACCATAGGCTATATAATATTTTCAAAAAAGTTAGGGATCCGCATGAAAAATTCAATAATTGAACCGTGGGCTGTATATTCAACCTCTTTTTCTATTATGGCGCGTCAGAATAGAAAAAGAGGTTGTATAGCGCACGGTGCTTGCTTTTTCTCTACGGCCAGTGTCAGTTTTGGAATGTCGAGTCAATGTCAAAAACCCCAATGCTGTTAAAAAAATTAAAGATCCGTATGAAAACTGTGAATCCCATCGTTTTAGTATGTATAATTTCTGAAATTTTTGTTTAATACCCGTGCGAAGCCGGGGCGGGCCGCTAGTAGATAATATAAAAGTACAAATAATTATATTGACGTAATAACAGCATGCAAGACGTAGGTATATGACGTAGGTACCATGATATTTTAAATCGGGTACAAATGTGTGATTTGAATGAGAATAAGTACAATTATTTTGTTTTACTTACTTACCTCTTGTTACCGGCGACAAAGAATTTTGCTGAAGCAATGATTTATGTGATGACAGAAAAGTTAGTAAACTTACAACTTACCTATTCAACCATTTGACCTACGTTTTATATGAAAATAATTTCTTAGGAATAACACTTTATGGGACTACCTCGGGATTATTCTTTATGTAAGTATATCAAAAAGAATTATCCAAATCGATCAATATATAACAAAAACGAACATATGTATGTACATTCAAGGGGGAAAACTGGAATAAGAAAAGTCATTGAGGTGGAATTCTAGACTTTATATTAAGATTCTAGTTTCCGTATGAACAAATTTTCGCTTGGAATAATCCCATAGTAACATGTATACAACTGAAAATAGAACTATGTCCAGCAGTGGACTATTATAGGCTGGTGATGATGATGATGATGATGAACTGAAAATAGAATATCCTCCTTTTATAAAAAAAACAAGAAAGTTTAGAAAACGCTAAGAGACGTCAAACGGTTTAAATCTCTTCAATAGTACGCCAAGATAAAAATGCACTCTATGTGAGACGACAGAACTATTGCTTGCTATATTTCCTATACTTATGTATACCCGTTCTCACCCATGAAGGTGTTCCTTTACGAATACTCGAAGCTGATAACTCACACGCACAGTTTCTAAGTTGCATGAACTCAATCCAATGTTGTCAAGATTTCAATCGGGCCCTGAACCCAGGGTCAGGCGCAAGCTCAACGTCTATATTGGAAAGCATGGAGATGTTTTGACTTGCTTTCAAGGGTTATCTGTTGTTGACTGAAATGTGCTAGAGAATTGCGCCATAATTTAATAACGGTGAATGAAAAGATAATTGCTTTTGATTCTGTAGCTCGTTTTCAAAGGTAATAGGAAATTCTTGTCGGTTGTCTAGCACGCAATAATCACTACAATATTAAAAATGTTAACCTTTAGATGGATGAATGGATATTACGGATAGATTGATGTTTGTTTTTTTCATTTTCACGTCAAAGCTATCGGGGTGAAATTTTGAATCTGTGTTGGATTTAAATGAATATCTATGGCTATGTCTGCCTGCGGTTTCGCAAAACGCGTGCCGATTTCCTTGATTATCCCCATTTTTTGCCTCCTTATCACTTTTATTGAAAAGTAGTTATACACTCAAGAATGCGTCAAAATTAACCAGCCTGGAGTTTGCCTATTGTACCTATCACATTACTTAGTGTCATTATTTTACATAATCATTCAATTCTCTATCTCAATTAGTTTTTCTTTGAATCATCGAGTTCCAAGAACCAAAGAGCAAGCCGTTATTTATTTTTGGAATAGTAGACACGAACCCTGTGTTTTTTCACTTTTTATTGCATATTCCGCTGTTCAAAGGGTCGACTTATTTACTAGCCTCCGGCGAAGGGGACCATTTTTTGTTTTCTGCTGTTTCTTAGTGATGTAAGATCACCTGTTTTACAATGTAATGTTGGAAGAGTTTTTGTTTACACTGTTAAACCTAGCTTGAGGGCTAGGCTGCCTTCTTTTACAATAAACCAAAACTAACTCATTTGTGGGAGATAAATTATTATATTATATACTACATTTAGCATTTAAAATTGTATCTGTATTAGTTTTCTTCTGGAAAATAAATATGTATCTAACATTCAGGACTTTTTTCTCTCTAATTATTTTTCTCTATACTTTATTTTATAAAATTTAACTTATAAATGTAAATTAACAATATTCTCACACATTTAACAAGCAGTTTCACACCCTTACGTGTCGTTCTTACAAAAAACCTAATTAAGTCAACTAAATTTTCAATTTAAACTCTATAATTCTTAATTACACTGACTTCATAATGTTTCTTGTTCGTAATTAAGTGCGTTCTCATGCGTTCGAGCATATATTTATAGTTTCTAAAAACTATTTACATTCAAATTAGGCATAATGTATCTTTGAGATACAGATTATTTTCGTTTAACTTATTTATGTTTTAGTCATTTTATTGGGATGATTAAGAGTTCGTTATATTATTAGTTGCAAACATATTTTGCATTAGAAAACATTTTAAAATTAACAAATTCTACCTCTGAATCTGCATGAGAAACATGTTTAACATATGTAGTTTAGGCACATTAATTATTTCATATATTTAGAACATTATTATCATCTTATAAGTTATTTGGTATAAATTATTTAATTATAAACTTTAACCTTACAACCTTTACCGATACCTAGGTATCCATAAAGTTGTACATAATTCGAAAGTATTCATCAGCCATAAAACACCAACGCTGCTCGCTGGGACACCAACGCTGGGTAAAATTTAGAATTCTCACAGTTGGTATTCCCTTCCCGATGGAATGATAAACAGACGTAATATTTTTGAAAAATTAGAAACTGACAGAACTTATATCCCTTAAATATCTGTCGAAACGAATCCATAAGAAAACAATAAAAGATAATCTCAAAAACCAATTAACAAATCCACCCCACAGCGACCAGACAGTGATGAAAAGCCAAAAATATTATCTAAATGAAGATACAATAAACTTAAAAAGCTAAAAAATGAACAAAAACTGTACCCTATGTTTCTCATAGAGGAAGAATAAAACGTTACTATATTCTGGAGTTTAAGGTACAATCAATCAATGTCTCTAAAAATAAAAAGGTGGGTCTAACACGACCCACGTAAACTTCGAGATTGAAAAAAACTTGACTTGTATATTTTTTGTTCGACCCAAACGGAGAATTGTTTTCGACGTTCTAATAGGGACACGGTTATATTTAGTTTTAGACCAGTTTTATTTAAATATTTAAAGGGATGTGTTTAAATAATAAGATTTTAGTATGTGATTGGTGGGTATTTAACCAGTTTTACTAATAATTACCTACCCAGCAGCGAGGTTTTTTTCTACGTATTAGTTTACTTTGGCGTAAGGGATTTTTTTGCTTTATATATAATAACATTTGAAACATGAAAGTATGAATAAGTTCGGAAGGAGTCTCATAAAAAATAAAAAGAAGCACTCGGTACTCTGACATACTGTCTATGATTCAAATAGTATGTCAGTCGCCGCCATAACGCCCATAGACAGGAACCTAATAACATCATATAAACAAATCAAAACAAAATGAAAAACGCCGTCTTGTGTGGTCAGATGTTGCCAAAATCACAATGCATTTGTCAATAAAAAACACCGGATCACATTTCGTAGATAAATTTCTTATTTCACCAACTTATTATTTCGATTTGACGCAAAATTATTATCAACATAAAAATCAAACTATATGCACAAAATCTAGCCAGTGCTGCCAACATGTAAACATGTAAATTTTCCAGTAAGTGTGGGAGGATATTAAAAATGTTTTAATTGTCATATTTTATTGACTTTAAATTATGAATCAGGTAAATAGGCATTTCACCATCCTGGTTATATAAAATAATATGTGTTAAGTATTCGAAATATAATTAGGATAGGTATTGAATTTCACTTTGTAATATCTATACAATAGCTTAGCTTTAGGGATACGAATTTCGAAATACCTATGTTTTTTTTATTTGAGCTAACCTCCAAAATAGCTGAACCCGTTTGGATAATACTTTTACTGACGATCATGCTACGCAGATGTTATATCGAGATTATCGATAGCCGTGGGGCATACTAATAGTCAATATTTTTTTCAGATTTCCGGGTGATGAAAATTGGAAGTTAAATTGAATTCGCATAATCAGAGAATATCATAATTAAAATAATTTGAATCCTACTAAATCTAGTGTAGCATGCAGTATGCATAAAGATTTTTCATGTAAAAGCATTCGGGCATTATATGTAGGTATACATAATTTTTTATTTATTATGTATCAATAAACAATGAATATGAGAATAATGTATATTTTTTTATTCATTATTAGGAACGTTTCATTGATATTCCCAGTAACAATCATAAGATGTGGCTGCAAATGTACATTTAAATAATTATAATTTTTATTTGATTTTTTAATTATATTGGTTAGGCATTTCCATATGAACAACGTATACAAAGCCGCAGGCAGAAAATGTTGTCAGCCAGTTAATAGGCACAAAGAATAATTTATTCAAACTAAAATTAAACATGGAACGGAGACTTTGGATGTGTTTATGTTTGTTACTTCTGCACACACACTCAGAGGCCGGAACAGATTTTGTTGAAATTTCTTCGATTAGCAAATAGGGCAGTACCTAAAATGATTCATTATAATTTACATATTCATATGTAAACCATTATTAGGAAGAATATTTATAAAAATTATGGGTATTTTTTCTTTTGTTGGCAACTCTCTATACACTGACACTCAATGTCATTCCGCCATTGTTAGGAATCAAGTTTGATTTGATAGAATTACGTCTGAAGTTTTCTCTAAGTCTATGATTTGAAATTCAAATAAGACTAAATCCAAGGTCGTTCAAAATAATAACAAGTCTATCAATCATCAAGATAATGGGAACTCAACACCATACATTAAGTGTTTAGAATTACCATCGCAAGTACTTACGATTTGTAAATCAAGGTTTCTATAACCTCGTAGCTATATGACGTACTGACGTACGACCTCTGTGGCGTAGTAGGCGAAAGTCCACCTGTAATGCTGGAGGTAGTGGGTTCGATTCCCGCGTCGGTCGGGACAAATGTTTCTACGATCTGCAGATATTTCAGGGTGTTCTGTTGGTTTTCTATTTATAATAAAAAAATATCTATCTATGTAATATATTGTATTTAGTATATCGGTGATCTAGTACCCATAACACAAGCTCTGCTTAGCTTGGGGCTAAATAAAGCTGTGTGAACTGTGTAGAATTATTTATTTAATTTTATTTATACACTCATCTCTATATTGTAGCAACCAACATAAAAAAATCGAAGCAAATCATGTTAATTATGAAATATGGGTACATTAAACAGTCAAAATAATCAGAATCCGAGAATTTTAACTTTCGTAAAAAGAACATAACAGCAGATCATTTTGAAATTGAAATAAGAATTCAAACTCTTCCACCCAACGAGATTGAGGACGTATAATTTCCCTAATACCCTCTCGTACAAGATACACACGCGATAAAGAATAGAACCCCCCATATTATTCATCAGGTTCCCCTAGCGAGTGTTACGCTTTCAGATTGCTGAAAAAATTGTGATTACATTTTGGAACCAATTACCAAAAGACACATAATTTAATTGTTTAGCAAAAACTAAAAAGTTATATCCATAATTTTACATTGTTTAACGGGATAAAAAATTATTCCTTGGAAATATTTTTTGTCTCGGGATCATTTTCTATACATAAGCGAATAATTTTCAAAATCAGTCCATAATTGACGGAGAAACCGGCACAAGTTACTTCATTTTTTCCTGGTTAAAAAGGAACCACCCCTTTCAGTTTTCTTGATACAACACCGATATATATGTATACTTTTTGGTAAGCACCGAGGAGTAATAGCTTATAAAACTGGTCTTCAGATAAAATTTAGGCTAGACGTCTTCATTGTAAGGCAGTCTTCATTCTGTACTATCGCTGAAGGTCCATAAAAACCCAGAATATGTGCAACAAAGGCAGCAAGAATCCGAGCTATCTCTCCAAAGGCCGTCTATATGAGTTTTTATTAAACGTATAAATTAGGAGTGTGGAACTCGCATCCCCATATTTGGGAATGGGAACAGAGACCGTATTTTCGTGTATTATACTTTCAAATTGCAGAATTCCCGAGTCGTTCTGAAGCATCGTTATACTGACGAGTTCTTGCAACGTCCTGTTTCGGTTGAAGTTAAGGGAGTGGCTTGTGAACTTGCAGAATCTGTTGAGCCGAGCCTTAATTCGAGGCAGGTTTGTGTTGAGGCGACTCGACCAGAAGCTGACCAAAATACGTATATCTGCCCTGAACAGTCAAAACAACTCTGGCTAACACGAATCGTATCTCTCATATTTCGTTCAAAGTCGTGTGTGGTGAAACAGTACCTTAAAATGCTTTCGGATTGAAACGGTAGATTGTATAGTTATTTAGTAGACAATTTTATTTCTTTTGAGTTATTTAACCCTTTGTTTGCCGACGAATTTGACTAAAAACTCGACATTGGCGTAAATGAGAAGGTTAGAATGATTTTATAGTTTTGTTATAAATTTTTATTTACCTTAATATTTGTGGATATTGAAATAATGGTAAGGTCCATATGTATCACTGAGGCCTTAGATTTAAAACTTGCCATCACGATTACTAAATTTATAAATATTTTTTTCCCACTTAATCTGATCTCTAATCAAACATGACCTGCCTAAAAAACTTAAAAGCTTACACTCGGTAGCGTTTATGGCATAATTACATCCTGATACTATCATCACAGGCATATAGACCTAATCTTTAAAACTTTAGAGATCTAAATTGCGTGACATCATTATGAAATTTGAGCGACATTCGTTAGGGCCTAAATTGTTTGCTTCTCACGTATCTATGATGTATCGGTACATCAGTCTGTGTTAAATTACCGCCCATTGGGGATGAAATATGGAACCCTTTCAGGTCAAATGTGCTGTAGTAAAAGTAAAAATCAACCTCATTATTCTTCTTTGTAGAGCGGCTTATTGATTATTAAGCGTCTTAAATAGCCTAGATTTTTGAGCATTAAAGCGGAATTACGGAAAAGTTAAAACTGTGGATTTGGTTAAAGTGGTAGAAAAGTGTCTACCACATTCAAGGAGATTTAAACACGCACTACTACCTCTATACTACTCCTACACCTTTCCATTCTCTGTCTATATTTTGTCTATGTTTTTGTCTTTAACAATATCCTTGTCTTTCTATGTTGATACAGAACTTTTTAACGCCTGTCATATTATTATTGGCCGAGATGTTGCTAGCCTTGATTCGCTTATGCTTTTACATTCTGTCAAATGTGTCAACGTTTGACATAACTTGACCAATATGTAATGCACAATTAATGATCTCTATAACCAATTGCTCTTTCAAACCTTTTGAAGTTAAATTCGTATTAATAATAATATTTGTAGATAGAGCCCGTGCTTCGTGGGTGGTCGCTTAAATACAAAGCCGATATGCATCTTTTGGCGTATTGTGTTAATCGCTGCTCTACTTCCGGTTTGTGATAGTTTCATGGTATTTAACGGTGCATATATTTTGGGCGCGACATGAGCTGGGTTATACCCGATGCTATCTTTGATTGTTTTGGTTTTACTATTGTTAGTTATAATTTATTATAATTATAATAATTTTTGATCGGTAATTTTGTGGTGATTACCGATATAACTATGTATGTTAGTAAGTAATAGTTTTTTATTTACATTGGTTCTTGTATGCGAATATAACTACAAAGATCACAGTCATATATTCAGTTTGGCCAAAGCAACTTAGATACATAGACAACTTAGATACAAGCAACTTAGACATAGACTTAAATGGCTACTTAATGAAGCCGGTAATGTAAAATATATTCAATCCCATAAAGGTAGTATGCCCAGGAATCTGACTGCATAGCCAAGTTGGCTGGTAAATCGCAATGCCAATTTAGTAGTTAAGTTTGTGCCAATTCCAAGTGAATTCAAATCATTGTCACCCTTAAAATTAAGAGCCCTTGAACCGAGTATTTCAAGTAATAATGCAAGCAAGCACTATCCCTGCATGATTGTGCAAAAACATGTCAAAAACATTTTTTACCCTCACAATAACGCACGGCTTTGACATGATACCAACGCTTTTAAAAACACCCCTTTGCTATAAAAGCCCGTCGCAGCGTCACAAAAAGATATATATTCATCAAAAAATGGCCTGTAAAATGGCGTTGAACACACAAAAGATTTTCAACACTGTTGATTTAGGCTTCGCGATGCATGCTACTTAATTGGACGCATTTGCTTCGATGCTTTCAGCTGATACTGTCATTCCTGACGTTTCCTTTGATAAGACACGTTTGAAAGGGTGTGCTGAGTGACACCATCCCGCGTGAATTTAATTAAAACGCATTGAAATATCCGATAAATGTGACCTAATTTCGATTACGACAATCGAAATTTAATTCTAACATTTGCTGTTTTTTTAATCTAAATTCTACTTGGAAATGAATGTATGTAATTCAACACTAAACTGCCTAAAAAGTATAGGGCCTTTTAGTACATCTTCTAGTGCAGCGCCACGCCGCCGCCCCTCCGGTTCGCACTGCTGCTGAGGCTATGAATTTTATATTACACTTATAATAACTAACCATGGCACCCACATCACATACATGGCCTCCTAGTATGTATATTCCAGTGTGCTGGTCAGTGAATGCATTAGTGGGTTAGGCTCTTAATTACTGATGAAAACAAAAATGAAAAACTAACACCGAAGACTCGACAGTAACATTAGCATCATATAAAAGCCTCTCGCTCTTTTTAAACCATAAACGACACTTAGACCAGTTTTTGAGTGACTCTTCGACTTTAGATTTATTCATCTTCTTTTTGTTCTGAGCATTGTGTTGAAACAATGGGTGTACTGTCATATCCGGAATTTATCATTCTAACACCATCGACGGAAACGCGAGGTGATATGTGATTATAATGTGAAATCATTGCCAGTTTACTCCATAAATGTTTGTATGGCCCATCAAAATGATGTAAGCAGCGTACTCCATCAAACTCGTCGAGCATACCAAGTCAAATTGTAATTTTATGCCGAACTTCGACAATTTATTTCGTATATTCGGTTATATTGACAATCACAAGCGGTAAACAAAACAACTTTAGTAACTTTCACGGGAATTTCGAACAGTATTAAAAGTTTGAAAACAAACATCCAAAAACAAGAGAATGATGAATCGAGTCAATATTTTGAAAACCAGTCGAACTCGATCCCGACAAAACAGAACATGCTTATTTAAAAAACAAGGGGGATGGTGCTAAAAGTTGGTGTTTGTTCGGGACAAAATTTTATTACAGAGGACTTCCGCCGCCGGAATCCAGGCGCCACTCGCATTAGACAATCCGATACTGGCCTCGGACCCGACAATAACCTAACATAAAAATATTTAGCGTCACATAAATAACATCCCAAAGGAGCCGATGAATTCACAGTTCCCCAACATGTTTTATTGCTAATGGATAACATAAAAAATATTATTATTCTTAACATTACAAAACCGAATTTTTATAATGACGATAATGGTGTTACAAACCGTAAAATATCCCAAACTGGATAAATGGTAGACAGTAAATACACTGTAAATTGATATAAAGCGTTTTCGAATCACTCCGGCATTACCCACGCGTCCAGAGGTTTGGAACACAACAATACTTCTACATGGGGCTCGATTTGAAGGACGAGGAATAATGATATAGGTCCCCGAGGACCTCACAATGCAGGGCATAATAATGGTTGTAGATTTGAAAGTGATTTGAATATGAATGGAACCCTCCCGCGCCACTCGGTAATAACAAATATGAAGTGTTGCTTTTATTCCCCCCAATGATTCCGACTCTAACGAATTGGGAGTTACAGTTTTAGTAATTATAGGTTTGGGTTTGAGTGTTTGTGATTTTTGTTTGAAAGGGTTTGTTTTCTTTTACTCTCCACATTCGCATTGTTGCTAACGGTCAGTTGTTTCAAACAGTTGGGAGCTTTTTTTACCTATAAAAAACTATCATGAAAAATACAGTTATACTAAATATTATAAAAAACTATCATAAATAGTACAAAAATTAGAAATTATGCGCTTATTTTACACGTTACTTGTTTAAACTCTTACGTGTAAAGTTGTGGAAGCATGTTTCTTCAAAAACGATTTCCACAAAATCTTCGAAAACTAACGTTATTATCAGAAACTATCGACTATAAAGAACCGAATATAGGGACGAATTTGACTCACCCTCGCATTCCAGAGGGTTATTAGATGGCAAAAAACTTATTCCCTTATCTACCCTTGCCAAACTGCGATCGTATTTGGACAGCGAATGAGGGATTAAGACAGAAACGTTGTTATTTGTTTCTTGGTTTGTATTATTGTTTAGTATCATGTCTGTTTCAATAAAACCAGATAGAAAGTCACCAGTAGCAACTTCTACGCCACAAATGCTTAGAAATAATGATAGCGAGCAATCTTTCCTGTGCAATTTACCAACCACCAAATCCCGCCCTCTACCTATCCACAAAACGTAGGTGACAGCGACACATCTGTGTGATCCATATGCAAATTCTGAGCCCCGTTTTTAACTTGTTTGTTTTGCGTCTGAATACATACATTTGTACTAATTTATGGACGAGGGGGGATTGATTAGAACGTCTGTGTAATCTAGGTTTATTTATAGGCTTGAGGCTTACGTCCGATTCATTGTGTGCTACAGTTTTTGGGATTAACTTATCGTGTTCGCATGTATTGCATGCTCCGTGTATTTCACTGTGTTACAATATTTTTTTACAACTTTCTAATAAGTACTAATGAAATGTCTACTCTTACATAGGTATCTAAAATCTTTCTACCACTGAACTAACATGCAATTTCCATCATGCAGGGCGTCTGTCACTGCAGTCCCAAATTGCTCCGTCATGCGTCATGTCAAACGACTTGATACTCTGCTTGACGTGACAACTGCTGGCGTTCTGCGTGATACGAAACGCGGTTATTGTTAGCCCCAATTTGTTCCAGGAATAGTTTTAATTAAGAGCTTAATTTCTTATAAATAATTTGCCTAATTAAATTTGCGTTTTATATTTATATCTCTATTTTGCATAGGGGGTGAGTGTGTGCCAGCAAAAATCCGTTGCAATTTTAAAGTACCTACACACAAATAATGTAAAATTGACCTCCAACATTCGTGCGATCAAAAGGAAACTTTATTAGTAACAATTTGACTTCTATGTTACTTTCCACTTTCAAACTTGACAAAGTTTTGCTCGTTCGAAAAACAGGCTTAAAACCAGCGATTAACATTTTAAATTCAAGCGCACGCCATTTCAGTTATCATTAATCAAACACTAAAGTTATCGTTTTCTGTGATCTAGTGACACCTGCCGGCTTCTGCAGCTTGTTTCTGAATAAATAATACCTATTTGAATACAGTATTATATTAACCGGCCATTTAATGAAAAAAAGTTATTTATACATTATGTCTTTGAAATAATAATTATTGGCTTTATATTAATTATTATAATGATTAATATTATATTATCATTTTGGTCTTCATATCAATTCAGTATTTGAAATAATTATTTTTAAAATATTAATTGATAAACACTAATATTACAAAGGCAAAGGTATTTTTCTGTAGATTGAACGATAATATTTTCTTTTTCATTTATATAATATTATCAGTAAGTGCCTACTAATTTAATCTATAGCTAAATTAAACCATGATACTGTTTGTACGCAAACCTCAGTCTTTATGGTAGGTACGTACGTATATCAAATAATGAATATTAACGTAGGTTGAATGTATCTACCTACCTAACTAGATATGTAGATATCTAGTTACTATGTAGGTAAATACATTCAACTCGCACACTTACATTACCTAATAATGGTAAATAATAATTATAACCTAACCTACACACATCAGAGCAGAACAATAAAAAAATAAAAGGACAGTAGGTAAACATTAGGTTGCTTCTGGAAGGTACCCTACTGCTTAAATGGCTTAAACGGCTGAACGGATTTTGATAAAATATATATCCGGTTAGTTTATATCTTGGTCAATATAATATAAACAAATATTTAAAAAAAATTAGATATACGCTACTTTTGATCCCGAAAAAGTACAGTGTCCCGTGGGTTCACCCAATAATTCAAAAAAGTACGCGTGTAAGCTTATTCGCAGCGAACTCCGCGGGGCGCACCTAGTGTTTTCATAAGACTTGCTGGGAAACCAGTTATTTAACTATTCATACACCCAATACAACCCAAAGTTACAGACAGAGTCCACAAAACTCAAGCTAAAACTTAATACAAAACATATCCTTCCAACAAGTTGTCGAGCTTAATGAGTGAAACTTTAGCTTTCAGCCCGAGTTGAACAAAAATCAATCAAATGGCTTCCAGTAAAGCACAGGGAACTTGGCTTAACGAACTCATTATAAAGTTCTGCTCTGTTTTGGAAGAGAAGACAGATACTATACCCAGGTGTCTACACTTCAGTTATTAATTTAAATTATTTTTAAATTATCTAAGCGTATGGTCGAAGCGACATGTTACCCGAGAGCTTAGGCTTTAGTCTGGGTTGTGCGCATAAGCTGCTTTCGATATACGTTTTCAAAAACAATTGACAACGTTAAAGAAATAGGCATATAAAGTCAGTAGACACTAACGGAGTGAAGCCAAAAAATTCGACAGGTACGTCTCATTTTCCTATTTGATTCCTGTACATTAAAGCTCTGAAATTACATGCATATAATAACTTTATACTTGTCATGTCAACCCACACCTAGATTAATTTCTGGCTCCAAAATATATAGTTTTGTTGAGTGACGCTGTTCCCATGCTGTAATAGCAGCGTTTTTTACCTCTATGATTGACGTGTGATCGGATAGACGTCGTACGCTCGTAGATCGCAAGAGAAAAACTTGGTATAAGTACCATACCATACAGACAAATTGGTAGCATCCTCCAATGGTGAGTAAACTATATGGATAAATTTTTCACCGACGAAATGCTGAAAGAAGAGGAACGCTTGGGGCGTTCTTATTTTTCTTAAATCACCAATTGTGGCCCAATGTCGACCACTGAAGCGCTGTGGGCGAAGGTCCGCCTGCGACGCAGGAAGTTGCGGGTTCGATTCCCGCCTCGGGATAAATATTTGTACGATTTGCAGATAATTTGTTCAGGGTGTTCTGGTCGTTTTCTATGTCTGATAAATATCTATCTATTTAATAATTTTGACTTATGTTTAACAGTCATCTAGTACCCATAACACAACTCTGCTTAGCTTGGGGCTAGATCATGCTGTGTGGATTGTCCGGCATTATTTATTTATTTCTATAGGCGGTAGGTCCAGAAGTACAGTCATACCGTGACCACGAGTGTCTAAACTTGTTGTAACGCCAGGAAAAATATTCTTAGAATTATTATGTCGTATTGATTAATAATGTGATTGATTATAATATTGACACTGGATCGCTAGAACATATTTGACAAAAATAAGCGGGATAGCATTTTTTGAAATAATTATCTTCAAAACTTCCAAAATCTTTTTCCATTTTGCAGACTATAAACAAAGATTTAATCTTTGACTATAAAGGGAAAACTTTCTCACGGTTCTAATTAATTGTAGTCGACTTTCCATTGCACTTATGGGGGCGGTAATATTTGTATGAGTAATTGCATGGGTGTAACGTGACGCTTTTTAAAGGGTGACCCATGTGGCGTTTGCTTTAATGTCTGGGCTTGCGTTCACGTAGGTGCGTTACCCAGCGGTGTATTAGCATGATTACTTTTTATACAAGCTTGATGATTCATGCTTTATCAGCACAATTTTACAGGATGTTTTGGTTTGCTGTTCCAATATGTCTATTATAGTCCACAGGTGGACTTAAGCCTGCCCTAATGAGCCTTAGCACCCTGTCTTCAGCCTGCCGCATTTAGCATTTGATTTGCTTGCAGTAGGTTTGCTGCGATTAATGCGAAGTAAAAATCATTAACTGAAAATACGAGGTTCATAATTTAGAAACTTACTCAGTTTAACACCAAAACCACAAGCAAAATTAATTCTCAATACCTCGAAAGCACCAGCTATACATCTATTCCTCGACCAACGTAGTCACCTCATTAATTCAAAATTTCATATTCCGGAGAGAATTTGAGCTCAAAATGTTATCTCTAAAACCGGTTGATGCACCAAACGCGGGATAGAAAATCCCGGGCTTAGTTTTTGAACCGCTAAATGAATTAAGCTGGACAAACTCTAGGCTGAGAATATTCCGTGGCCACCGCATAAAGTAAGCATAAATATCAAGGCTTCCATTGCTAAGGTAGATGTTACGGAAGTAAAGGTAGCGACTGCGGTTTTACAACTTGAGATTTATCATACTATTGTCCTGTGGAGGTTCACTTAAGTTGACAACATTAGTTACAAGTACACATAAATGTTTCCACTGTCCCAAATGTAAACAGCTTAAACCCTTGTAAGTACTTTCTATTAGCCATGTTAAGTCGATAAAAGGTCTCGCTCTTATGCCTTATTGATTGACATCATTCTGTCTATTGTCTACGAACAATGCCAATTCTATCAATCAATTTATTAATCTATCAGACGTCTACTTATTGTCTTTAAAGTATGTCTTATTAGATGTTTCGTTTATTTCGACAGCGTTCAATTGAGCCACGGCACAAATGGTGTATCGAATTATCTACGCTTAGTTTAGGCTTCGGAAATACGTTATGTATCTCGAATTTTTTATAGTTCGTTCATAATTTGGCCGAGTAGGTCATAATTGTAACGTTTAAGTACATTTTTTTTTATCTAATTTTACAAGTGGCAGAAGTCTAAGCAAGGCTGGTCAGTCATGACTCGGCCAGGAGGACTAATTTACTTTAATGTTCAATCTATTTTGAATTTGGAATACTCATAAACGCCTTTAAAGTCGCGTCTCTTATGCTCTGCAGCTTCCTCCCACCGACGTCGGTGCTTGGAGCCTGTCCATATATTTCACAGTCTGCATTTAATAGCCCGACGGCAGCCCGATAATTTTATTATTGGCGGATTTTTTTCGCTCTGGCAATGACGTGCGGTCCATTGAAAAAGTAGATTTAGTTTTTAACGTCTTCGTGGGGGTCTTTTTAATGGCAGCGCTCGGGTAAATGAGTGCGGATGATTGCCAGGTTATTATGCAGGATGGATTATTAGGGAGATTTTTCGGTTATGGTTTTATTATAGTTTTTGGTTTATTGTTCTGGAGTGGAGTGTTTTATTCAAATAAGTGGGGAATTCAGTGGCCCTTGGCTATTATAGGTATTAGAGGTATGTATATTCTCTGTTATAAGATATGTTTTGTTGATAAAATGAGTTTGCACTTTTATTATATCATAGTTTCATTTAACTGGTAAGTTATTGTATAATTTTATTATTATGATATATTTATTTATATATTTTTTGATGATGATAAATATAAAATGATGGACAATCCACACAGCATCAACTAAACAGAGCCGAGCTAAACAGAGCTTATGTTAAGGATGACTGGTATACTTAATACAATAGATTACATACTAGATATTTTTTATTATACATAGAAAACGACCAGAACGCCCTGAAAAAATATCTGCAGATCATACAAATATTTGTACCGAGGCGGGAATCGAACCCCTGCGTCGCAGATGGACCTTCGCCCACCGCTCCACAGAGATCGTCATGATGACTTTATAATTCTACTAAAAATCAAGTTATTATTTCTTATATTCTTATTTCAATAGGGCTACCTTCAGTATTTACGTTTCACACATATTTCAAACAATTTCACGGGAAGCAAAACAACACAACTCGCTTAAACCATAGCGATGACTACATTTCATAAAATTACAAACATGACATAATCAGACCCCTTTCCAGTAAACTAGCTCGTATTTCCAACAGATAAGGGTTAGAGTAATAAAGGCATAGTGTTAAACATGGGGTCAAAACGAAACGTGTGAGTAACAACAATAAAATGAAATGGATGAATGACTGCGTACAATGGTGGGGTTCAAATCGATTAGTAGTCCGATAATAGACGACGAGGTGACCAAGCTTCTTTGGGATTCTAAAGAGATGAAAAGAAGAACGAAAAGGCTTGGAATCAATATTTTTGTATAAGTAGGCGAAAAAAAATTACAAGTAGAAACTATAATAGGTAGGTGCAGAAGAGATCACAAATTAAAAAATAATATTACTTAAAACTCTTAGTTAGAGGATAACAATGATTCAAAACCAACATCAGTTAAATTTGAACCATTAATATCATTGAAACATATAAAGCAAGACTCTTCAGTATTTTACCCTTTCAACTTTGATCTCAAAAATAATGTAAATAAGCACTTTTGTGGAAAAAACCACCGCTCTATGGCCATACTACCCACCCACGCCTGATCACAGATCATACGTGGCCCCTTCATCTAATGAGCTTAGAGTTAGTGACGCTTTTTATTTTTAATTCTTTATCTATTGATGAACTGTCTTTGTTGTTTTTACAAACTAATTTATGTAGTTGGTTTGTATAGTTATATGGTTTGTATCTTTTTGCTTTAATAGGGAATGTCTTTGGCACAAAAGTTTTATGTTTTAAATTCAATTAAAAGGAAAGAACAATAACATTTCATAACAACTAGATTCCTATAATTTTATTATAGTATTTTGTTTAACTGTAGTACAATGTCATAGTTTGTTGTATGTGAGTCGTATACTTATCGCGTCTCTAACCTTTAAGAGACACAATAATCTTATGATAAATAAGCAGCAATACTTAATCTTTAAATATATGAACTAGCAATTTGTAGCTTACTGAAACTAAATAAGATAGATCATAATAAGAGTAACATAATAATAGGCCATCATCATTAATCATTCAATAAAACATTTTGACATTCTATCATACATTCAATTGAATGAACCGAATGATATTTTGTTATGAAACTTGCTGAACGAATATAAACTTTAAACCAACATACCCTAGAGACAAAATAGAACTAAGAACAAGTAATTATTAAAAATCAAAAAATAAACTTCTTGGTCTTCAAAAAATTATCTGAGCGTCTGGTCGAAGCGACGTGTGACCCGAGAGCTGGTCAATATCTGGCGCAGCGCATCAGCATTGCCATACAACGTGGCAATGCAGCCAGCATCTTGGGTACACTTCCAACTGGTATTGATATGGATCAGTTGAGCTACCTGTAGTTTGTTCGCAACAGTCTGCAGTTAGCTCAATTGTTTCAATTGTAAATACTAGTGTTTTTTTTATTTAGTTAGATCATTGTAATTTATTTGTTAATAAATAAATATTAACAATTCACACAGTATTATCTAGACTTATAAACGTATAACCCTATTTTCGCAGGATAAAAATAAATAAATTATGAACTCAACACTTGAAAACGAATCAATTCAAAAAATACGATCATTGAATCGATAACAATGAAAATCGCTGCGACAATAGAGCTCTGTGAGGCGTAAGTTACAAATGTAGCGACAAAATATCACAGTCGAAAAAGACAGACTCATCTTCGTCAAAATCAAAAAAAGCTTATAAACCAAAACTCAGAATCTAAGTGTATTTTATTTATAAGATTTTGATTTGATTTTAAACCCACACAAGCTCTCCTTAGCTTGGGGCTAGATGATGCTGTGTGTATAGTCCAGCGTATTTATTTCCTTTAGACCTTACCTTAGGACTCTTGGACACGTCACAAAATACAAATTACATTAAAGTAATACTAGGAAATAGGTAAAGTCATCACTTTGTTCACTTCAATCTATTTAAACTAAAGAAGCAAACATGAAACCGGTACCTTGTTAGATTGTTAGTTTTCGAGTTCGAGCAAAACTCAAACCAAACATTTTTATCATCCTTATAGAAGAGATCAAAACACATGGCATATTTATAGTACGATTTTATGTTATAAATATTATTTACAGTTTGTTTCAATTTATTTATAGATAATTTTTGCAACACACTTGGAGTTTTTTCTAGAAGCGTATACATTGCCCTATAAATGAGACAAATTTAAGTTTGATAAGCGTTTATTTACTTAAATGAATCATATTATATAATCCATTAACACACCATGATTATTAGCCACGGCAAATGTAATTGTGTAACCGCCATGCGACGTCAAGACGGTCGGGACGTAGGAACCATCTCCTCCAAATCAACCCATGGATGTCGTAAGAGCCGTTTAAGAGACTGCAAAAAGGGTGTGTATCTTAACACCTCAACTGCGATCAGCATAATTTTATTTATTGCATGCGTGGTAATTAAGGCAAAACCTTTTTTATTTGGGTAAGCATGTTCAGCAGTGAACATTGTATGTGCTGATGAGTATTAAAACTTTTATAAAGAAAAGCAAAACAATAATATTAGGTTTACGAATATTCTAGATGTATGAGCATACAACATCTCATCACTTAGACCGATCGCTGGTAGTAAAATTCGCCATAACAAAGAGCTCAGCGCTGAGCTTAAAATAAAATAAGCTAGAACAATAACACTCGGAGCATTGTTTTAAAATAATACCCAGAAATAAAACGATACGTGACACTATTGTAGGATTTGAGGTTTGTCAACTCCTAGCATTTTAATCTAATAGTCTGGTCAGATTTTTAAAATGATAGATTACTCGTATTATGTTCATTTCGCTCAATCTATTCAGTAATATTTGAGTAAAAGCGTAACAATCGTCTAAACATTTTTTCTCTACCAATATTAGAATAACTTTACTTGGAAAAAGTAGGTATGGCTAAAAATTTACACATTGTAAAACGTTAACACTCAAATAACATTTAACAGACAAATAATAAAAATCAACAACAAATTTATTACTTTCAAACATTATTTTTATTTGAATTCGAAGGTATAATATTACACTCAGTTAAAAGGTGCGCTGTGAAAACAGCAGTGTCTTGTGAATCAACAGAAACCTGACGCACTTTTCCTGATGTTGCGTAAACTGTCCGAAATGGAAAAAGAAACATTTTGATTGGAAAAGTGCTTGTCCCAATCTAGCATGACATCGGCTATACAAAAACTATAAGATATCACCAATATAAAATATTTTAAAGTTATCTGTATACATAAAAATAACATACTAGAAAACCAGTATTAACCCTGTTGAGTTCATACGTGTATATTGAGAAAGTTATAGATGGAGTTGAGTAGGCAAGGCACCAAAGGTCATAGACATTTTTCCAGCGTCTCATAAAACCACAGACCTTACGCAAACAAGTAGTAAAATCAATTAAATCGACTGCGAATTCCCTGTTTAGTATGATTCTCGTGGTAAAACCTCTCGTAAAACTGCGACGTTATGGACTGGGCAAGGCTTGTTAGGACTTGGGTGGAAGCTCGTTGGAATAAGTCCAGTAATGGAACGAGTCACTAAGATCCTTACGTACTATCATGTTGTAAACAAACTGCACTGGAATAAGATAAAGTCAATAGATTTTTTTCAACTAAGACGGATCACTGGATAAACCATAAGCATCCTCAAGAAACGTAACGAGAAACTCATAGCATTCCTTAATAATAATAAATATTTTAACCATGGGTCAGCTTGCAATAAAAGTGGGCAAATAATAGCACCAACATTTGCATGTGTATCCACACGCGATTCGATCGTACCGCGTAACGTACAGCCGGAAGCCCATTAATGTTTCCAGTCGCTCACTTGCCCCGCTTATCGTATTGCAGCAGCAATGTATGTTGTACAAGTCGTTTTTGAATAAAACTGGTTCATCGTCCGACCCATAGCGAGATTCAGTACGGAGCTATCAAGTCTCTTATCTGAGCTTATACGCGCTGCGGAGCACATTTGCTAATCGGCGCATCGTTTTACTCCCTATAGATGGATACAGCGATAATACGGTAGGGTTTTATACCAGGATTTGGGGAGAACCAGATTAGAAGCAATTTGCCATACGGCGTTTGATGGGCCCATATTTTGTGGTGGAGAGGTCGATCGATTTCTAATTTTAACAATGTTTACCTGATCCCCATTTAAAGTATATTATTATCAAGTGGAAATAGAGTTTTTAGGTCATGGATTATGTTTGGCGTTTGTTATTACGAATTGAATACCAAAACATAGCCATTTGCGTTTGGAAACATACCAAACGTAGCGAGATTTCTCATGTTACTATTAGCCTCTATAGATAGACGTATAGATAAATAGTCAAAGTGCTACCAAGTCGATACGGCTCTATTTTATAATCGTCGAACTTATAGCAACTATTTGTGCAACCACAGCTGCCTCGAAGCTCCCAGCTACCAATCAACCAATTACCTACACAAAGAGGATTTATTCCATTAGCTCATGAAGGAAATTAACAATTGCTCTCCAAATAAACTCGTCAAGTTAATACGTGATGTCAGTTATCGTTGGGCAGAGTTGATTGACTCATTTATTGGACACGTTGCTTTAATATTCAGATGCTGCTGTGATTGGCTTAATTTTTCTTGTTCGTTAAATAATCATTCAAGGACTGACAAGCCTGACTACTCCGCCCCCCACTTCGTCTAATAGCTAGAAAGAAATTATTTTAAATTTTATTTTCAAAATTGCGTGAAAACGAATATGCCCTAATCGATATTAATAAATACCTCAGTTTTATCACGGCCTTCGTAAACAGAGCGCTGTTTAGTTTAAATGATCAAAGGGAGTTCTGGTAGAAAAACGCCTGTATCTTTTACATTTCATTACCTCTCTCTATTTATAATTAATCTTCACATCAATCAGCGAAGAAGATGGAATTTAGATCACTTCGAACAAGATGGGTGTTCTAGACGATCTGGCGTATGTTAAAATTTAAATTTTATACTTCTTATTTAAATAACCTTGTTCGTGTATATAATGATGGACACAGGTTTAAAATGAAATTATTATTTCATTTAATCCTTAATTTTTATATTAAGAAAACTAAACTTTTTGGAGAAATCTTGCAACTGAGTTTTGGACACGCTATCCTCAAACGATTGATTTAAAATTTTGGCACGTTCATATAAGTTTCTTGATAATGCATACTACCATCGAGCTGGTCTGATGATGGAGACAGTAGGTGACCATAGGAAACTTAACAAAACGACCTAACTCCGTCGAGTTTCGGATCGCCGGATTTGTCCAGGAATTGGATTAATCTGGCCAAGAACATTAGTTAACCATTAATAATAGTTTAAAAAACTAAAAAAAAATATTAACGTGCCTCAATCTATTGAGTAAGGAAATTATTGGGCCCTGTTAATCGTTAAACTTGATCAATAGAAATGCAGAAAACCAACTTTAACCAACATCCTGTTCGAAAGATCTATTGGAAATTCATCGAAACTCCCCAAGCGACAGAACTCTTAGCAATTTAAAACAGATAAAAACATGGCTTCCAAGATATCGGAGCGCATCGGCAGATAGAGCCTAGCGATAAGACTGCGCGGGTGCCAGCACCTGAGAGGCGAAATAGTAAAGGGCGAAGTGACCCACTGGCCTGCTGGCATTTTGTTGTTGTTACTCGTGTGCTTCACTAATGTTGCTGGTTGGGACCAATTAGTTCGGTATTCTTGTTTTATTTCAGCACCTCCAAGATAAAGGCCTCCTCTTTTTCAACCATTTCTTGCAATTTTGAGCTTAATGTAAAAGCAACAGAAAGCAGTATTAGCAAAAATCGAGTTCGTTTCGCTATATTTCAGAATCGCGGAAACATAAAAAAAAAAAAAGTTGTCAAAAACTGATTATTTATTTAGGAACTAGTAGGTATAATAACAAAAATAGGAAAAATTAAAGCTCTTAATTTATTTGCTTTTTATTATGAATGAAGGATTTTTGATATATTTCTACTACGACACGTAAATAAATTAGGTAAACTAAAAAGTCAATGCTACGTTACCTCATTTAAATTTAGAGCGCAGCAGAGTAAAAGTAAACTTGACTTCGGTCAGCATCATGCTGGATTCTGTTGGAAACAAGCCACGACCTTCTCAAATATCCTAAAAATCATATTGAGATTTAAAAAATCTAAATACATTATTATGTTGTAATATATGAAACTATTGGAAAGTGTAGTTCTGTAATGTTTCTCTAAGATTGTCGTTGCCACCAGCTATCCTGCCGTCTTCAATGTTCATTCTAATCACATCCTTAGAATAGTGGTACTTGTCCTCAAATATTTGTGTTGGCCAAAGACACGATTATTTGATCTCCTCTCAAACGGAACGAAGGTGACTTTCTTAGAAGTGTGGACGGTCGATTGGTTTCACGGTTTGACATGAGGTAAATATTGAACTTTATTGATCTGATATTGAGTTTTTTGGGGTAAAAATTGAAATTTGTTGATTCGAGAATTTCTTGTATAATTTATACTTTTTGTTGGGTGTGTCCAGACTGCATGACGGCGACCTTTTCTTCTCTTAGTCATCTACATCTTTGTTTGCTGGATTTTTTAACTAATTAGTTGTAGTCCACTGCTGCATAGGCCTCCCCTAATGAGCGTCACAGCATCTGGTCTTCAGCCTGTCACATCCAGCATCTGCTGACAGTTTTTTTGCAAGTCGTCATCTCACTTGGCTGGAAGGCGTCCTATACTACGTTTTCCGAGTCGGGTCTCCACTCAAGATCACGTTTACTCCAGCGGTTGTCGGTTCTTTGTGAGACATGACCGACCCACTACCATTCCAGCTGCGTGAGCAACTTGAGTTGGTGGACCACTCTTAACGTTAGCACAGATAACATAATAGACGTTAGTGTCCCCGTCTCAACTCTGTAAGGCATATCTGGTAGGACGCACTGATAAAAAATTTAGTTTTTAGGCATTACGGTATGGATGACGAGAAGACCTCACGTAGTTTTTGATGTCGAGACAACTGTAGGTACGTTTTTTACTAGACGTCAATAATTCTAATAAAAAAACCGAAAAATTTACCTATATCGAACGCTGACTTCACCACCACCAGACAAAAGTATCTTCCGTGTTAATTCATAAAGTTCAGTTACCGCTACCGAGGCAGTAGGTAACTGAACTACCTAGTTAGCAACCAGGAAACAGGTCACGCTGACTCAGGATCTGAGTCAGTAGACCACTCAGTACGCCCACTTTAGTTTCAGCGCTGTTTAATTGCTTGGACATGGTGGCTGGGCTGAATAATTTACTGTACTTACTGGGTGGCTACTTCACAAATTAAAAGGAAGTCTGAGAAACTATTGCCTCAACTAAAACGTTTTAAACTTTCACGATTTGTTGACATATTATTTAGGTATTTATCGCGTACCTTTTGTTTCACAGAAATACCCGATAAATATTCTTTAATATTGCTACAATTGATTCTAAAAATGTCTCACTGATAGGTTGCAAGTGTTAAAGTTTAAGCTTTATGTGATAAAACAGTTTTGCTATGCCGCAAACCTTGAAAATAAAAAACAAACAAATTAACTTCGAAAACCCGTCGATGACGTAATCACATTAAAATTCAGTTCAATATAGTAAAATTTTCGAAAGTCACTGTAATTCTTGTTTCATAACGAACTGTTTTGCGGAGTAGCACCAAACCCCGATGTTGAATTCGAGGATTGAGGCTAAAAATAAAAAGGTAGTTTTTACAACCATTTTATTGAAAAAGTTGTTACTTAGGTTGTTTTTACATCGCTTGAATCCAGATTCTGAGCAAATGAGCAAAATGTTCATATTATCATCCTTACAGTTTTCAGTTGCTGTCGGAATTATTAATGAAATAGCTTTCACTGTAAGTGTAGCTTACCCTTCCTGTCAAAAATTATAAAAACTTTATTAAAATTTACGGAAAAGACACTGATGTTTAAAAGTCTCATCAACTTCTTTAAAATTATGGTCTTTAGCTACAAATTTATTATTTGCATATCAGACGTCACACTCAACATTTACAGGTATCTATCTAGTACAAAACATTTGTAAAACTGGGCTGGGCAGAACATAAATCCTTGAATACATTTGCAGACATGCCAAATCTGCGTTACATATTGAATTAATGCACCGACAGCACCGGAGACCATGCCCTTCGACTGTTGGCAAGTTAGGTAGAATTTATGTAGGTACCCTTTGTGGTTTGATCATCATCATCATCAACCGTTACCAGTCCACTGATGAACATAAGTCTGGCCACTCCTACTGAACGCAATACCGCCATGTCTTTTTCATTCATTCGCAATCATCATATCATTAATCATACCTTAAAATGGTATTTGGCAAATGGATCTTACTCTTTTTGTTTGTCTTGTTTAATTATTTTTCAACCACCTATGAATAAGATACTATTACCTAATTACAAAAAAAATTAAAATATATTTAAACATGAACTATGGACCACGGTCGCGCAAGCGAAACAGAAGGTGGCAGCAGTTATACGATACGTCCATACTTCTCACGATTTAGAAATGGAGCACTTATGTTCATTGGGAGTTATAACCTAACACAAGTATTTCTATAATACTTAAAAGGTGTCTTCATCTATTATTAAGACTGTGTATCTTTTATAATTCAATAAAACATTATGATAATATAAAAAAAATCCTAATCTTTACCGTACTTGATCCTCAAAATCCTTTATTTTTTTTCCAATTCGCAGGTTGCTATAATGAAAGACCTAAATATCGAGCTCTCACAATGATCATGATCAAGTCATGATCGGTAACAAAAAAATACAAATTGCGAAAAGTCTTATTATATTCCGTCACTGTTTCTAAATAATAGAAAAAGTTCAAGGTTAACATCAAAATGTGCAAAACTCAGCTGTTTCAACGAGTAAATTCTAACAGAAATAATTAAAAGCTGTTTCAAACAATTACCATACACAACTGTTGTTAAACTTCGGTAATTGTTTCAAAACTGCCTCAACTATTTACCCAACTGCAAAGCAAAATAGTTAGTTGAATAAAAAACTAAATCCCGCTGCAGAAACGAAAGAATTTGATAAAACTCCTGTTGCATGAAAAATATCCGTCGGAGCGTGGATTCATTTGAGTTTTTCCTTACTTTTTGTGCATTTTATTTAAAACCTAAAATCAGAAGCATAGAAAAATAATGCTTCTGATTTTAGGTTTTCGATTTCAATTTTGGTTGCGTTGTTCTGGGTAAAGAGAGAGTAAAGTTAAACTTTATAATATTTGAAGTTCTAGTAATTATTTAATCATGCGAAACCGTGTTACATATATTTACAAGTGGTTACTTTTTAACGTCACATTTGGCTGTCTCTAACTTAACAATTTTACCGTCTCTAGCTCTTTGTATAGAAACTTTACTTGGAAAAGACATAATAATATTGACTATTCAAATGATGAAGGTCCAACATCCGTTCCCAAGGTCAAATTTCTGTTAACCCGAGAAATGAGGTCCCGAACATTTCGATGCAAATCTTCATCTTGTCAACCTACGATTGCCTCTCACATATTCACCGGATGGAAGCTTTTACGGATCTAGTGGGACAGTGAAAAGTATTCGTACCAGTACTGGCAAGGTACCTTTGTTACTACTGGTTAAAAAAAAACAACTGTGCTGAAACAACACAGTATATTTAATGAATGGACTTTTATTTTGGTGGATATTGCTATAAAGTCTTGATACTGATACAATATTTTTATCAATTCATTGTCTAATTGTCCAGAATCTATGATACGAGGAGGAGCGCGTCGGCACATTGATCACCAGTATGTGGACATTGTGCGTAGGGGCTGTGTGTCTTAACTCGAAAGCAGAGTTTGTAGATACAAGATAATTGTTATAGTTTCGAAATGCTGGTTGTACTGGATCGCTTACTTGGATCGTTCAGAACGAGGCTCTCGAAGGTTGTATTCATTATGCATACTGCCCGACCTGAGGCCGATATCCGATGTTCGGCAAAAACTGCTATATAAAGGAGCTTGTTCTTTTGATGTTCTACTGTAATTGAATACGTTAGGTTTAGTTTTTGAACTATCAATTTTTTTGATGTTTGTTTCACATCTTGTTGCCATAACTTTATTTGTTAAGTATAGAATTTATTAAATCTATCAGAAACAACACATATGTGATAATCTCGGAATTTCTCTTAATTCTCTTGGTAATTCTTTAAAAATTACTAGAGAATACCAACTGTTTATTTTGTTTTCAAATCATTCATCTACATTACTGGATTAGTTTGAATCTCCTAAGAACTAAAGCTATGTTCAGCTCAAGGGATTATCGTCCTTCCTGCTCAGTGTCAAGGGATTATCGTCCTTCCTGCTCAGTGTCAAGGAAGAACTCTAATTGAAAGTTACTTGGCGGACTGACGGGTCGTTAACAAGGCCGCGCTAGCCGTTAGGCTGAGCTCCCTTGGTCAGAATGAATCCTTATAAAACATAACACTACCCGAAGGAATCTTTTTAGGGAAATGTTTGATGATTTCATTGAAATTTTCTAGATATCCGTGGCAAACAGAAAGATAGGTATAAAAATTACCAATCTAAAGAAAGTTTATTAATTATCAACGATACAGAGTCAAAAATGGCTTTCAACTCAACCTGTGCGTATACCCGGACGACCTCTGTGGCGCGGTGGGCGACGCAGGAGGTTGCGGGTTCGATTTCCGCCTCGGGAAAAATATTGATATGATCTGCAGAATATATTTGTTCAGGGTGTTCTGGTCTTTTTCTATGTATAATAAAAAATATCTATGTATGTAATAATATTGTATTATGTACATATATCAGTCATCTAGTACCCATAACACAAGCTCTGCTTAGCTTGGGGCTAGATGATGCTGTGTGGATTGTCCAGCATCATTTATTTATTTATTATATATTTATACATATGTATGTGACTAAAGAAACCTGACAGAGGACGTGCAGCTACTATCTTCTGTGTACTTTAACACTCTCTATGAATACCAATCCATCTGCCACGCGTGGATTATAGCAAAACCTAATGTTTGACGGAAACACGTATACTATTGGAAGTATGAGTGCTGTTGTCAAGACTTAAGCATCTACTCGAGATTTTCCCAACTTATAATATATTTTTTTATTTGTTGAAAGTCCTCAATAGTTTAATTAATTCTAGTTTCAAAAATCAGAGCTCCATCTACAACGGTTTACTAAGTATCCCTTGTATTGCGCTTTGTTAGTTGTCAGATTAACATTCCCCCGGCGCGGAACTACTGAATGGATTTATCGGCAGAACCGGGCAGAACCGGGCACTGGGCGAAACTGGGCAGTGCCTAATTAGGGTCTGTTTCGACGGCTAATTGATTGACAAGTTACGGATTAACTCTAGTTTTGATCGAGTTACATTTAATTTTAGTTGGTTTGTTATGCATTGGCTAATCAATGGAATAGAATAATCTTATCAAACCTGCGTGGAATGGGATTGTCCCACTTGTTAAATAAGGCGTTTTTAAAACAGGGAAGTCCTATTAGAAGTCCGTATTTAGTTTAGAATAGATCGCGGGATTTTTTACGGGGAAGAGAGTATGACAAGGTCATGTCAAAATAAATCTGAAAAAACTTTAATAATTATGGCAGCCCAAATCGCCCTCTTCACTGAAAGTAAAACAGAGCACAATAAATAAATAAATAAAATTAGTTAATATCAGAGACAAAAATAAGAACCATATCACTATCAATCATATTCACATCATCTAAATAAGAGCACAGAATTATAAAATGAAATAAAATAAAAAGATTAAAACTTCCGTTCACTGAGAATACCTAACTTACGTATAAAGTTTTAGATTTTGTTTAGACAGATACAAATTTTTTATCGATTGATCAGAGATTTCTTGGAAATGCCTAGTATGCAATCACCAACACCTATATTATGACCAACTCCACCAAAGCGGTTTCGAAACGAGCGACGAATGGTTTTAAAAAAAAAAATATCACGTCGTTATTGACCAAGCTTGTCTCCGCTTAGATTCAGTGAAAAATCATATCATACATATAATATTTGTATGAAACACAGAAAGATCATCATTCTGCAAACATTCATCTCACCAAATCGACGCTCGTCTCATACACAGCGTAGCTCAGCTTGCTGCAACACACATCTCAGCTTTAGCCAGACACCTGAACTGAAAAACGTCTCTTCTCATCTACGTTTTGGACATCTCTGCACATTTCCGCTTTGGTATCGTATGGACCTTAGCTCACTGCTGAAATAGGCAAATTAAATAACTTTTTCTTGGACACCAATTAATTCAGCCCTGACTTATAGCAAAATACCAAGAAAACAAACAAGACCGACATAATTTACAGTCGCCAGCAGTTAATCAAAGCGTAAGCAAACTACCACTAACTTCCAAACTTACCATAGTTTACAAAGTTGTGCTTGACAGTTGACAGCACACAGTTTAATGGCTTGACAACAACTTGACGATAACTTGACAAGGCCGACACGTTTGGTGACTGTGCAATTTGCCTTTGATGATCAATCTTTTGAGTGGAAAAGATTTCAGTTTGTAAAGCTTTTCCTATAAATCCGCTTTACTGTAACAATAATTGTAGATAAATAAAATAATACTGAAATAATATTATAGTGTGTGCGGTATTATTTCTACGAAGAAATTGATAAATTGTGCCTCTATCTGTAGTTTATTTTAAGATAAAATGCCAAAATGTGTCACTCTGGTCTGGAGCGATAAGATTTTTATGATCTAGCGTTTAATTTAGTGGGATTTGGCGTCAGAACACTCGTTTTAATACACATTTCAATGGCATCGTATAATAATTACTATACTGCCATTATTTTGAGTTATATTGTAGGTTTAACTTAAAAGACGTAGATAAACATTGCCCAGCAAACATAACAATTTACAGCGCACTTAAAATAAAAGTGTCATTACTTTCCAAACACTAAAAACTTAACAAACATAACTTTCACTATCACTCTTGACTTATGACACTTCATATCTTGCAATGTGTCATAATACACATTGTTACTTACACTAACATGGATGATATAACAGTGGGAAAAGACAGTGGTTTCATTCAGACCTGTGGATAAATGGGTCTTCATCAAACGCTTTCTTTATACTTGTATCTTGACAGGATGCTCGTAGGTAAATAAGAGACCGCAAAAATTGAAGATAAATCTCGAACAGGGATGCTAAATTATAGCGAAGTTCTCCTTGGGCGCCTAGGCTAGGTAATCTTAAGGCGGCTATGTTAGGATGGTGTTCTCGAAAGATACATAATCGGGCAATTAGCAGCCTTCGTTCGTTAACTTGGACGTAAGATGCACAGATCGTACAAATATTTGTCCCGAGGCGGGAATCGAACCCGCAACCTCCTGCGTCGCAGGCGGACCTTCGCCCACCGCGCCACAGTGGTCGTCAGTGATGAAAATTTAAGTTGAAAATGTCGTTAAATGCAATAATCCGATTTAGAAAGAAAAAAATCGTGCCTAAGTTTGCGCTTCTTATGCTTACCTTATTAGATTTCTACTAGAATAGTTTTTATCCACAGACTTTATGCTTTATCAGGAACATAGTACCTAGTGTAGTTACCGTAACTCTAGTGTCTTTCAGTCATCTTTCAGTATTTTTAATGCAACAGTAACCGCTTCTTTTCAGACTCTATCAATTCCAGATGTTGATCTTCAGCTCAACAATATTCAATCTAAAACCCACGCAATAAAGTTCATTTTACCTATAAGGACAGTTTTAAATGATATAGAGTAAGTTGTTATCTAGAAATTGCACCTATCGGTTATCATGGCGCTCCGTTGTTGAATAATGGGTGTCATTGTACACTCAATTAGGTACAAAGAGGTTATTTGCATATTTAAAATGCCGTAGCACTTCAATGATCTACTAGAGATTCTTAAGTAGGTATATGAGGTAAAATTTATGTCGATAGTTCGACGAAGTTGCAGCATCTAATATAATATAATTAATTCTCAGATATCCGAGGTCACTCCCAGAGGCTACTTTATTTAGATAATATTCATAAGTATCTATATCACGCATTCTGTATTCGCTGCTTATTGTTTAATTCTTATTATTTTATATATTTTATTTTTTAAATTGGTATTCAGCATGAAACTGTACAGTTAATGATGACCTCTGTCGTTAAAAAAATGTCGCAAAACTCCGCCTACGACGCAAGAGGTTGTGGGTTCGATTCCCGTCTCGGATCAAATATTTGGAGGTATAAGTTCTTCTGTTACATTAACACCTGAATCTGACTATCTGTAAACTGTAATGAATCTAAAAAGTTTTTGCACTTTTTTTGTCGTAAACTGGCCACGTTTAATCGTTTAATTGGCTAGAATAAGAGATATATACATTTTTTTTGTAATGCCTGGATCTTGGACCTGCTCAATGGATATACTCGTAAGTAACCTGCCTTATCTTAATTCTGAAACGGTTTTCATTTTATTACTTAGGTACCTTAATTAAAACGTATGCAATACGAAACCATAACTTGAGCAGTTGCATAGCAATTAAACAGTATAGGACCGGTTGCTAACCTAGCGGGACCCATTCGCAGGTCATTAAACAACAATACTTCCTAATAGTGCATGTGAAAGAGACCGAAGTGAGTATTACGTAATCTTTATGGAACCATTAGAATACAAACAGCTGCCTTCGGTTTCGTTTGCAACGGCTTGTTGTGTAAGTTTAGTTAGATATACTTACCCCCAAGCAGCGATCTTTGGCCCCAAAATCAGAAACTAAATCACACAATGGAGTGGTAAAATTGTTGATGGTATTGCCTAATTTGGCAGAGATGCTCATCGAGTTTGTAGGTAAAAAAGTGAAAACAAATTTAGTATAATAATTAGTCAGATGAGATAGAAATACTTTAAGGTAAAACAAAGAATGAAAATCTCCGTAAAACAGGCAGAGACGGTTTACTTTCGGACTTTAGATATTTTAATATCTAAGATGATAAACATAAATTTGTCCCTGTGCCATCTTTTTTATTAGTCTTGTATTTTTAAGGACTTTATTCGCTTAGCGAATATGCCAGTCCCATTATACAAAAACAAACTTCAACCTTAATTTATCTAATTATGTCATATACCATTTTATAAAGGCCTGAAATAGTCAAATTATTTTATGTACATAATCTATTTAACTATTACACAAAAACAGTAACAAAACAACTTTAAACGTAGTTATCAATACAAAGCGAGGTGTGCCAAGTCCACGTTAATTTTCGTCTCATGAATTGGCAGCATCCCGGATGGAGTTTGCAGAAAGACTTGATGAGGAAGGGGAAATAAGACTTTAAATAATAGCTAAAGAGTTCAAATTGGTTAAATTCAGGAAAGTCTTGGATAGTGACATATTTACAAAATGTAAGGATTCTGAACTATGAATAAAAGTCTATAGACATTATGTTACTGCATGTAGTAGGTTAGAAAAATATATTCATTATTGTTAGTTTTCCCTACTATACCAATCGTTCCATAATCTATTTTCAAGCAATCGTATCTAAAATAATTAGTACCGCGGTAGTAAGATGATGTTTATGACAAGCTAAAAGCATTGCTCCATCAGGGACGCTTAAACTATATCCAGCAGTGGACTACATAGGCTCATGATTATCATTTGAAAATAGAACCACACGTGGTTCTAAACAAAGGTTAAAGGCATCAATTAACATAATTGATGCTCTTTTATTACAGGCTAGGTTCGTAGAAAACCCGCTTACATTATAATATGTACTTTCATATGGAATTGAATCAAGTCTTTAATTGCGACTCTTTTGGTGTGCTTTAACAAAAACGGCATTTGACCATTTTATGGTAAATCGGACAACATTTGGAAATACGACGAAAACACTGTGTTTAAAGTTTGCTACTATTATTAAACGATTACTCATGATTATACTATAAGTACATTTTAATATCTCAGTCTTATTATGATGTTGTCATCAAGTAGGTGTGAATAGTATACTATCTCACTTGATTAATTCATGTTCCCTTTATGTCATCGCTAATTTAATGACCATTCTCAATAAATCAGCCCGTTACGATTATTGCTTTTTGATTTATCTGTGACTACTATACGTTGACTATTGGCTTCCTATTTAGATCTCTGATTCATTGGGAAATGATGTCATCTTTAGAAGTGACATTTTGCCCTTTTTTACTCTGTACCATAATGACTGTCATCTCAGCAAGGGTTAGAGCCCGCGATCCGACAAATGAAGTGTAGGACGCTTTTTTTATTTTCTTTACTTCTTTCCGTTGCAATTAATAACTGCGAAAATTGCTGGAAAATGCTGGATAAAAAAAATAAAAAAAAAATAAGTAGAAGAAGTATCTATGCGCTACAACACTTATTAGGGAAAGGAAAAATCGAGCTGTAGTAAATCATGAGATGTAATCATGGATGATTTTTGGATCCTATTTAATTGTACCGACTTTGTATCCGATTCTACCGATACGATTTTCATTGTTCCCTAAGGGGGTAAATATATGGGCAGAGGGAGGTTCTACAATGCTCGATTTTATTCTACATTAAGTAAAATAGACTGTTGATTTGGCTGTAGACCTTCCAAGTCAGGGATCATATATTGGAGATACAAAAGCAAAACATGAAGTCCAAATAACCATGCACAATGAATATCTGTCGAAATAATTAAAGCTACATTGACCACCACACCAGACAATAAGGTTAACAATAATGAACTAAGTGCTGTGAGTCAATTGGAAAGTTATGAAAGACTAATAATCTTATGAAACTACCTTATACAATGAGTAACAAGACAACTGCGTAGGCCTTTCTTATTTAGTGTGTCTGAATTTCTAATTCTCCTTACTTATTGTCTTGATCCTAATTTATATAATCAGTGCCAAATCCATTTTGTTACTTTACTATTATCTAACAATATCATAGAATTGATTTCTGTGGTTCGATTCATGAGTCAAATTATTATTCCAGTCGTGATCTTTATCCAAAGTTGCGATAACTTGATCGTCGACTCATTACATTACATATTCCAATCTCAATAAATAATAATAAAGTGATTCTGGGTGGACTTCTTCTAAAAATAATCAGGCCATAAAATTTTAATCGAAGCAAGTGGGTCCTTTTAATCCACCAGTCTAACAGACTCACAAAGAAACGGCTGAATGATATTTGAACTTATGAAATGGTTGAGTCCTAGAGAAGTAAGTGGGTTTTTTTTTTAATTTATAAATAGTATGCAATCAGCAGATATTTGCATTCGTATATATAAACTGGAAAAATACATTACCGTCGGTAAAGTTTTTTTTTATAAGCCAATCAAATGTTTTGAAATCAGTACTTTGTGAAGATTCTACGATTCATTATCACAAGTCAATGCGACATTGTTTCAAAGAATGGAAAGAATCGATGGAGAAGCATTTCGACTGTCCAATATATCGTGAGCTTCCTCTCCGTTCTCTGCTTGAGAATGGACGCGCGTGTTAGGTGAAGTTTATTGGTCGTAAAAAGCTCCTTTACTGCTGGTTACGGAGTTTTCAATGGTTAATATATCGTTGTTTAGCTTGTGTTGTGCATAGTTATTAACCGCACGACTATCTGTAGGGTCGACGTCCTGTTACTGGATACCGATATGGCACTTATAAGGGGTGTAAGTATAGGTTACGTCAAAATAAATCGACATTATTTTCTAAATAGTAAACTTGATTATGAGAGACAAATTTTGAGTATGAGAGTAAAAAAGTAGCAAATAGAAAGTTTTATTTAACACTACACCAAAACAATCTATAACAATATAATAAAAACACTTTACTTTACTTTAGGTACTTAAAAAATTAAATTAACTTAAAACTTAAAATATATTTTGTAGTTTGCTGAGTTTATTTAAGAAGCGATTTTCGTCGGTTTCCTCACAAGGCTAAGTTTGTTTTGAGAAACCTTGACTGGAGGCTAGTAACTAATTGACATTACGAGCTGTGCTTGGATTATTTTGAAGGATAACTTTATAGTTAAAAATTATAAGATTAACCCTATTACCTGATCATTGATTGTGTATTTCAAAATTAAAGACAGACTAGCGGAACGCCCCGCCTTCGCACGGGTATTTAACAAAAAATTCAGAAATTATAAGTTTTTACTCAGATTGGGTATTTTATTGAAGTTTTCATACAAAAAATAAAATATATTTCCTCTTTATAATTATTAGCATAGATGCGACATTGGGGATTATCATTTCTTCTGGTGAATGCAGTTTTGTCACCCTGTATAAAAGATTTCATTTGCAAGAGCTTGATTCATCTGTGAATCATCGGAGAATATTTTTATGACGGATACATCATGTACGTCGTACAATATCACCAACTTCTTTGTTCTACCTTGTAAGTCGGATGTCGTTAATCTTCTTATGTAGGTACATTCGTGTTGTTGTAATTTATTTTATTATTTTCGAGAATTCAGAATTTTCAAACAAATTCCTTAAATTTCAAATACACTTATTTGTGGAATGATTTTCATGTATGAGAACCGTAGGAAATCTGAATTATGAATCTGGGAATAGAATATTAATATTTTTACCAAATTAATAATACATTTAAATAAACATGTTTTTTAATTGTGACAAAAAATCATACCGTTTTTTATTACTTGTTAAATATATCTTTAGTATTTTAAGTATTTTAATGGAAAATGAAACGCTGTGGCTTAAACCTCAAAAAAAGAAAAAAAAAACATACACAGGTGAATCTCTGTTCAAGTATCTACTTATAGTTACAGCAGAGTTCTATCTAAGTTATCATTGATATATCTATAATGTATATAATGTCAATCATTTATGTTATGTTATGACCTCTTCGACACATATACGCTTCATTTAACACATTCTTTTGTTGCAGGATTGTTACAAGACTAACAATAGGTTAAGAATTCTATGCAATCATAAATTTGTGTCATTGCTTTGTGCTGTAAAGTTTGTCAGTTTACATAAATAGACTATCAATTTGTTGTAACAACATCACATTATTATAGTTTAATATATGGTCAGGATTAGGTACATGTAAATATTTTTGGTTACGTCATTCAAATCTATGAAATTGGTAAAACTTAATTACCAATTTCATATTTAATACCTACATAAATAAACATTAAAGTGACTTTTATCAATTTCACGAAAGTTTTTTTAGAGTATGGTGCTTAGAAGCAGTTAAAAGGCAACCGCTCATAACCCTATCCAACTTTAGAGCCACTAAAATCATTAAAACAAGTCCTGAACTTCAAGCCAGTAAAACTAAAAGATTCGAAGAACGATTAAACATTTAAAGTTTATCTCTAGCTCCTACTCGAGCCAGCAGTTCGACTTTGCTCCACTTCCCTCACAATTAGAGAAGTAACGTTAATAGTAATTATCGAAGTCGATTACACAGCGTAAAGGATATTAGCTGACCCATTTAGGGCATGCATTCCGAAATTCCGGAATTTTGCAACTCCGGAATCTCGGATAATTTTTTATTATATTTCAATTCCGGAATTGAGACGAATATCGTAATTCCGATATTAATAATAACAGTGATTCCAACTACCTTAATCCTACACATTCCGTGTCCTCCGAGCTAAAAATAAACGTTTCTTCGTCTCCTGCAGACGAAGACGTTGCAGTTGATGAACCAACTCTATAAGAGCAGCTAGACAAAAAACTGGATGAATGCAAAAAGTCGCAATTTTTTTCAACCAATTTTGACCTAAAAGGGTTCGTGAAACGTAAATGTATTATAACGAAGGACAACGAGGTGTGCATCTGACAGAAGCTTACAAATATATTTTGTGTGTTCTGCGTGTAGCGTATGTGTCGAGAGTGAAAGATTATTTTCGAGTGCAAGCTACATTTGTAACAGACTCAGGAGCTCGCTCTGTGACAAAATGCTAGATGCATTGTTATTCTTGAAAACTCACTAAAAAGAACAGCGTTTCCTCTCAAAGTGAAAATTCTATAAATCAAGTGTAATTTTTTTTATTAGTTTATTCCTAAATTAATATTGTTAAAACTTACATAAACTAATAATAAACAATTATTAGTTTATGTAAGATTTCAAATGTGAAACTAATATTATTCGTGTTTTATCGTAAGATTTTGATATATATTCCATAATAATACATCTTTTCTTTACCTATGAAATTGTCGGTCGACAATGACGAATTAAAGGCGATTGTGGAAGCTGATGCTAGACAATACACAATCTATGGCTGAATTAGCAGCAGCTTTCGACGTTAGCGTCAAAACAATATTGGTCCATTTGCGTCAAATTGGCAAGGTAGAAAAGCTTTACAAATGGGTGCCCCACGAACTCAATGATCGCAGCGCGAAGTACGCGTCGAGACGTGCCTTGCACTGCTCAACAGACACACAAATGAAGGAATTTTGAACCGCATTGTTACCTGCGATGAAAAATGGATTCTGTTTGATAACCGCAAGCGCTCAGCAAGTTGGTTGGATCCTGGTTCAGTACCTAAACAATGCCCTAAACGAAAACTCACCCCCAGAAAAGTGATGGTCACTGTTTGGTGGTCTAGCGCCGGTGTGATTCATCACAGCTTCTTACCAAACGGGATGAGCATTACTGCAGATGTGTACTGTGAAGAACTGAACACAATGATGGAGAAGCTGGCACATCTCCAACCAGCATTGGTCAAGCGCTCCTCTCCGCTGCCCCTGCACGACAACGCGCGCCTCAAACTGCACAGCAGACGGTATCCAGGTTGCAAGAACTGGGGTTGGAAGCTCTCCGTCATCCACCCTACTCAGACCTTGCGCCTACAGACTACTACTTTTTCCAGAATTTGGATACCTTCCTGGCGGGAAAAAAATTCAATACCCGAGAGGCAGTACAAAATGCCTTTGAAGAATTTGTTGCCTCCCGTCCTGCTGATTTCTTTAAGAAGGGCATCAATAAACTGCCACTGCGTTGGCAAAGATGCATTGATTGCATGGGTGATTACTTCGATTAATACAAATAAAAAATACATGATACATGATACAAAACGGCAATTTCATAGGTAAAGACCTTATTAGATATTAAAAGACTGTTAGAAAAACACATTCAGTTTGACTCGATCCTTTCCTCAAATAAAACGTGCCAATACCGGAACCAGTTTCGGAATTCCGAAATTAGGCCTCCAATATCGGAACTCAGTTCCGGAATCGAAAACCATCCGATATTGCATGCCCTAGACCCATTCAATCATGACTTAATAGGCATGTGATTGAATGAATCAGATTCTGCCACCTTTTGGTCGGTTGCACATGACTTATGACTAGGCCTTATGTTATTTAGTTTGGTAAAAATTGTGTAACGGTATTTTTATCTTATTTTGGTTAAATTGTACGTGTCTCAATTTTTAAGACTTTTTTGGTGAAGTGGACACAAAGAAAGAAAACAAAACAGACATAAATGCTTAGAATGGAGGAGTATAATGGGCGGTCTAATCGCTATGAGTGATCTCTGTGGAGTCTCTATCGATGACTCAGCTGTTCCCCTCTATCTATGATCAGCCGTTTCTACTCTATCGATCGCAGTTCAATACAGGTATGCATACTAATAGCATTCTTAAAAGCCTTTGTCTCAGACTAGGCGTAAGTTTTTGTGAACTTGCCGAGTTGTGCCTAAGTTATACGAGTACCTTTGCCAGCCGGCGGCGGCCAGTTTAGTTTTAGGAATAAGTTAGTAGTTTGGCATTCGTATGGCTTCTGTGTTTCTTTTGAAGTCTGCCTGACAAGTTTTTGTGCCTTTTGAAGAATTTGTTGGGCTATCCATGGCTTAAAAGAGCTCATATATTTTCTTTCAAGACTATTCTTACTTCACCTTGTTTTTTTATTTCATGATGTAAGTTTAGCACAAATCTATATTTATTGTTTTTCTGAAGAGAGTAATCGTATGAAAGGTCGTTCCAAGCCAGAAGGTTCACGAGGTTGCAGAACTTGGTTCTTAAACATGGACACAACAGATGCAGACATCATGAGCACAAGGCATCATAACCATAAATAGACCAGGTTACTACATGAAGCTAAGACATGAAAATCATCAATAGTGTTGTCAAAATCAAAAAATTCAAACGAGATTCTGTTGTGTGATTTTAAAACATCCACACCGCTCCACTTTGAAAACAACTTTTATTGTTTCCGTCTTAAGATACTTTGTATTGTTACCCTATTTTTAAGTCGTGAATTTGAATCATCTCGATAACTAAATGTAACAAACGTATAACCGATTGCGGATGTACAATTTGACCAGTCATTAGGAGTTCAACTTGGGAGTAATTGCACCAAACCCGCTAATGAACGAAAGGAAATTCGTTTTAATTAGTTTTGACTAATGGTTATTGAACTTTGAAAGTAGAGTAGGTACTACGCGGTTATGTGAGTTTCGAAGACAAAATAAGGTATGTTGATAGATTTCTTTATGAGGACGTTCCTGGAGATTATATGCAGAGTATAAAAATCCTTGATAAGTTTTTGTGGAGACCAGAATATAGAAGAGTGCAATTAATGCTTTTTCAGAATTTATATTTTCATCACATCATCATCATTACCAGCCTATAATAGTCCACTGCTGGACATAGGCCTCCCCTAATGAGCGCCATAGATGGCATATATATTTTATATTTTACGTGGTTAATTTCCATATAATTTTTGACAACTGAATAGATGACAAATGACAGTCTAGCCAGGTTAATTGTGTCTAAGCCTGTAGATTGGAAAGCTCGTAGTCAAATGCAGAAATTAAAGCTGTGATGAACATTCATTTCATTCAGTGACTTTATGAAATATTACAAGTTAGAATCCCACTATCAAAGTGACCATGGCTACAGCAAAAAGGTCATACAATCTTAGATCGAACATACAAATCCTTAATTACATCTTTAGATTCGCCAGTCACATGCCTTTGTATCGTATCTGATTGAAGCTCGGACAGATTGATTAATTATGATTTTAGCTATCTTTACTGCCTTGATGCCTCTCTTGTGAGCGAATAATGAGGATGGGTCGTAAATACCATGATTTAGAAACATTTATTATGATTTCTACCTGGATTTAAACTTAGGAAACGAATCGTTTCCTAAAGCTTAAATCCATGTCAATATCAAAAGTGTTTAAACTATAGTAACTATTTCTTATAGTAAAGTAAACAATAAATTTAAACACTTTTGATATTTTATTTTAAATATTTATAAGTTGTAGTACCGTAAGTCAAGCGTATTCAATATTTTTTTATGATTTTTTACCACTTAATGCCAACGAGCACACCTATCGGAAAAATGGCTAGTATTAGGTACCGAGATTTCTATATTTAGTCACAGTTGTAATTTTTTCGGATACAGCTCTTCCGAAAAAAAGCTGCTGACGGAAGCATTCCTTTTTTAAACCTTACTAATAAAAATTATTTCGAAACTTAACAACTAAAAAAACTGAGATTGGGATCGTGCTTTTGACAAAAGATTATGATAGCCATGTTTTTGTGCTACTGGTCATAAAAACGTACTTCTGGGTCACTCGAGTAAAAAGTAAAGTAGCCCTTTCCTATTACGGCTGAGAAGAAAAAAGTTATGGCACGAGTTATAGTGGGCATACAAGCTGCTAACCGCTGCTTTGCATCAATAAAATACTTTTTACATCTAAATTGTTTTATTTGGCTTTTGCGATACAAATATCGAAAAAGTCGAATAGAGAGAAATAACGTCATCTTGTCAGATAATGCGTAAATTATTTCGTTAGGTCATTTAAATTCACTGATATAAATACGCAATGCAGGTATATATAAGCGATGAGATTATTAACTATTCTACCCTAGAGCAAAGATTTAAAATCTTTGCCCTAGAGAACAATTCCCGTGCTACAGGAGCAAGGTGCGTCAGTCGCACCTTGCTCCTGTAGCATGCTGCTTTTGATATTGACTGTTATAGAGTCGCACTGCGACTCTATAAATTCTCGAACATCACCTATATAAAATTACCAATATTGAACAATACCTATCAAATGATAAATTTTCAACCAATTAAAAATACGAAATGGAATCAATTTATTTTTTATTATAAGAAAGGCTTGGAATTGTATAAGAGTTCTTAATGTAAATAACACAAGTTCAAACAAAACTGTTTACTCATTCATACTGCTATTAAATCTAGCGGAATGTCTATGAATAAATCGATTCAACTCGAATAGAAATGCTCGTTTGAATCGAGATAAATATCGATCAATATCCAGTGACGGTCCAATTACATTGTGCTACAAGCACGGGCTGCATCTCAAGGTGCTTGCTCAATAACATTCATTCTACAGGTTTACCTTTATCTCTCAAGCACTTGACTGGAATTTGTCTTAATGTGTGAACAAGTTTTTATGATCTATGTAAGAGAAGCATCACCATCCAACGTGGCATTCTGCCTGCATTCTGGGCAATTTGCTTGTTGTCAGCTTAGATATTTAGGAAGTAGAAATAAGTGAAAATACTAGTTGTCATCTTTTTCTTCTTGAAGTTTCAAAATTTGTTTACGAGCAATATAATTGTTTAAGTTAGATCATGTATGTACCTAATCTGCTGATTAATAGTATTTTTGCTCATTTTTTGCTATTATTTTTCAGTTATCAATGATTCAGATTCAGATTCAGATTCATTTATTCCAGTAAGATACACTAAGTACACTTGGAAAAGTCACATTACATAGGTACATAATTAGAAACAAAATTAAATAGTAGATACCTTTTCAATGTAGAAATTAAAATTATCAGCAAGGGCATCGTCAAGTTTATAATAAGATTTTTCTAATAATAATTTACGTACTATATTCCTAAAAGTAGGATTATCCATATTACGTACTTCTAGAGGCAACTTATTAAACAATTTTATACTTAAACATACAAAACTCTTTCCCATTTTGGTAAGTCTATGTGTGTGTAGACAAATATTATTTTTGTTTCTGGTATTATGATTATGGATGTCACAGTTCATTTCAAATTCGTTTATATTGAGCTTAATATACATAAGATTCTGAAAGATATATTCTCCGGTCAAGGTCATTATTTGTAGATCATTAAATTTAAGTCTGCATGACTCTAGTTTTTTCATTTGCAGAATAGAACGTATTGCTCTCTTCTGCAAAATGAAAATTCTATTAACATGCGAAGAGTTTCCCCAAGCTAGGATCCCGTAAGTCATTATGGAATGAAAATATGCGTGATATACAGTTTTTGCAGTTATTATATCACTAAGAGCCCTCATAGTTTTAATTGCATAAACAGCTGATTTTAATCTCTTGGCTAGAGTATCAATATGCTTGTCCCAAATAAGTTTACTGTCAATGTCAATACCTAAAAACTTGATTGTGCTAACAGTTGACATTGAATACTTGTCTATAGTCCATTTCATAAATTCATTATTAACTACATTTCTTCCCAGAAAGAAACTTACAATATTAGTTTTCTCAACATTAAGAAGTAAATTATTAACATTAAACCAATCCATCAAAGTTGTCATTATCTTATCTAATTTTAAAGCTACATTTTTTTTACAATTGTCACTAACCACTACCGTAGTATCATCAGCGAACAGAACAATATCTTTGTCATTTTCTAGACACACTACAATATCATTGATATAAATAAGAAATAAAAGAGGTCCTAGAATGGATCCTTGTGGTACTCCCATCGCTATATCATTGGCTTTTGATCTGTGTCCATTATTTTCCACAATTTGTTTTCGGTTTTTTAAATAAGACTCCAGAATAGAAAGTTCTCTGTCTCTTATACCGTAGTGTTCTAGTTTTGACAAAAGAATTCTGTGAGACACGCAATCAAAAGCCTTTGATAGGTCACAAAAAAGTCCATAAGTGTTCTTTCGGCTATCTAAATCCCATAGGATTTTCTCTATCAAAGAATGTATTGCCTGACTTGTGTTTTTGTTTCTCTGAAAGCCAAATTGTCTCTTATTTAAGATTTTATTAGATTCTATAAATTCGTATAACTCATTCGCGATATATTTTTCAAATATTTTACTAAAGACGGGTAGCAAAGAGATAGGTCTATAGTTATTAGCTACGGAATGACTTCCTTTCTTGTACAGAGGAATAACTTTTGCAAATTTAAGTACGTCGGGAAAATTACCACTACTAATAGATTCATTAATCACAGTAGCCAAAGGGCTAGCTATTTCATTTTTAACCTTCTTTAATAGAAAAATGGACACGTCCCAGAGATCACAAGAACGTTTACAGTTTAATTGATTAATGATTTTAATGACACATTCCGGAGTAATATAATTAAGTACAAAAGAGTCTACATTAAACGGTCTAAAAGAATTTACATAATTCATAGATTGGTCCTCAGAATTCTTTAAATCTACAGTTAAATCTATCGCTATTTTAGTAAAAAAGTCATTGAAATGATTCGCAATGTCAGAAGGTGTTGTGAGAATTTCATTATTAAAACCTGTTATACTTTTAATTGATTGTGCTTTTGTGGAACACTTTCCAGTTTCTGTCTTAATCAAATTCCATGTAGATTTTATAACGTTTTTAGAAGAAATAATTTTATTCCTGATGCTTATTCTCTTTGCCATAAGACAACATTTCTTAAAGATTTTACTATAACTACTAATATAAGTTCTAACATTAACGTCATTAGTCACAGATAAAAGGTAATAAAGATTCTTTAAATTGTTTTGTGACACTTTAAGTCCCACTGTTGCCCAGTCATTAAAGGACTTATTGATCTTTCTTTGTTTTGATTTCACTGGTACAGTTCCATTGAGTACTCTTAAAAATAGCTCAAAAAATTCATTAAAATTAGATATATTAAAATTCAGAAATTCATCATTTAAATTATGTTTCAGAAGCTCGATAGCTTCGTCGTTTAATATTCTTTTATTTACAAAACATACATCAGATTTCCTATTAATAGAGTCGTTAGAATAATTAATCGTGATATATTGTGCAAAATGATCTGACTTTATACCCATAATAACCTCAGCATTTAAAACTTTTACATTCGTGAAAATATTATCTATACATGAATGTGTGTCACTTGTTAGCCTCGTTATATCAAAAATCTGTCTTTTCAAACCATAACATTCTAATAGATCTACGAGTGACACACTTTGGCTAGTGCTTGGTTCGCCATACATCGAGAAATGTACATTGAAGTCACCACATATTACAATGTCTTTATTAATTTTGTTTTTATTTGTAAGTGCTTCAAGACACAATTCTAGTTTACTTAAAAATACAGCTAGATTTAGATCAACGCAAGGCGATCTGTAAACTACAGCGATAATCAGCTCATGCGTCTCGATGCAGCTGATTTCAAACTCTTTTTCTGCATAAATGTTACATATATCAGATCTACTTTTAGCTTTAATATCTTTATTGACTATTATAGCAGTTCCACCCCTTTTATACAACTTTCTACAACTAGCACTAACTATCACATGATTTTCAAGCATATACCCATTAATCTCCTCTTCTTTTAACCATGTCTCCGTTATACAATAAATGTCAATATCTTCTTCTTCTAATAGTAGATTCAGGAGCAGCTTTTTGTCTAGAACTCCTTGAACATTTTGGTGACACACCTTTAGACTTTTGTAGGTGTGTAGAGACTTCTTTACGTCAACTCTATAAGGAGCTCTGGTTGCTGAAAATTCCCTTTAGATAGGTTGTTCTCAGCGGCCTTTGTAGATTGATTACACTTTATAAACTGAAGTGGACTAGTAATTTGATATTTTTTGACTGCGTAGTTGATTCTCCAAGCTATTGATTGTGTTATCTTCCTTGGATTCTTCCAGTCAAGTAATGAATTTAGGTCTAGGTATTTAACATTTTCATTCACTACAGCTATGTGATAAAGTTTATTATTGATTTCATATATTTTTGAGTCATTGTAGCCATTATACTTCATCGAACAGACTATAAGTTTACATTTCCTTTGGTATAAGATTTTTTTCTGCAGTAGTGCTGGGTAGTTTTCACATTCCTTTGCATTGTACTCATTAAAGTCACTTAAAAGTAAGATAGCTGTATCGTTCTCTTGTAAAAGTTTGCTATCTCTTTCAAATTTATCTAATATTGTTTGAATTTTCGCGTTCGGCATACAGTTATTGATAATTTTCCCACTTCCATCCATATTATTATACAATGTGCTTCCTAGATTCCTCGCATGTGAATCCGAAAATATCAAGATATTGTCACATTTTATGTTGTTATTGGAAACTTTTCCATTTGTTGTATTTGTGTGTCCTGCAACTGCAAGTTCATTCGTATATTTATCGTTTGAATTGTTTTCGTCTTTGTGCTCATTTCTGTTGTTTATTTCTTCTGTATATTTCATACTGTCGTTCTTTTCAGGTTGTTTTTCGTAGCGTGCTATAATATTTTCAAGCTCTTTGAATTTAGTCTCTAATATCAATACCGAAGTCTGTATTCTGTTGTCTTGTTGCATTTCCATTTCATATTTTTTAATTATTTTAAGAAACCTTTCACATTGGTTTTGTAGGTCTCTAATTGTTATATTTCGCAGACTTATTTGTTTTTCCATTAACATTTTCGTCGCTCTAAGACTGGTACATTTTTGAGTAATTTTTTTCACTGCGGTATTTACATTTCTTATTCGTCTTGATTTAGCCTTTGTTTTACGCGGTTTGACCGAAATGAATGTTTTCACTCTTGTGTCATTCTTAGAGAGTACCTCCAAATATTTTATTTGCAGATCGTCATATTTTTCTTGTAATTGTGCCATTTTCAGTTCTTTTTGTAATATTTGTTTAGTTTCTAATTCATTTTCCAGTTCGTTATAATCATTTTGAAGTAGTTGGTAGCGTTCTGTAAAACTTTGGATTATGTCGTTCGAACTACATAGCTTGTGCTCAAATTCGTTCAGGTTTTTTTTTAGATATGTATTATCCCTTAAAACTCTTTCAAATTCTTTTACATTTTGTTCTTGTTCGCATAATAATGTCTGACTTAAACACTTTTCTTTTTCCAAGTCTTTTTTTAGGTTTGTTATGGTTTGCGCATAACGCTGTAACTGGTCGTTTATATTCTCGTTGCTCACTGGGATATCCTTATTTAAAATTTTCCTTTTCGCACGAGTATTCATCATAAATTTTATTGTTGATAATTTCAGCAACAAAAAATAAACAAAAACAAAACTTTACAAAAATTCCTATTTTTCATAGGTTCGAGTCAGCGACCATGAGATCGCGCCTTGCACTCTCAACGCAACCAACTGAGCTATCGGTGCTACTTGTTGTACGGTCGAAATTACAGATATACTCTTGTCTGTAAGAAAACGTTGGACGATTCAGTATTTATTATTTTCGTACACCGTCATTGTAACAGAAATTAGGTGCAATCACTTTTCTTCCGTAAATAGTTAATTATTGTAAATAACACAGAATATTTGTCTTTATAATAGTTCAGTATGTTAAGAAAACTTTGCTTTTAAATCACTTGGATTGAGAAATGATTTATGTTTATAAGATTTTGTCACAGATGTCTCACTAAACAATTTCATGAAAATCACACGTAATTGATCTTTTTAGCACTAGATAACATTTGTGCACGGCAATCAATGTACCAAGAACGATATTTACTTGTTTGTAAGCACTTTTATGCCTATTTACTATTTATAAAGATAAAAGTTTCGAGAGCTCTTGTTTACTTTAGCGGACCACCCGCAGGAAAAAAGTACACTGATGTACACTGATGACGTTAGCGTTTTAAGAAACTTCTGCATTTATAAAATAAGAAAATTAAATTGAACTGTACCAAATGCCTAGTAATAATAATTTAAGGTAGCTTTAGCTTTCATAGGAAATTTCGGATTATTATGTTTCTAATCTATTGTTTACCTTAAGAGTAGAAATGTGTGAAGTCTTGAAGGACATACGGCCTCTAACCAGTATTGGGTATGTATTTATATGTGCCGTATCTATGTGTAGCTAGAAAAAATACTTGTCAGAATCACGCAACATCATTTAGCCACAAAATTACAAAGTTTTGTGTTATTTATGGGTACCAGATTACAGATAACCATTGAGACCAAGACAAGAAAAACTACTTTAATCCTGTTGATTATAATCATTTAGGGTATGAATCTTAAGCTACTCTGTTGATTATATATTATCTAGAATTCAAAATCCCTTAGTCTACCACCTCCTTAACAGGACATTTATTTAATTGTAACACGTACAGATTTACGATGCATTCGAAATCGGTTATCTTGTATCTGTCCAGTGATGATTTGTTTTTGTTCGGGTTATAATGTATGGGAACTAGTCTATCGGATGGCTAGTCCAGTCAGAATATATTATTATCTGATGCTTTGATAACATGTACAGATGTTACTTATTTCTAAGGGGTCACAGTTTTTGATTAATCCATCTGGCAATAGAGGTGTTTATGGTCACACCCTCTAATTTGGAAGAGATTCGTTCACTAGTGTACATATTAATTCTAAGATACCTGAAGGAAATTTACCTTAGGAACTATAAAACTAAATTAGTGCAAAATTAAAACGCATTTCTTTCTCTCTTTTCCTATTCTTTTTAGGTAAACGCTTTTGTCATTGCAAACGAAAAATTTACTGTGGATTATTGACAAAGGAATAATTGTTGATGTGCTACAGATTTATAAATATATTTACAATAAGAACAAACCTTTCTTAGTTTTATTTTAATGTACACTAAATATACAGGGAATCTGTCGCTCAGCGACCATATCACCTTATAAAAATAAATTATATTGATAAATTTTTTCAAGCTCTACGACTCAATTGTACTAAAGCATCCTACGAAGTGAGTGAATCCGCGGGCTAGTAAAATACGTAAATCATTTAAAATATTGTGTTATTTAAAAATCTATGTGCGGCATCAATCGCTAATAATTTGGCGGATCGGTCTCGGAACGCGCCCGATCAATCATCTTTTGGGGAAACGACTCAATCGTGCGATAAAAAACACGAAAACGTTAAAATGACAATATGACAGTAATTGACTGTGGATTATTGATAGGGATAGGGATAGGGATAGGGATTGAGGGCTTACCATTAAATAAATCTATTAAACCAAAACCGATGTTGCTTCATTGGATTTATTTTATTTGGTTGTATTTCTGTGCGGTCGGAATTTCAATGTAAAGTAGTAAGTAACCCTATAATTGGTGCACCAATAGTATGTACCTACAAATATGTATTCCATAAATAAGTTGCAGAATAAGCAAAATTTTACGAACTGAGTGCCTTTATAGTACCTACATATTTATATTATAAATAAATAAATAAAAAAAAAAAATTATTTAGTCAAAGCTACTTATGGAGTCCACAGGTGATCGGAGTGATGGCTTCTATTTCGGGCCTTGAATTAGCATCACCATCCAACGTGGCATTCTGCCTGCATTCTGGGCAATTTGCTTGCTGGTGACAGCCTAGATTTTTATGAAATAGATATAAGTGAAAATACTAATTGTAATCGTTTTATCCTATTAATTAGTATAATTTTAAAAAGATATTACCAAAGTACAAAACTGACAGCAATCAAGGTGATGGTACCTACATTTCCTGCGACATCAGTCCATTCAAATTAAAACAATACCCAGTAGGAGTGAGTGCACGTAATATATCTTCATAAGCTCTGCTCTAATTAATACATCTGTAACAGTACCCGCATGGGGCGTGACAATTACCATTGTCATCGACTGTTTAGGCGTGAGATGACGGCCCCCTGCTGGAAACGTGGTGCCACTGCTAAAACGCAAAGAGATTGTCGTGTTGCTACTCTAAAACCTGTAAAACGTCAATTACTATTAATATGTATTTTTTAGGTGTGAGATAATGGTGATCTGTTGACCAGGTTGCGCCAATGCTAAATGATAACCAGGGAATATGAAGGGTACCGCCACTTCCTCAGATTTCAATAATTTTACTTCCTAGAGCTAACAAAATAAGCAGTTACACAAGTTTTACCGCAGTTAGACAAGTCAAATTTATATTCGATGCTGAAATCACATAACAACGTGAATTATTGTAACACAGTCTCGTTTTGGATCGACTTTTGTCTTCATTTATGAATTATTTCACAAATTTTATCATGGCAATTTAGAAGAAACTTATTCATTCTTGCTTTGATCACACTCGTTTTACTTACAATAACAAAGCAAATAATTCCTTAAAAACTGAATTAGCTTCAGTAACTGTCAAGTGAAGTGTAAGTACTTTTGTAAGAGGTTGCACCACCTCTAGCTAGGTATAATAGAGAAGAGTCGAAAATCACATGATTTGGTGGGAATTTAATAAACTAATGAAGTTGATATGATATTTATTGTCGTGATGTTATGTAGATATGAATCGGCCCCTTTTCATTTTAGAAAATATTCATTCATTTGGCTCTAAAGTAGGACGAGTTATTTAGTCGGTAAAAAAACAAAAGAAAGCGTATAAATCGAACGACTATTTGATCAACTACAAACAAATGAATTAATGACCTATTGTTTTCGAAAAAAGAACACGCGTTCGAAGTTTGAAGTTGACATTCGTAATGGCCTCGTGCGCACGCTTCTGCCACAGAATAAATGAGTACTCAGTTCTTCAGTTAAGTCACAGAATAATAAAAACGCAGTAGATGAAGTGGCACAGAATAATAACAACTCAGTAGGCGAACTGAAGATCAAAGGAGCGGCACTGCGCGTTGACAAGGCGACGACAATGCCATAGAGTAAATGGGCCAGAAGTGTTGACATACTTGTTTTGTTTTAAATGAAGTGCGTTCTGGAATAAAAGAGATGGTGGCAATACGTGCAGCAGAATAAAAACAGTGGGTAATTGAAGGAGCATTTTTGTTTAAAAGGTTTGTAAACGAAATATTAATGATAACATTTTGCTAATTTAAAATTATAAGCGAAATATTGATAAAACGGAGGATATGAGATATAACTATAACAACAATGCCAAATATTTCCACGTAAAATGACGGCTGGAATTAAAAATGATTCAATAATGTAAATTTATTACGACACTACATAAATTGTATTGTGTATTGTATGATAAGTAAGCACAGTGAACCCAAATACCTTAGATACTTATCTTAAAAGAATCAATGACTAAGATATTAGGAATTACAGTTAAAAGACAAGCATTGACACTGCTATTTCCAAAATATATAAATTTGTTGACTAAGCAAAGTTTCTTTTTTTCTTATAAGTCTCCTCTTATTATAAATTTGTGCTTTGAAGTTATTGTTTCAGCCTGAAGAGCCCGTACAGGACAAAGGTGTCAATTTTTAATACATCTATACAACCATTACTAATTTATGATGAAGTAAGGTTTGGTTGTTTGTGTGGATTAATTAGGCTACGAAACTACTGGACCTGTTTAAAATAATATTTCATTATTAAAATCCTACATTATCCCTGATGAACATAGGCTTTAGAATATTCTCTTAAAAAGTTAGAGATCCGTATGAACTCTTCATTAATGTAACTCAACGTGTACAGTGCGCGTCACTAAATTACTAGGTACTTAATTCTGACGCGCACTGTACATACACGAGGTTGTGTGTAAAAATTATAGCTTTTGAAGTCTTTGTCAAATAACCGTGCGAAGCAGGGGCGGACTAGGAGCTAATAAATAATGAGTAAAGATTCTTACGTATCAGAGCTAAAAAAGTACTAACCATTTGGTCTTACGTATCAGAGAAAATAATTTGGCTACACTAAAATAATATTGTAACATATTATTGATAATTGTCTCGCTAGAACACAATGTCCTGTCTACATCTGTGAACTCTCTACTGACCACCGCCGTCGTGATACGTGGCGGAAACTCGCCTGTCATTTTATTGAAATGTGGCCGTTTTGAGGAAACTATCCATAACCGTTAGGAACTCGCCTTCAAACGTTTCGGTGAATTCAATAGTTTCTAACAACAAACAGCGTTCTGGTCGTTTTCTTTATCAAAAATATCTATCTATGTAATGTATTGCATTATGTATATCAGTCATCTAGTACCCATAACACAAGCATTGCTTAGCTTGGGGCTAGGTGATGTTGTGTGGATTGTCCAGGATTATTTATTTATTTGATATCGAGCTACATTATTAAGCAAAGATACTTTTTGAATAAGAATATGTGTTAGGTACTTTTTTCCACATAATCTTTAATCTAGGGGTTAAAGAATGATTAAGTTGGATTGCCAATCATATTTGATTTTAGAGCTTAAAACTCAAAAATTGTTTGTGTCCTAAAACAACAATGGTTATCCCTTAACGAGGTTACGAATTTGTGAAACTGCGATAGATTTATAGCAAAATACTTGCCTACCTTGTGGATCAGGCATACAACGAGGAACTTGGTCTCCAACGGAAGACTTTTTATTAATATTAAATAAATAATAAATTAAATACATCATACAGGACAATTCAAACATCATTATCTAGCCCCAAGCTAAGCAGAGGTTGTGTTATGGATACTAGAGAGTAGCCCAAAAGCTCTAAAAATAAGACAAACTGAGTCAAAGTCTGATTACATCCTTGCAACATCAGATCTTACCCTTTTCACCCTCAATTTACTCATCCCCTGAGACGCAGTAAGAGGTTCCTGAATATTTGTAAAGGACCAGTTTCAGCAAATAGATGCATTGTCCTGGGCTCTAATGTGTGTTTAATGTATTAATAAGTCAAAGGATTAGGGTTCGGTGCTACTGTGGGATACTGTTGGATGTTTGTTTATATTATTGATCTCTGTACTAACGTAACCAGTTAAATATAATTTATACCTGGTTGAAATATTTTTGGTATAATTATTTTTACGACTTCTTTTTTGTGCTGAAGTCTTTTGAAGGCTTTTGAAGTCTATTGACAAACTTAGAGGTAATTCTAGATTTTAAAGGGAATAAATATGTGATTCTGCGATTGAGATTGAAAGATTTATAAAATAAAAGTAAATTCAAAACTCAAAAAAACAGTCAAAAAGGCTTACCTACTTAAATTTAAATTATTACCGTTTCAGTATCTAATCTCTTTATGTAAGAAATGTAATATTAAAATCGCGGCAATAGGCTGCTTAAAGATTTGTTTTCTATGCAACCTTAATAAAATAGTAAGACCAATTTTTTATGCGACCATTCGAAAGAGGGTTTTACTATTGAGGATCAAAGATCATCGCTGACACTCGGAACACAACCTCATACAAGTGTTAATCCTCCAAAACTGCTGTCTAACTAAAACTCCGGTTAGTGTTTAATCAGTTAAATCATATTGACATAGGATTTCAATTAATGTCGTACTAACACGTTATTGTGCGAGTTGGGTAAGTATAATGAGTGGGTAACACCAGCTGTGGATACGTTATAGATCGAGATATAGATCGTTAAATAAGTAAGTACTAGGAAGATTAGAGTTTAAGGGGAAATAATATCTGTATTGAATAAATAGTGCTAGACCATCTACAAGTTATATCTAGCCCCTAGCTAAGAAGAGCTTGGAAGGATGTATGTACTATTTTTAAGATTTTAAATTCAATACCTTTATTAAATTCAATAAAGTAAACATTGTATTTTGTAGGTAGTTTATAGGTATCTGTTGTATTTTTGTCTCCTGAAAGTCTGTTAACCTTCTGTTTTTATTTCTTTTATTTTAAGATTTTATCCTTTATTTTAATATTAGTTGTTTTTTTAAGTTGCCAATTTATATCTAGAATAGAAAAGAGTAAGAAATTTATTTATAGCTCAAAAAATATCTGTCTCTCTCTTAGTCATCTGTGAATGTTCTATCTGTCTTATATCAGTTTAAGAGATTGAATTTAAGTATTCGATATACTTAAATTTTTATATTTATTTATTAATTAAATTTATTTATTCAATATAATCTTGAAAGTTTTCCAGGATGGGCACGACATTCAGCAATGAAGAATACGACAAAGAAGAAGAAGAGAAGACTCTTTCACGCCTAAATACTGAACGGATCTTCATGAAATTTTGTAAGTAGGTAAGCATCATCCCGGGGATGGACAAAGGCTACTTGGAAATCGCGTGCAAAGCCGGGAGCAAAAGAAAAGAACCATAATAAGAACGAAGATTTTTTTATAAAACCACCCACCCACAACCAAAGCCGCTTCACAACAAAGTAAAGTTTAATGAGTAGGCGTGACTTCAAAACTTTCGCACCAAAACGTGTAAAATTTTTTGTTTTAATGTTTCGTTCAAAAATGGCTTTTGGAAAAAATATAACAATAGAAATGGACGGTCCTCAATAACAAAGGAATCATCCGCAACGAATTGATTACTATGCCAAAGATGTAATATTTCAGAAAAAAAATTTTTGAAAGTAGCGCCTTGTCGAAATCAGTCGGTTATTTCACTTCTATGTATATACTAGCCAAACTAGATGACATATTTTTGTAAACAAACCATGATAATATAATAAAACTAAAATTCAATTGCTTGGTTTCAGATTATAAGGAATATTTATTGAAGTAAAGATCTCAAATCTACAGACAAGTAATTTAAATTGTTAATTAAAAGACGCGTCAACAGAGTGAATGTTTGGTCAAATATTGATGGTTTATTTCTAAACATTGTACATTTAATTTGGCTGGAATATAGGTAGACAATAGAAATAATAATACAATGAGGCGAATTGTTTTGTGTTTTTTACTTCTTCTTGACAAAACTTCTGAACGGATTTGGCTGAAATAACCACCGTTATCTAGACCTAAGCAGAGCTTGTGTTTTATGTGCTAGATAAATGATTACTTTATAAATTAAATAGATAAATATTTCTTTTATTATTAAAAGTACGGAACACCCAGAACTGAGCCAGTCCGGAAATCAGCAAATCGTACATACATTATTCTCAAGGCGGGAATCGAACCGGCAACAGCCTCCGCCTTAGCCGGACCTATACACTGCGTCACAGAATCATCTCGAATAGTGCTGAGATGTAGTCTATACTAATATTATATATAAAGAGGAAAGATTTGATTGTTTGTCCTAAACTACGGGACCGATTTGAACAATTCTTTCACCAAATATCCCAAATATTGTAAATAAAAGAATCCTAAATTTTCCATGATGAAAATTGGTTATAGAATATTTACAATAAAATTAGGGATCCGCATGAAAATTTTATTTTTGTTAAATACCCGTGCGAAGCCGGGGCGGACAGCTAGTTCTACATAATAGGACTAACATATTTATCCGGAAACAACGGAACGAAGTTAGTATCGTAAATAATTAATTCCTTGTCCGTCCGTAACCATTACCAGAGTACAAGGAATGCCATGTCACAGATTAATCCAACTGGTATCTTGTATATAAACTATTTATATTTGTTTATTTATTTTGTACAGGAAACGTTTATTGATTGCTGTTGTTGACCGTATTTGAATTGTAGAACGAGAGAAGACGAATGTTACATGTATTGTATGGATAGCCCATGTTGTAGAAACAAATCTTGTTGAGAGAAACCTTCTTGAATAATAAATAAATAAAAAAAACCTTGATTACCTTACATTTAATAAATTAATACACTGGACAAACAAATTTTGAGACGGTAATGATATCGTAGCCTCATAGAAAACAGAGCTTGTGCCTACATTCATAATTCTATAAAGTTGTATAAATAGTTAAGAAATATTTAAAATAAGTTTAGTATTAACACCACCATCCTATCATCATTATTTCGCCTTGATAGATTGGAAGAAAACGCTATAAGCGGTTAGGCCACCAAACTCCATTGCCTTTGTATAGGATAAGCCAAATTAAGTACCCAATATTTCTTGGTTTTTATAAGGCTACGAAATAAATATTATTTATCTAATTCTATCCTTTGAAAATAATTTTGTCTGTCAAGTACCTATTTAACTTATTCTTACCATAACGGCTGAACGCAATAATATAAAACTTGGTAAAGTTATAGATTTTTATCCCAGGAAATTCTAGCAAAGAAAGTAAGCTCGGACTACAGTATTAAACTTTTACCAAGTATTTGAAGGTATAATTTCTGTCATCAAAATAATTAAATAAATCTGCTATCATTCCTCAAAATGTCTACCTCGGTGCCAAACCTTACGCCGTAAACACCCATTATCGATCATTTAGCGCAATCATTAAAAGAAAATGTGTTTTAAATGAATGCGATTCAAAATAAATTACATTCAAAATAAATGTGTTTTGTCCAAAAGTGGGCTTGTTAATTAAAAATGTCAATCAGTCGTATCCCGTGTGAGACAAAGACGAAAAATGCAGATGGGTTGGGTTGCATACTGTAGGTAACATTTTTTGGTAAATTTTTTTAAACTTTCACGATTTGTTGACATATTAAAGAATATTTATCGGGTAATTATCGCGTACGTAACTTTTGTTTTTATTGTTTTTTTTATTGTATAATATTTTATCCGTGACCACGATCGCTGCAACGCGATGGAAACGTAGGGGAAAATAAAATAAAAACAAAAGGTACGCGATAAATACCCGATAAATATTCTTTACTATTTTTTGGTTCACCCTGTTTAAATGAGGCTGTCTTTTTCCTCACTGCTGACGAAAAAGTTTTCTTGTCCATGATGCATGCTAGTAAGAGTGGTGATGAGCTGAGACAAAAATCTGAGTTAGGGACCCATTTCAACCTATCTTATACACCTATAAGTTACGTCTTACTCAATTCTATTACTAGTCTCGTATTATTACTCTCTTTAGATTTGTTTATTAAAATAAGTTTATTTTTCTTATTCTTGTCTCGTCTTAAAACTGTGCCAAGACGCGCCTTGGTCCAAGTTTCGGCAAGCGGTGCGCTGTCTTAACGGAGACTAAGTGTAGTGCCCAAGTGTGTGCGCAAGCACTGGTACACCTCTATTCCTCCACACTCATATTCCGATGACACGGCAGACCGACACACCCAGTGTGCAACGGCTTAGCTAGCTTTCACAGCACTGTCTGATATACCTTTATAATAATGAATTGTATACAATTTGACTTGTCTAAGTGCTTATTTTGTCAGCATAAAGAAACAAAGTTATGAAGAAATCTGAATCTGACTTTGAACTTATAAAACCAATAAATAATTAATGTTAATAATAATATAATTAATTTTATGTTTTAAATAAATAATAATAATTTAATGTTTTATTATGTAATTAATTAATTTTATGTTTTATTATGTTCCGTGACGTCACTGAACTGCTCTGTCGGAAGACCAGCGTTAGTTGTAACATGTTACAACTATCTCATGCTGAGTGAGATAGAGACCGTTTTGTGACTCAATGCAAAAACTAGTAGCTTTGTGTTTTATTTTTTAATCAGTCTGTTTTGTTTTTGTTAATTGAGTTGCAAATAAAATATTCTCATTCTCATTCATTCATAATTTGGTAGAACTATTAATACTTTCCGTTCTGTTTCTCACAAACTCTTCACTCTTTGAAATCCCCAAAACTTAACGATGGAAACAAATAAATCGTCAAATTAAACCTCTTTAAAGTTAACAGCTTCACAGCTACTCGTTAATGAGACAACGGGTTTATAGTTATTTCCGTTTTATTTATTGCAACCTGAATTTACATACGGTTTTACTCTGAATAGCGATAAAATTTCTTAACAAACTTAGTGAAACTATCTATCAAATGCACCCCGTAAACACACGTAGATTTTAGGTTCTTAATTGCAAAAACTTTATTTCTTTAGGCTTATAAATGAACCTTTAGACAAGTCAGATAACATACAATAAAATTATAATAAAATAAGAAAAAAAGTGTCATTGATTTTCTTTTCACTTAAATTTGTACGCAAAGTTAAATCAGAAAATCAATTATAGAGGAGACAATTCTTTATTCTTTATTTTACACGCATCATAAAATAGAATGAACTTAACTAAAAGGGTATGTACATATGCGAGCTTAACCCTGAAGAGAGTTTTCTTCCAGCAAACCTAAGATTTATAGGAGAGGTGATGGAGGAAGTGTACAAAGAATGAGTCGGAATGACAATGGAAATGACGAGCAAGTAAGTCTTTGACTCATCTCATCAGCATACCTTCCACTCCACCACAATGACCTTAGATTGGATCACCACGCAGGTGGATTGGTGATCCCAGTAAGGTGTTAATAAATATCAACCAAGCTTTACGGGACTCTGATTTTTATTTGATGCTTATGTAAAACTAGGTAATCAATTATATTCAAAGAAAACAGAAAATCAATTTACTGTAATGGCATTTTGACAAGCAAAATCTCGAAACGCCATAAAACTCCAATGAATACGAAGTCGGTGGCCTATCATAAAGATGCTTAACGATAAAGATCAAATTTTGAAATTACGGAGTCATCAACGATACGCAGTCTATAATGGTCGTATAGATGACGTTTATTTGGAACATAAAATAAAATAATTAATCTTTGATAAATTATTTGCGTTATGAAAATAGTCAGCTTTAGCTTTAGGGTGTAGCTTTTTTGACAAATGATGTACAAAAATAGTACTGGAGGCTGTGTTTGGTTTTTGGTGGTATTGAGTCGTTGTCGCGATGACGTATAGACTCGATATTACCGAGAAACCAAACTCAGGCTTCAGCTCAGGTATCCAACGATAGATAAAATTTTAGAGCTTAGATGGAAGCTTCTTACTTCATCGCATTCATACTACTGATAAATAGAACTAGTAATGCAGGGTTGAATTTGTAATGTGTGTGCCGCAGGAGGCGGCCGCCCTCGTGTATCAAACGAAATTACGCCAATTTCTTTTTTATTAAAGAATAAGGATAAAATGGGTTCAACTTTTAATTGAAAAAGAAAAAAACTATAGTACAGTGAAATAATCAAAATAGAACTAAATACTTAACTAGTAACTAATAAATAACACAAAAGTCGTTTTTTGGAAAAATAGTGTGATGCTAACAGCAGAAGTTTCTTCTGAAATATGAGACAAGTAGGCAATAAACAATAAAAAAGAAAAAGTAAACAATTCCCAAAGTGCACAATCTTGCTAAAACAAGAAAAAACGTCCCAAAATAAAGATTGATGTGAAATCAATCGCGCCCCACAGATAAAGGCAAGCGTCCACACAATCAATTTTAATCTGAGAACTTTGCACGTGCTCTACCTTCTCTTTCCCTCCCAGTATAAAATACCACGTTAGAAAGAGAAAGAAGTATTAGGTATTTTGATGTTACCAACGATGACGCTCGGCCTACTTACGGAATTAAATACTAAGGAAGATTGAGGGATCCTATCTACTAAGACAATGATGTTAGCAAAAACACTGATGGATATTGGTGAAGAAAACTTAAGGGATGACTCGGAGTTTTTTGAAAAGGTTAGTTCAGTGCACGATACACGGTTAAGATTTTTCATATCCTAAAGTATATACATTTTTTAAGTTCCGTTTATGTTAGATTATCTAGCGATCAGTCTTTAATTAATTTAAGTAAATGAACTGAATTCAGGTATTCGTGTAAGGATAAGTTACCACCTGTATCGGTCCTCAGCTCATTCACATTACCGCTGTTTAACTTTGTCTATGTGCTTATTTGTAAGCCTAAAGAAATAAAGTTATTGAATCTGAATCTGTCATTTCCCATAGCTCTCGTTATGACCAAGAGATACCTTTGAGCGCTACCATCGTAGACCCTACTTTATTCAAATCTCTTCTTTTGTTGTAATCTTTGTAATACGTGGCTTTGATATATTCTTGTGTATCTTTGACCTTTTGACCGTTGTCTTCAGATGAATGGCTGAAAGGTTTCATCCTTGGTCCTTTTCTTCCAGCATATTTGAAGATTACTGATCATATTCAGCGAAATACAACCACAATTATACGAAGCATCTCGTTTGAAGAAATAAGTATCCTGTAATAAAGCATAATTTGTAATATATGTATATGTATATGCATAAATGAACACCCTTCAAGGATAAAAGTATTGAATTGAAAATCAACACTTTTAACTAAATATCACCACTTTATTATGAAACCATAATAAAATCGTGATATTGATGATGAAACTAAGCGAAGATATTTGTCTCACAAGTAACCAATGAATGCTATGAAGCCTTTTTATTACTAACTAGAGTGCATTGTCTAGTAACTAACACTACCAGCTTTTCCATCATCAGCTGTATCTCCCATACCGTACCACCTACCAAGAATCAGATATTACTAAGTAGCTGCCACATAGATTATGTGGGACTAATCTCGGTTATGACAAAACAGGATGCCGAGGTATCCACGTTATCTCGCCTGTGATGTCAGGCGACAGCGGCAATGTCGACTATCGACATTGTTGCGATAATAGGCTGTGAGTGAAGGGTTGAACACCTAGACTCAGGGTTTTATCGATAGTTATTAGAGTACGAACCTTCAGATTGCTATAGACAGGTAAGGTCTACATAAGAAAAGAACCTTTCAAAAATATTGCAATAGAGCTGAACTGTTGTTGATGGATGGAGGTGGCTCAGAACCGCTTATTTGTGCAGTCTTTTGGGGAATCAATGTCTAGTAGTCAAAGTGTGCAGGCAGGTGATGAGGATGAATAAGTTTGATACAGCAAGGGAGAAATCTTATATAAAGATAGGAATCTAACGCGAATGCTTAGAATAGATTATTATTATTACTATTATAACGGGTAATTTATCGTGTTTGTTTACTAATTTTTTTCGACTTTTTAACAGGTTTACACACTGTCGTGGTCACAGGATGATTGGTGTACTGGAGCTATCGCCTCTGCGAAGCGGGGGCAGTATTATTTGAAACTACCCTCACTTTAAATTGTACTTATAGTAATGTGTTCAGATCGCGTAATTTTTAAAATACACTCGAGAGCAATGAATCCGGGTCACTCAAAGAATCCAAAAAATCTCGGAAAGTAAGAATGCTAGGTTAATGCAATAAATTGTTCTCCGACGAATCAAAATTTATGCTCTACAAGCACGATGGAAGACACAGAGTGTATAGAAGACCAGGGGAAAGATTCAAGCAAGCATGCATCGAAGAAAAAGTAGCCTACGGTGGTGGGTCTGTACTTGTGTGGGCCGGAATTTCCTCTGAAAGTCGCACAGAGCTGGTGATCAAAGAAAACGGCTCTTTAACTAGCGTAAGATATGTGGAAGAAATCCTCAACGAACACGTTGGTCCATTTATGGTCAATTTGGGTGAGGATGCTATATTTATGCATGACAATGCCCGACCTCATACAGGTAGGATTGTGAATGACTACCTTCAAGAGATGAACATTACTTGTATGGAGTGGCCAGCGCGCAGCCCGGATATCAACCCGATCGAGCATGCTTGGGACGAGCTAGGGAGATGCGTAAAACAACGAAACCCTCCCCCAATCACGCTTCCTGAGCTCAAAATTGCTCTCACAGAGGAATGGGAGAACATTCCCCAAAATCGTATAAGGAACTTGGTGTACAGCATGCCAAACCGCGTAAACGCAGTAATGGAAGCACGAGGAGGTAATACGAAGTATTGAAATTTAAGAAAATCGTCATAAAGTTCAAAAATTTCATTTTTCCTATTTTTGTTTTAAGGAGAGATCAGCAGTTTTTTTTCATTATGTAATTTTGTGTAAATAAAATGTATGGTGACTCATATTTTTTTAACTATCATTTAAGGAGTATTAAATTGTCTATTAAATACAATTTATTGCATTAACCTAGCATTCTTACTTTCCGAGATTTTTTGGATTCTTTGAGTGACCCGGATTCATTGCTCTCGAGATTTGTTGCTCACAATAGTTTTAAAAGTTTATCTTTGGCTAGGTTGATTAGTTGATATCAAAAAAATGAATAAAACAAATGAAAATTTATAAATACTCATAGACAGTAAACTACTAGCCTACCTTTAGTACCTACCTACCTTATCCATTACATCAATAACAAACCGCAAATTGATTTTAAAACCATATCCATCTACTTACTCTAGTAGCATTAACGATACCGGAAGTACTTAGTTATGTTATGACTATGACGTTATGACCGTTCCAATTTGATCCGATATGATCTACAAATCGTTTCAATGACTTACGCCCCGATATCACGCATGTAACGCGCTACGATAGGCATAAACAACATTATTTACAGCTTAATAATCACGATAACCGTCTCGGTTGATATTATGATGGCAGATTTGAAAAAATTTAGTTTAGCTCATTAAACAGATTTTGTAAAATTTTATATATTTCATTCAACAACAAACAACATCAGCCTATTTTAGTCCACTGCTGGACAAAGGCCTCCCCTTATGAGCGCCACAGGCGGCATTATTTATCATTTGGGGGGTTAGCGCCCATAATCCCCACTCTGGGCATGCGGGTTGGGGATCGCAGTTCGGTGGAGTTGTTATGCAGAATTGTTATTTCATTCACAAAGAATCAGTCAATATACTAGAGCTGTCGTTGCCTTCCTCTTTCCAATATATTTAAAACCCGGACAATCTCTCTGTTTTAAATTCCTAGCTCACATTATCTGATGCACCTATGTAGGTACCACAGCATAAGCACATTCAATATTATTCAATGCGGAGCCGTATAATGAGGTACAAGCCACGGGCGTGGTAAGGCTTTGTGCTGAGTGATTGTGGTGTATTGGTTTAGTACAATATTTGTTCTGTCACGATTATTGATGATAATAATGGTGGAAGAGTATGTCGCTATTTATTATGGGTGGTTGTGGAAGGAATAAGATTTATAGGATGTTGTTCAATTTGTGGTTTTGGGCGCAGGACTTTGGTTTGTTCTTGTTAGGTACAAGACAAACAAAAGTCCTGGTAATGGAAATAAAGAAAAGAAAGAAAGAAAATCATTTATTTGGTTCACAAGAAAAAAACTTAAGAAGGTACAAAAAAATAAAACTTAAAATGAGTAAAAAATAGTCCTAAAGTTATTATTAGCCTACCAATAGCTTATGAACCAAAAGGTAAATAAAAAAAAATAATCATAATAATTTTCTGAAATATAAGTGTTCTTAGTCTGAGGCAATATGCGAGAAGCAAAGCTAATACACAAACATGTACAGTAATTTTGTTATGCTATAGTACCTATTATTAAAAGTTTATCCAATACCGAAATACTTCGACGGACTTATCTACAAAAACAAACCGTTTTGTGGACAAAAAACGGCTAAAGAATTATCGAGGCTCCATCAACCAATTAAAAATTAAAGGCAAACTTTCACCCCGTTTCTGAAGCAGCCGCTCAAAACCCGGGCAACTTCGGTAATTCACACCGATCAATCCAGAACTTCTATTAGTTTCATAACTTGGAAACTTATGAATATAGTGAAGTGAGAGTTTCAGGTCAAAAATTGGAATTCAGTCAACTCGCCAAAACAGCGATTACATTTATTATATTCTGTATCATGTAATCCTTCGACAAAGTTTTCGGTTTTCTATCTACTAAATTGAATTGATTCATCCATCATCATGATGATCATGTAACATCAAGGACTATCAATAGTCCTCGTTTGAGCGTTACATGTCCCTAGTCTCATTCTCAGGTGAGCAATCGGAGAGAGAGGACATAAACTTTAAATACATTAATAAATAAATAGCCTCACACCAATAGCTTTTGAAATATGTGAAAATAAAATTAAATATTTGCTCAGCAGCCTAATTTTTAACTGCAAAAGCCACCGGACCGGTATTTTATTACCTTTCGCAAATTTGTTTTATTACCCAATCGGTCGATAAGTTCTATAAACGGAACACTAAAATTGGAACTTAAAACCTGTAAAAAATTCACAACTCTTGGAAAGAAAACCAATGCAAACCAAAGGCTTCGGGCGTGAATTTTTTATGGTGTAGGGTGCCTGCCCCTTGGAAAAGCACCACCTTGCAAGGGAAAAGGCCAATAAACGTTCAACATTACAACCATGTTCGAAAAGCATAAGAACTCAAAAGGACTGTTTCATTTCGGAACCAATTTTGTTAAAATCTTGCGAGTGAAGATCTTTTTGTACAGTTTTCATTTTGGAAACAAAGGATGGCGCTTCTAAGTCCTTTATCCTTGTACAATACTGTCTTTTATACTTGCATTGTTTGATTTTCGTAGTATTTTGTTTGCATTAAAAGCTTTGTGTCGATGCCTGGGCTTTGAGTGCAAAGGACAGATGAAATTGGCGGCCTCTAGAGTCAAAGACCATGATTTACTTCACATCGTTGGCCACACCGGTCTGTAAGGACCAGTAGCTTAGTAGATATCTTTAAAAAAATATAATAACATAAAATATAATAACCAATTCTTGGTTTTGGAATCTGAGAAATCACAAACACTTGAGCCTTCTATGTCTTAAGACATGAAAGAAAATTAAGTTGATTCATCAATTTTAATTCTCTTTATGAGATTTTATGCCATTTGAGTGCATTTTGCCTTATGGCTCAGCGAGAAACTACTGGAATTAATTAATCTGTGCATCTGATAGAGGATAACCTATCAGATGCACAGTTTGGCTAAGCTGATCTAAATTGACCTCCCAAAAATTTTCTCACACCTCACATCACCTTAGCACAACCTACAATCAATCATTATTCTATGGTGCTAACAAAAGCCTCATCCACACTTTCATCGCTCCATGTCCACCAGCAAGGAACCATCTGTCGACTCTCAGGGGTCCGCCGTGTAAACCCGCCGTTAAAACTGCAATTGTACGGTGAGCTAGAAATACAGCCTGGAGCTACTAATTTGTAGGCTATAGTTCTATGGAAAATTGTATGGTTGGTGTATTAAATATTAATGACGCCGCGTTTGAAGAAATGAGTCAGGGTCGGTATTGTTTAACTTGGTTTTGAAGAAATGGATTTCTTTATTGACTGATGTCTAAGTTTGCTTGGATAAATCGCTTCTTTGTTTGTGTCAGGGCTTCTTTGTACTGTTGACCCGCTTAGGATGTCGTGACGTGACTCTTCAAAATTTTGGCTGTGCCCAATATGTACCATTCATGACAATTATTTTGTCAGCTGTGACCATCACCATATTTAATGACGAAAAGTCACTCATCACACCATCGACAGCTGGATTTCACCCTCTACATGGTAAAAAGCTCCCGATGTATATAATATGGTATCTATGTGATAAGTAAAAATATATCACGTATCCACAAGACTAATCACTAGTTCAAAGAGTCTCGATCATAAGTCGTAACCCAAGAAAGAATCTGTTTCGAAGCTTAACCATTTGTCCCGTAAGTATTTTATAAAAGCGCCAAGGTACTTAAAATCACTTTTGATCCATTCCACACCAATTTATGTTCAAAAACCATTTACTAAATGCGTCTTACAATGTTTCGATATCGGATCTCGTTATTTATTTTATCGTGAGATTATACAGTTCTACTCTTAAACTCAGGATTATAGAGAGTTTCCGTAGGAAATTATCTGTAAGATTTCAAATTGGACAAGAATCTGGTCTTACTTTTTTAATTAAGTACTTATGTCACAACTTCTGAACGAACTGAAATTTTGCATAGATGTCGGAACAAAAAATACGCTTATTATTCCATATACCTATTAATTCTAATGGGATAGAAACAATGTTTTAATATTTCAATAGAAACAATTTGAGGCGCGAGCAGAAAGAAATATTTCAATAAAAATCATCATAGTCTCGTTAATTACACAAAATAATAGATATCTTTACTCCGATGGCACGCGAAAAGTCTATAATATACCTATTGCTTTTTAAGCCGGGTTTCGACCGCGAGCGGGGCGGAGTCCTGAATGGCTATTCAAAACTCTGGTTATCTCCTATGACTAAACTGCAAACTTGTATTTCCACCAGCAAATAGTCGAGCGGAATGGACTGATCAAGCAGAAAGATGTAAAATAAACTCCCCTCTCTTCTGTCGCGTCTCATCTCGCATCTCTCATTTCTTGCTCATGACCATCTCGCGGGGAAAACTCACCTCTAAGGTATACCTATGTAGAACCTTATTAAGTAAAACCAGCAGTATTCATGTGATTTAAAATCCACCAAGAATTTATAAGTTATCTACAATAGTAGCATTTGGACCGGCTTGCAAATTGATTAGAGAATTATCGCCCCTATTACTACGTAGGAATGCGGTCGACGCAATAAAGTTTTTGTTGTTTACTTCAAATGCAATCAAAATGTGTTTAACAGTTGCTAAAAGGCCGACTCTGATTACAGAGTCGCAAATTATAGTGAGTTGTGTACTTAATCAAATTGTCGTTGAATAATTTTATTAATGAATTTATGTCAGTAGTGTATTATACGAGTTTAGGGCTAGATGCTTTGTAAGTTGTCCGAATTTTAGTGTCCGGTACTGTTATTCTAGTTTCTGCCCAACGCTATGCACGCGTTTTTCTGGAATAGTAGCTAAAGTAGAAAAGTAGCCTACACGTTTCGGAACGTAACTACATTATATCATGATTTCAGCCAGATCCGCTATGTAGGTAGTTTAGTCATGGCGAGGTATAAACAAACATACAAACTTCTCATTTACAAACCATATAATGAAGGTGATTAGAAGTACCTACTTGTGCGAAGAATGAAAATATAAGAGAGTAAATATAAGAGATTTGTTGACCCAGTTTATCTTAAAAAAAAAATACAATCAACTCAGAAACAAATTAGAACTAGTATTTACAATTGAAAAAATTGAGCTAACTGCAGATTGTTGTTCCATATCTATACCAATCAATCTTACTAGATCAATAACTACCATTTTAACACTGCAATTTCCTTAGACAACAGCTAAGTAGACCTAACTTTTCTTCGTATTAACTGTTTCCAATATCATTGTCCACAAATTCTCTCGAGCCATAAATATGGATAAGTTTCCATTCAATATGGATCAGTTTGCAATATCTCAACTCAACAGTAGCAGTATTGCTATTGATAGTAAAGGAATTTGTAGTTTATATTCGTTGCTATTTGATTTTAGACTTTATTTGTGTGAGTTTTTCACTTTTGTAACTATTTCTTTGACGCCTGATCGACGTCATCAGATGCCTGCTGACGACATTAGACATCGTAGAAAATTATACTCGTATCAGAAAATTTTATAGTACTGAGTCAGAAGGTATCATTCTTATTCTGAATATCAACTACTCTTAAATTGCCCTGTCATTAGTAAGAGGCCTCAGAATAGACCCTCCAACTCAGTGTGCTGAGGTAATAAGTGAAAGTGCTAATGCTTGGATAGCAGATGCTATTTTCTACTGAAGTTGTATTAAATTTCAGCAAAATTATGCAAATTTGAACTAGTATTTACAGTTGAAATAATTGAGCTAAATGCAGACTGTTGCTAACTATCTAGTTTTTATATTTTAATATACCACCTGCTGTAGCATTTCGCTTTTTTTTATCTGCTGTAAACTCTGCTTATTATTTTTAACGACTCGATTATCTTTAACATGCAAGTAAAAACTTATCTTTTATATTATTTATAGCTTGTGCATATAAATTGCAAACACGAACAATTTCATCTCAAATGAGATATTAATATGCAATTTGATCAGAAAAGATACACCACTTTTGCTCTATATGGTCTTGGATTAATCAATTTCTCGTAGAAGACAAACGAGCTACTACAGTTGTTATTGCAAAAGGCATAGAGTTTAAAGTTGTATTTGATAGTAGTCCCGTACTATATTTATCGAGATAGCTGACAAGTGGTAATGGATTTGTCAAGAGAAAGGATTTATACCCGAGTACATGAATTTGAATGAAGCACAATTGAACAACTCATACATATTAAACTGAACGGAGATTGAAATCTTTATGGTTAACATAAATATCTGCTTAAAACAAAACTTTTCGTACATAATTTCAATTTCGTGAGAGATTTCTTCTTTTGATCACATAAAGTTAGATCGAGATAGCAAAAAATAATGATAAAATCGACATTTGATTTTATATAGGTAAACCAATCCGGAATTATTTAATAAAATTCAAAAGAACTGATATTTTCAACGGGTTTCAATCAAAAAATAACAAAAATATTTGTACTAAACTACTAATGCATAAGTTAATTATATAAATTTCGAATGTATTTAAAATTGTTCTTAAATTTTTATAAACTTTGAGACCAAGATTTAGTAAAAGCTGTACACGGCTACCAACTTATAATAATAAAATGTAAGCATAAAACCAATGAACCAATCGGCTTAACTGAAATTGTTGTAAAAATGTTGAATAATTCATTGAATCTGAGTAACTTGTACCTGCCGTGTATGAAATTCGCCTCTCAACCACCATTGAAGACAAAGATACTTGTCAAATAAATAAAATAAAGAACTAAGTAAACAGACGACAAAGCAAAACATTTGAAAACGCAAAAACAATTTTAAATGTTTGTTTACTGCCGATCGTTGAAGTAGAAGTGAACGTAAACAAGGCACCTATAAGAGACAAAGTAGAGGTTACGACGGTAGAAAGGTCAACTTTGTTGTCCGCTTAACTCGACGCAATAAACGTCACCAGTTCTGCAGCGAGGCTTTTAAAACTGTACAAATCCGATTAGAGTGGCGCAAGCTATAAGAATTTATTTGTTTTCTATAATATTATTTGCAACAATATTATATAGACGAAGGGTACAAAACTATTCTTGAAAAGTATTCTTGAGCTCAATAAACTGCTATCTCGATAACAATAAAAAAAAATTTGATGTAAATATATTCTTACTGTAAATAATATCAAATCTAAAATATTTCGAATATAATTTTAAAACTATACTTAGTAAACAAACTGTAAGGGACTTAATAAAGGAAAAATTAAATACATAATCAGGAAACTGTCGAACTACAAGTAAAAATTTAAAAGTAATTCCTATATATTCAATAGGCGCAAATTTAGGGACGGATACAAATCTTTTTTCGCTACCTATCGTAAAACACTGTTCGCTACCTATTATAAGTCCCAATAACGCAAGTGTTTGCATGTTTGTTATTTCAAACTTTACGCAACAATTACTGAGCAGATTTTTGCATTTGCATTCCCGGCGTTAATATTCACCGCTCCAACGCAACCTAGGATCCCGTTAAAGTCAACTTAGGGAACATACAAGAGCCAAGGCAGCACGTTCTGTGTATTTTTAACAGCTCAATTGTTATTAGCAATCCGTGGTGATTATTGCAAATCCCTGTTGTTTGGTGGTGCACGTCCTGCAGTGAACGCTGAAGAGTACCTAAGTAAACCGTGATCGTACTAGATGAATTCACATAATCGCTGTCCTTTTCTGCCTTTACCCATGATTACGTTTACTATGCTGTCTACTTAATAAGGCAGGTATTTGCATGGCAATTGTTATCGTTAATTCTTTTTCCCTTGTATTGGAATACCAATTAACATTTCAGTAGCCTACATTTTTACACATTTATTGACTCGTGTTTGTTTTACGAGTATACTCACCTTTTATATATAAACACAACTATTTTGAAATCCAGGATATCTATTGTTATTAATAACATAATCGGGAATGATCATAAATAGAAACCTTAACAGCTGTCGTCAAATCCATACTAATAAACTGTCTAATAAAACATCTCGTAAACTTAATGCCCCGTAAATAAGAATTAAAATGAACTCTAGAAGAAAAACAACAAGAGTGGCGATAAAAGGTTAACTTGGAATAGTAATAAGCAAGGTATCGGTAAATTCGGGAAATATGATCATGTTGATCGTATTTCCCGAGTCCATACCTACCGTGCCGAGTGATTGCTACATAATGACGGCTATGATGGCGTCACACCTACTAGAATGAAATAATTGAAATACAATTTTAATAAACATCTACCTTTTTAAAGTGTCATGCTTTCCTATAGAGACATCAAATAATAAAAACCAAAGAAACAGTTACCGCGAATAATAAGTCGACGAAACATTGATGGGCTGCCAACAAAATATTCATACACTGAAATTGTTCACGAATATGCCACGCTGTGTCACTTAATTTTGTATGTAGACTGCATTAATATTTATTATTATTTATTTTTATTATGGTAAAACAAGATCTGTCAAGAGCGAGGGTTCCTCGCGCGCCGAGGGTTTCATAATTTTTCGGAGATGAAGAAGAAGGTATTGTCCATTTTCCGACTTATTTCAATGTGTTTCAAAAATTACGAAACTTAGACAATAATTCTAAATCTGTTTTGAGATGATACAAACCGATACCTATAACTTGATACATATGGAGTAGCTGCTTTCTGCAAGTTGAAAGACATTCTTACAGGAAACCTGGCTAAACGTCGTGATAGCCGGTGAACAAAAATAATAACAGAGTGTATCTAAGGTCTACTTTGAGACGTTGTGGCCGTCCAAAAGCGCGTTGGGTCAATGACATCAAAGTCTCTGGGCACACCTGGACGCGAAAGGCGCAGGAGACACTTCACTATTCTTGTAAAACATCACACCAAACAGCAGAGATCCATAGCTTGGTTATATCCAAGCAATAGGTATCGAATTCCCGCAAATAAGACGTAGGACTGTAACTGCCCTGCAAGGAGGTTGTATTGTGGGCGGCTTGAACGATCCTTCCAGATATCAACGGTTGAAGGGACAAGATTACGCGAATCTGTATCATTCCATATTTAATAACGTGATTATTAAACTTAGGTGTTTAATGTAGATTCTAAACTGTCCTATTGCAGGATGAGTCAAGGTCACCAATAAAGTATTTAAGTGAGTGACAGATAAAATAAAAGACATTTAACTACAAGTAAGTTATATTAATCGTCGATCTGTATTACGACATCAATCATCCCCTTATTATATAAATCTAGTGTAGTTTACAATAACATTTTACAATTCAAATTGCTTTAAAAGTTACACATATCTCATGCATTCATTCACAAATTTGGTGATATCGACAATACTATAATACTGTTACAAGGTCACATTCCAAGTTTAAATATTGTATATTTGTTACAATCAAAGCATTCAAACAAAGTTTTATGTTGAAAATCTTCAATTAAAAGTTTGCTGTAGCCCTGACAAAGGTTCTGATCACTTCCTGCTGTATGCAAGCGACGAGAGGTGGTGTGTGAATACTGGCCGTATAAGCATATAGTGAAAAATATAACTATGTTTGAAACCTTTCAAAAAATATAACTATATCTGATATTGGTAGCACCCACAGTGAGTTGTAACCCTGAATCCTCAACCACCAAAGGATTTCTAGCTAAAGCTAAGCCATCAGAACCTGTTGCAAATCAGCCAGGATTTTTGAATAATAAACAGTTTTAAAAACGTTTTTTGGAGCTTCTAAATTGCTTTTTACTGAATTTTCTAACTCTAAGATGTTAAGGAAGGCTAAGAGAGCTAGATTATTTATTATTACAACAGACACGCTTACGCTAATACCTTACGAGACCTTACCATAGGCAGATTAAGTTGTAACGTGGTTGTAACAGATCTATATCGCCTCCTCAGGATGAGGGTTTTATGATTAAGTTTACTGACCAGTGCAAATAGGAATAAAAATTTAAGGCCTCGTAAAACCTGATATTATTCCGATACCTATTATTGGAAAAGAGGTTTTGCATGAAACAAGATAGACGAAGTAAACTTTTTAATCATACGGGAATCTACAATTCCAGAGAGGGGTAATAGCTTTCTTGAATGTATTAAAACGTCTACACTGTGATCATGCCAATTATGGTAAAATTTTTTTTTTTTCTAATCTATCTATAGAGTTAAGAGATTAAATAAAATAAAAACTTTATAGCAAATGCTTTCTTTAAAACCATAGAAAACTATGCAGAACGGTTTCTCAGCGCGTCGCGGACACTGTTAGTATAGTGTGTCGTCCGAGTGTGCAGGTGGACATCATCATCATCATCATCACCAGCCTATAATAGTCCACTGCTGGACATAGGCCTCCCCTAACGAGCGCCATAGATGGCATTATCATTTGGGGGTTAATGCCCATAATCCCCACGCTAAAAAGTATAAGTATTAAGTATAAGTATTTTGCTCACCTAACTTAGTTGAATAAAATTAAGTTGATTTAAGTTGAGTTCTAATAAAACTTTAATGTAGCTATTTAATAGGAGTGTTATGTTTTCAGGTGGACATGCCTAGTATCAAAAACCTAGTGAGGGTAGTTTCAAATGACGCTGCCAGCAGCACAATCATTATTTATAAATATTATAGTCCTTTCTGTGTCCGTTCCTATTTAATTGATACAGAGATAAAAGGGAATGCTTGAACGTAACCTTGTTTACTAAAATATTCTCATGATTACCTTAAAGCAGTGTCAACACTCAATATAGGGTTAGTTTATGTTCTTGATCGACTATAAAGTAGTTAAGGTAACCCAGGAATCACTAGGTTCTACTGTTTAAATCAGAAATTTACACCTAAAACTCGGTTTTAGAGTCCTGCCATAAGCAGGGCGTTTACTTTAGTTGTTTATGATATCTTGCTCACCTAACTCAGTTGAATAAAATTAAGTTGATTTAAGTTGAGTTCTAATAAAACTCTAATGCAATAACTATTATGTAGCTTAATTAAGTTCCTACACGAAGAACAATAAGAAATTTCTCAAATATAATTTAAATGTTTTTAAAATAGATACGAGATTCTTTACAATTTCATACAAATATATACAGATTCATACAAAGTATGTACGCACACAAACGATAAAAATCAATTATGTCTATAAAGTCGGCCGCCCGTAAACCTCGCATTTTATACTCTACTTCTATTATCTTCTAAGTTTTACACTCGCAGACTTAGAAATGGCATTTCTTGTTGACTCACAAGACTTTTCAAAGAATAAGGAACTATCAATTTATAAATCACTTAATATACTATCTTGAATTAAAATCTATGGGAATCCTCTTTGTTTTATAAAATATCTTATAGAAAAAAAACCATAGGTTTTCCATCCTACGTCCACTGATTTTGAAAAGTTGACGCTGTAAAATGAAGCAGAGGCAAGAAACTTATGGCTTGCAAAGCTTATATAAGATGCTTAAATAACAAGATACTTCTGTCCAATCAACAATTCAATTTAATGCGGTGATTTCAGATAACAATCAATTAAAATACAGAAATAAATTAAAGTCAATATTCAAGACATTAAAATTTAAATCAGCGATGGCGCTTGTAAACTAATATTGTTTTTCGTGGGACCTAAGAGAACAAACGCAACTCCAAAGAACACGCCAAGTGTGAAGGCACTAACAGGCGCGTCTACAAATTATTAGAACCAAAACGGAGATGTTTACAGCAATAGTACGAGGTATAATGAAAAGTCTGACTGACGGTGCTGCCTTGAATGGTATTCGTTAGAAACAAAGAGATCCGGGAACTGTGTGAAATGGTTTGAGAGCTTTTAAGTTTGATAATGAAGGTTTATGTTATGAGTGAAGTTGTGTTTATTAAGACGGAATGTAGTTTATAACTTTTGTTTCGGGGCAGTTGGCCTTAATAGTTCTAATGAAAAGAGATGAGAGCTGATGAGAGATTTTAATTTTACATTTTCATAGTATTTGTTTGTAATGATATTTTCGTATTTATTTATAATATGTTTCAATTGATGCCAAAATCGATGACGAATAATATTTTTTGGATTGTTTTCTATCAGAAATCTTAGTTAAACAGAATGTCTTTGAGATTCGAATTTGATGTAAAATGAAAACACACATAACGACTTTTAAAATCAAAGCAAATAAGAAAAGTGAAGACATTGATATCCTATTTGAAAAGTCTAAAGAATATGAAAGACAATACAGCAATCAGCTCTTCAAATAAAAGGCGGTATCGATTGTGTCACATGCATTATTGAATGGAATGGGAATACGGGAATACTCAATCGGATCTTGAGAAAGAATAAAAGAAAATATTTTTGTCAGTTGTGGGATATAATATAATTTGCTCACTTTTTTGAAAAGCAATATGAAAATATATATTTACGAGAACCGTTCTCGTAAATATATATTTTTTATCGGGGGTCACAGAACGGGTGAGTAGAAAATAAATCACAGTTAAATTTATGACCAAAAACGTATAGGAACGAATCTTCTTAGTTTTGAGAATAAAGAATTATTATCTTATCTTATCTTCGCGTTAATTTATTTAACTTGAGCATAATATAAAACTTAGAAAGGTAGGTGTAAAGTAAATGGATTATGCAACAAAAACCAGTAGGTAAGTATTTATTAATCCTTTGTGATTCAAAATGACTGACTGATTCCCATATATGTATACGGAGTACACCAGAAGACTAACTCTTTATAGACATTCTGAGTCAAAACGTAGACACAAAATAAATTGAATCAAAAGATGTTTGATTCACGAGTGAGCGGTCGTTCTAGAATGTGATAGTACCTGGGCAACACAACAGTGGCACACTCACACACACACACCAAATTAAATGAATAATGTACCTCATAATTAGGAGAATTACACTAAAACTGTTCCTGCCTTTTTCCACTTTGAGGCTTTGTTCAAACTGAATATGAAATTACACTACTAAGCAAACAGTAGTTTTTCATTTGATATGAAAGCGGGACGTTTGAAATGTCACGTCTATAATTATGGTTGAATTTTCTATGATATGTCTTCGAAATTATAGTGTCCTTTCTATAACTTCGCTGTTTGAATATTTAATAGTGGCGTACAGTAGCTACATAGGTGGGTGGACAAAGGAAAATCTAATATGCAATGTTTCGATGGATGAGGATAGCGTAGAGCCATGGAGTTGGATAGCGTAGGGCCATGGAGTTGGATAGCGTAGGGCCATGGAGTTGGATAGCGTAGGGCCATGGAGTTTGGGACCAACTGACACTCATACCATCGGGTTAGCTGCAAATGATACTATCATTGCCATGTTGATAATGATTATTATGCCATGATACCTCAATGTTATAAGAATCCTGTAGGGATTAAAAAAACTTTTTAAATAGATTTTCTTGACAAAATCTAAGAAACTAAGATGACAGAGGAAATGTTCATCGTTAAAACATTAAAATTTCCTCTATTTTCGTCTACAAATCATTATAAAGGCAGTGCAGGGAATGGACTAAGCACTGTACGTAGATAATTTGCAATGATTTGAATCTCCACCGCGGTGGGAGTTACACAGACTGCTAATTGACGACCATTGTTAGGAGTAGGCTTGCGACCCGCTAGTGCGCTAGTGAATATCTACAACGGTATATTGCAACACGACGACCTCTGTGGCGCAGTGAGCGAAGGTCCGCCTGCGACTCAGGATGTTGTGGTTTCGATTCCCACCTCGGGAAAATGTTTGTAGGATCTGCCGATATTTGTTCCGGTTGTTTTATAAATATAATTAAAAATATCTATAAATGTAATATATTTTGTACCACACTGATATAAATAGACCAGTTATCTAGTACCCATAGTGCCCATGACGCCATGACACAAACTCTGCTTAGTGGTCTTCTGGTCTAGTCGGTGATACATATGTTGGTTGTCCAGCGTTATTTATTTATTAATCCATGTTATAATGAAAACTATCTAGTTGACTAGAACAACTGCAACAGAACTACAAAATAATAATGGTTGAAATTTCGGATGAAGAACTAGATATAATCCTCCTGCTTTGTTTATTTGTACCTGGATATAACTTACCTTGGTGGTTAGTAGGTAATATTTTTCTGTAAAACATTTTATTCGGAATGTTCAGAGATTTTAGGTTAAATCATAAAATATTTTAGGTCATTCTTTTACGACGTTCCGCTTTTGAACGTTGTCTGAACCTGAAATGGAGGATTATCTGATGAGATGAGAGTTTGTTGAAAGATAGAAAAGATTCTAATAAATATTATAACTATCAACAATCGTAACCATAATTTATGCAGAGGGTTTTGTGTGTCAGAGAGAGAGTCAAACCAAACTCTGTCCATCCCTAACCCCGTGACTAAAATACAACAAATTGTGTATTTCCCGCGCGGCGTGTTTCCGGTGGCGCTATCTGCCGCACGCATGAGGGTAGTGCAAAAACAATAGCCTGGATAAAATATTGGATGCGAAATGTAGGTGGGGGAGATATGTTTGTGTCACGGAATTTAGAAGTTCGGCTGTAGGCATTTGCATATTCTTGTATAGGGGTATATGTTGAACGATTTGGGTTTTCTAATAATTTTGTACAGTGGGGTAAACTGATTTTTCCGAGGGATGTTTGTCAATTGTGATTAAGATTTAAATGAGTTATTATTCAAATTCAAAATTCAAATCATTTATTTCGGACACAAATATACATACCTACATATACAGTCCATATAATGTAAAAAATTTCAAAGATACAATAACATTCTAATAAATAAATAAAAATATCAAATTAAAAACACATCACAATTCAAATTATTATTTCAATACAGCATGAACCTTCGTCCAGTGCCGCATGAAGGGGGAGGCTGTATCCAGCCTTCCTGCAATGACCTGCAGGTAGCTGAAGGATCATAATCATTTTCTACACAGAGGTGGGTATGGGAGCAACACAACAGACATAAACGGTAGAACGGTTAGGAAAGGCTGGCAGGAGCGAATGAAAAATCCCGACACTAAGTAACTAACTCTAAATTATCAGTCATGAAAAAAAATTGGTATTGATTTAAGATATATAAGTTTAAAACATTGTAAAAGGAATTTGAATCGAGGGGTAAAACCTTTATTAACAAAGAAAATTACATTTAAATACGTAATTGTAAATATTAGGTAGGTAGTTTTAATTATGGTTCGATTCCCGGCTCGGGACAAAAATATTTGTACGATTTGCATTTAATTTTCTTTGTTAATAAATGTTTACTATAAGAAATACCAAAAAATTCAATATCCAAATCGGAACTACTTTTCGGAGACTTGCAAATCTGAAAATATACAAATTATTCGAAGGGAAGCGATTTCCCCGACGAGGTCGAAATCTTAATAACATCAAAACAAGCAGAATCTCATCACAATTAAAATGATTCGCGGCACTACGTGACCAACAATAACCAAAATCTGAATTAGTATTCCGCCGTCAAATCTTGGACATCAAGATGCAAATCTTTGTATCGTCCATCTAAAGGCGATTTTACACTGAGAATTTACGAAGAAAATACTGAGGCCTCTTCAATAGTGAGTGTCGTAATTCTTTGTACTATTCGTGTGTAATGGTTGATTCTCGTATAGTACAGTCTTTTCTTTTTGTTCTATTTAGTGAAAGTGTTTTTACAAAGATAACGAAGAATTTTTAAGTTATTCTTCATCTCTTAGGTTTTTCTTATCTAAGGGTCTTCCAAGTATAAGTTTTATTCTATGATCGTTTGCTCCATGATTATAATATAAGTATTCATTGAAAAGCCAAGTGTAAAAATCCCTAAGCCAACAAAAGGTCCCAAAGACGCCAATCTAGCGACCGAAAGATTAATTATAATTGTAAATGATCCAGAAGTAAGTCTTCCCAATCCTTCAAGTTAACTTCGAATCAAAATGTTTACGGGAAACAATCCCTTTGAAGATTAACTTAGAATTGGACCGGAATATTTATAAGGGTTAATATTAGAAAACTGTCTTGGTGCTATAACAGGAAAGAGGAGATTGGGAAAAGACAGAGCAAGAAGACAAAACGGAAAAATCCGTAAGTTAATATTGTGAAGTCAGTCAAGTTATCACACCAAACGAATCATTATCATCAGCCATTAAGTACAAGTCCGCTTCTAGACATATACAATAATAAATGAGCCCCAAACGAATGAGTCACTGCAATTAGGTACATAGTTTTATTTTGAAATTAATGAACCTGAGATAAATATAAAATGATTCCGAGCCTGGTATAACAGATGGTAAAAAATAAAGTACGTTTTTTACCACCTAACTCTAAATACAATCTTAAATGAAAGACGCGAATCGGTAGGTAGCACTGCTCTCAAAACGGAAATTAGAGATATCGATGGTACATAAGAAAACTCAAAAGAGGGTATTTTATTTCTCTTGTAATATGAAGAGCACCCTTATTGCCCGATCTCCTTTCTGAATTTTCAACTTGCTGCTCTATCAGATAGAAAATTACGTAGAAATTTTTGTTTTAAATTCTTCCGACGGAGGCTGTTTCTGTTTATTGTTTTTGAGTTGAAATGTTTGGCTCAACGATTCGGGAAATTACTTTCGCTTGAGTTTGGGGAGTATTGATTGTCTTCATCATTTTGAACATGAATTTCAGAAATTATTGCCATTTTTGCCTTCATGTTTTACATGGCTTTTCGTCAAAACTTCATCAGAAATACCTAGAACGGGTCTCAATTAAAAATAATTAATAAAATATTTTGTTGATTGTCCTGCAAGCGTTTCTTCCGGTTGCACCGCAAAAGAATGTCTGGGTTAGTGTATATTCAGCCTTTTAAACTCAGTTTTACAATGCAAATGCTTTCTATACAGAATAGAAGCACAACAAACATCGAGGACAACAAAGCAAACACATAAAGCACCAACTATAACCCAAAACACATACAATATCGGTTCCAAATGTTATTTGAACTGAAGTAGTAAGCCATTACTTCGGAGGGATTAACAGAGTAGGATTATATCTCTCAGTGTGCATAGCACTCGAGGCGGCATCCAATATTTGCGTAGTTCCCAACATACCACTGTCTTTGTCTTCGACTACGCTTTTAGGACGATCAGCTACGTTAGCGTACTTCGACGGTATTTACAACTCCTGGTCCGGTAATATATTTAGTATCTAAGTTGAGCCCTTTCAGTTGGTCCGGCGAGTTGATAGGAGCTCCACTCCAATCAACTTGTTTCATCCGTGAGGATTCCCTAAATGAACCTAGTTTAGTATAAAACTATTGTAATATGAGGGTTACCGGGTTAGCTTCGAGCCTTATTTGTTTTGAAATAATACAACGTTTCATACTTTAATTCCACTTATAACTTTACTTTAATACCAATGTTTATCCTTAACGCTAGATCACTAAACATATTTTCAAGTTACACAGTCACTAAACATTAGTCATTTTGACTAACAACTTAAAAGACAAAATTTTACGAAAAATTACAATTATTTATTTTAAAAAATTAGAAAGCATGAGAGAACATGTATTAACATTTCTTAAAACTATAACACTTATGACTTAAATCAATCCTGACAGTCTGAGCACACAGGAATCGTATGTTCTCCACAAATGACCTTCCTACAGGAGTGGCAGTACACTTTGGTCATCCTGTGCTTCTGGTATGGGCGAACTGAGGAAATTTTGCGTTTATTTGGCTGCGATTGACACGTGCTAGCCACAACATCTTCAATTTGCAGGATATCTTTGATAATCGCCTTGATATTCTTTCTCAAAGTTGCAGTTCTGTACCGTTCCCGCAACCACGGCTCAAATGGTCGTCAGCCAATTTTTGAACGAATGCTTTGCGTTTCTGTGATTTTTGGCGTCGCCGCACCATGTTAGATACATAAATAACATATGCGTTGATCATGCATAAGTTCAGCATATTATAAAATATGCATTGAGGCCATCTATTTGTGGCCAAATCTGGTTGACAGTATCTACGGCTCTAACCGGGTTTTGAGGTAAAGATTCCGGTTGATGTGGCTGCGACCGCTCGGGAGAATCATCATCAGAGTGAACGACCATATTTCTAATCCGGGTACCGAACTACGTTCAGCTTCTCCTCAGAAGAGACCAACGATTCTTCGTCACTTGCGTCGGTGTTTATGCAATGCTCGTCCTCCAAGTTATCTCCTTGTTCAGAGTCTGAATACTCACCAGGTAGTCGTGCATCATCATGTTCATCGTCAGAGTCATTAAAAATCTGCAGAATTTTGTCTTGATCTCGTATCATCATCAAATCCATTTGAAATAGTAAATGCCTTTAGACATTATTCAAAAACATATTTTTCATACACAACAGATAGATTACACGTTTCCTTGTCGTATATTATAATCTAACAGCAATCAAATTATCAAAAGTAAATAAAAAATACTTTTTTTGTACAACAAATCAATAAGAAAACAAAATTATTCAAAGCTTACCTTGACTTACTTTACAGGCGTAATCACTAAACATTAGTCCGGGAGACTAACATATCGCCAAAACTCCAAAATTAAGTTACGTGTAGATGCAATGCTTGCGCACGGGGCACTAAAACTATGAATTAGGAAGGTACTGAGCGCGGTGGGGCGGGGGAGTGTCGGGAACATACCTAAACAGCGAATGCGTAGGGACCGTGTCGCCTGTGAGACTAATGTTTAGTGATCTAGGGTTAATCGTCTTGAATCCCACTTGAATAAGTCCCTCGTTAGGGGGTGAAATTGATGTTCTTCCAACATATAAGGCGTTTTCGACATTAAACACACATAATACTAACTCAAAGGTTACTAACAAAATATATATATATATATATTTTCTTAGTAACCTATATATTCAATTTATTAGTAACGTATTATTTAAATCTTCAAGTTTTTCATCAACTTTAAATAAATAAATTGCTAAACACACAAAGTATTCAAAAGAAATATTTCCGACCCCTCGAACACTAAACAGAGTTCAATAACAAATTGATTAAAATACTCCGAAGAGTTAACAGTGCCCGAGTTGATTACATCCGTTATATTAAAGAAGGTCGAAAAAGTCGAAATTAATAGAAACATTTTAGGGAAGTAAAAGCTGAACCCTATTTGACTAATACCGATCAGCACTTACCTAAGCTTTCACGATTTCTTGACATATTAAAGAATATTTATCGGATATTTATCAAGAAACGTAGGGGAAAATAAAAACAAAAGTTACGCGATAAATACCCGATAAATATTCTTTAATACTTACCTAATCACCAACAGATATACAGGTAATACACCTTTATAGATATTAAATTACTATAAACCTGACTTCACTCAATATTAGAATTAAACAACCAAACTAAAAAAATAATGGATTATCTAACTTAATCCTGGCTCTCGATTAACTTTCCATTTATAATGACAAGACCGTGAAGTAACAAACAGACAAACGAACCTTCTTCATCATTTCCAGAATTTTGTTATTCTCATTGGATCCGTGACCAAATTCTTCAAGACCATAGAAATAGGTATCCATAGATGTTTTTTTTTAATATGTTGTTTAGTTTTTTAAACCAAATTAGTTAAAATAACCAACTATTATTTACAATTGAAAACAAATTCAATGCTCACTGCAGACGCTGGCACAAACAATCTAAAGGTAGCTCTGCTGATCCTTACCGATTACCAGTTGGAATCGTCTTTGATTTGAAATAGGTAACAGATGTTATATTATGCTGATTCTTGCTGATAAAGGGGCGCGCATTCCAAACTCTAGGCGCAGGCTATATCCGATGGTCGTTGATATGAAACGGTGAGATGGGAAAGAGCATTCCTTGTTCCTTTTTTGCATTTGATGCTTTAAGGAAAATAAATCTGTTGATGTTGATATGACTTGTCTGGGATTTTTGATTTATATTTCGGTAAATAAGTTCGCTTTGTAAGAAAAAGTAACTGTCAAAAAGAACTTTAAGCCCGCCGTCACATTGTCACATGTAATTTTTGCGCCGTATGTAATTTTGTTTGATAATTAAATGAAAATGTTACTTACCGTTTCTTAAAAAATTCAACGTGACCTTTGTTTGACCAAAATTGGTTCAGTGAAGAGGTGGCCGATGAAGACTCCACTCTCTCTTCCATTAAAAATGTAGCTTTGTGCAAAAATATTATCAAACGGTATCTAACTCCCTCTCATCAACGAGCGCACGTTCCCGTGGCAAAACCTTCAATACTTTAGCTACAGATGCATATTTCATACCGATGCTCAAATTGAATGGCTTCGTTTTTACGTAATTGGGGTCCCAGGCGTAGATACTGCGTGTATTAATATTCGGGAGTGCAGGCTGATTGATCCTTTCAACTTCTGATTTAGGGTTATTATTGGTACCTGAAAAGCTTGGAAAGATTATTCAATATTTAATTAATGAATAAACTGATTTTTACTATTTTATTATAATGAAATACTGCTTTACAAGTAAGTACATTAGTTGAACAGCTACTTGGTTAGTACTATATAAATCTTTTTAAACTTTCGCGATTTGTGAACATATTCAGGTATTAGGTAATCGCGTTCTTTTTGTTAAATTGTTCTTCTACGTTTTCATCACGTTCAAAAAAATATATGCAATACACAGTCGTACATAAGTAGCTATTCTATGACTTAGTATAGAAAAGTCTCCTAATTCAGAAAAAAAACAGACTTCTTCGGGTTAAATAATTGAAAAAACCAACAGTTTTCAGATTTAGATTTCAATTACTGTTTTTAGGCTAATAAAATGTATACTATAAACTACATCAAAAATACCTTATTTCTTAGTTGATAGTATTTACTATCAAATAAGAAGGTATTTTTTGATTTACTCTCCACTTATATTTTTTGTTTTTGTAATTTATGTGCCTAATCCATGTTTTACATCAACATTATTCTATACAATTCTCTGAGTACGGTGAATACTTCATACTTCCATGTAATAACTTGCCGTTCATTTTCACTCCTTCTAAATTACGATAATCCATTACAAGCTCACCCCATCCATCTCATCCATTTTTACCGACCGCAATATTTAAAGGAGGCACAGTTTAACCGGTAATTAAGAAGTTTACTGTTACTTTCTAGACAAGATGAATGGCCGTTTCAAAGTAATGTCGGTGATGCATGATGTACTGGCTCGTTAGAGGTCGTGGGCTAGCACCTTTAGGCATCTATAGAACTGTTTTATGACTGGAGGAGAAAAGGGTTGTGTGGATTTTAGTTTTGCTGAGTTAAGTACCGATTCAAGCTGAAGACAGGGCGCTATGGCGCTCATTAGGGGAGGCCTATGTCCACCAGTGGACTAATATGGGCTGATGATGATGATGATGATGAAGTACCGATTCACAGGAATTTATGAAGTTACCTAGTTACTGTACTAGCTGTGGATACTGTGAGATGGAGCAGTATTCTAGAACGCTGGCAGTTTCAGATCCTTGTAGGCATTGTCGGGTCAGGTCTTGATTGTCTCCTCATTCTCCTCATGTATTATGGGGTCTAGAATGGGACGAAGTAGATGACTCATAAATTTAATACAATACCAAAAGAACAAAGATGATGCTAGATGATTAGGGCTAGGTGATGCTGTGTGGATTGTTCAGCATTATTTTATTTAATGATATTTTATATAACTATATAAAATATCATATATTATATTATATTATAGGGTGCTATGGCGCTCATTAGGTCGCGCTCCTATGTCCAACAGTGGACTAACATAGGCTGATGATGATGATGATGATGATGATTTTATATAACAGTAAATACTAGAACAGAACAGACTCTCCTGAACTTAGGTCTCACGATGTTCAGGGGCTGAGTAGGAGGAGTAGGTGCTTATATATAGCAGCGAAATCAGCTCATAAAGGAGAAAAAGCTTTGTATGATGAAGCTCATCTACAAAAGTGGTATAAAATTTCATTTCTTAGCCTTCCGTACAAGATCTTCTTTCCTTTCAACACAGCAATAATAATTTCAATAAATTTCAATAACCCTCGAGCAGCAATAACGTTGCCTGCGTCGAAGGTCGCAGCTGCTAACTCCCATTAAGTACCTTGGAAGAGAAATGGAGGCTTTACGGGAGATAGGAAAATGTTATATGTTTTTTTACGTTTTTAAAAGCGCAGTGTTTCTATGTATTTGTTAATAATTTTTGGCATTTTTATAATAATAATAATAAGTATAACAATCTTCATTTAATAAAATATATTTTATATTGTAATTTAAAATTTGCCTGCCTAAATTAGAGGTAAACACAAACTGTGACTTACTAGACGCTTCATTATAATTATAAAGAATACCCAGAAAACAAGGAATAAATATTTGCAAATTGTACAAATATTTGTCCGCCGTGTTGCGGGAATAGGACCTGCAACTACAACTCACCGTTGCAGATGAACCCTTGCTTTCGTCTTCTCGGATGCGCCACAATGGCCAGACTATACTTATTGTATTATTTACTCCAAAAGATGTTATAATTTTCACTGCACAACAAAAGTCTGACTAAGTCCAAAATCATAAATCTATGAAATCTGTAAACTAATATTTAGTCATAAGTACCTTATTACCTAGACTAAACTTACTCATAACTGTTCATGTTTTACCTACCCGCAATTTTTTTAATTATATCATCTGATACCATTGTTTCTTTCACAAATAAATAATAATTATTATTATTATTGACGGTATAATTATTATCATTTAACATTCATACTATCCCAAACTATATGGTTTTAGAAAGTCCTGTTATATTCCTTCGTTCATTTTCCCAGTTGTGAATTTCCCCGCTAAACTAAATCGATTCTACAATTTCCAACTCCCTCCAAACACTACACGGTATTGGCGAATGTAAAATTCAATTAACACACACAATATTTGCTGGTGCTTGCAGTAAACATGTATGCTGTCTGCCATGCGGAGAGAAAATAATAAAACGGATACATATCTAGATGTTACAGGGTTTGCTAAATTTTAAAATGGTAGATATTTTATACCAAGAAACCATGAGTATGGTGCTGAGAGATATATTTTCACTCTATTGTGCTAATGCTTATGATTTATTTACCTTTTATGTAAGTTTATGGGGTGCAAATATTTGCTTAGGGTCTTCTGGTCGTCTTCTATGTTTAATGAAAATATATGTACTCGTTTCTTGATGTGTGACCCGAGAGCTGGTCAATATCTGGCGCAGCAGTGTAGCAATGTTGATTGCTATACAGCGAGACAATGCATCCAGCATCTTATTATGTTTATCAGTTCACTTGTACCCATAATACAAGGTCTGCTTAGCTTAGTGCTAGATAAAGCTGTGTGAATTGTCCAGCATTATTTATTTTTATTTATGCCCTTACGATATCCATTGATAGGGAATCTACAAAAAAGCTAAGCAACAGTTTATATTTTTATATTTTAAGGCCTCAATCCCACCGCCAAGCATGGTGATGGCAAAGCCCCCTTGTTAGGGGGCACACATGACCTTTGTATGCTATATATATATATATAGAGTTGTTATCTATAAATACTGTTATCTTTTTAAAAGGAATTAGCTCTTCTTTTGTAAATTAAATACCAAATCCGACTAACTTAACTCAAGCTAGTTTTTATGGCATAGCAGTTAAAATGCTAAATTTTATAAAATCTACTAAGTTCTAAAATGCATGCAGAAGATTTAAATTAAAAGTTTAAATCTTCTTTTGTGACAGACTATCTTAGAAGATGTAAGTAAATCTTTTAAGGATGATCCCAAGTTTTGTGGATAAAATCCAAAAAGGGAGTTTATGCTAACTTTATCTACATTTATACTAATATGAGGACGTCAATATTTTGCTAAAGTAAAGTGTCTGTGGCGCGGTGGGCGGAGGTCACCCTGTGCCGCAGAAGGTTGCGGGTTCGATTCCCGCCTCGGGACAAATGTTTGTACGATCAACAGATGTTTATTTCGCGTGTTCTTGTCGTTTTCCTATATAAATAAATTATATTGCATGAAATAAATATTGTAATGAGGAAAGATTTGATTGTTTGTTTCAATTGAATAGGCTCCGAAACTAATGGTTTTTGAAAAATTCACCTTTTAGGCTATTATAATATTATAAAAAAGTTATTTTTTTGTAAAATACCCGTACGAAGCCAGTATCGTATAAACATTCACGAAAACACCTGATTCGACGGGCTTATTTTAAGTGACTATTGGGCTGGTTATGTATCACGAAGTATTTCTTGACACTCCACCGGCTAAAAGACCCATAAACAAGTAAATAATAAGCCACTGTCTCCGGGTTTTGCGATTTCTCTTCTAAAAGTAGCGTATGTCCTTTCCCTAAGATACGATACATATTTTTGTCGCATTATGATTCGTTCTGAAATACAGATAGACAAAAGGCACCAACCAGCTCCTTTCTCATTTATACTTTTTACTAATCCAAAAAATATCTTTTGGATTTGGATCTTCTAGTCTTACGGAAATTCTTACGTAAATGACTGTGGCTCAACCACACTAATTGTTGTAAAGTTTACTACACAAACACAGTGCGACATAACTCATAGGCGCTCGATACAGTCATTAAGCATTCAATTAAGTAAAACGCATCGTTGTTTGCTGAACACTCCACACGCTCTATTTGCAGACATTTGAGTGGTAGGGGGTTGATTGAAACACTCTTCAATTGATTTTGGAATGAAAAATCAGAATTTGCATAGCAAATAACCAGCGTGTGGGCAGCGGAAATGTGAAAGAAAAAATGGCGCTGCACTCTTATTACTCGCGTAACGTAGATACCTATTACTAGCGTAAACGCAAAAACTTCAACTATTATAGTTTTTATAACGCAACTGCAAAATACAGCTGCGAGCGATACTATTCACACGAAAACACTTTTTAACCACTTTTTGTGGCTACGTTGTCCCATCCCTATAGAGGTTGGAGGTGAACCAATAAAGTCAAAAACCTTGTTATTTTTTATTTCTTTTTTACAACATCGATTTCATAGTTTATTTGTTTTTAACGGCAGCTCTTATCAATTACTTTTATATCGCGCTATCTAAGAACATTTGAAAGCCTCTTACCTGTCGATTTTACGATAGCCAAGTAGCCAGTATCTTACGATGTTATAAAATTGATATGCAAACTTGTATTTAAATTACGCCCTAAATACAGAAGTGTCAATAAAATATTATTGGTATTACGACATTTCCTACAATTCATGTCCAATGAAACATAGACTACTAAAAATGTGCTTCTGTTAGAAAATCATAAAACTGTAGAGTTCATTTTCTCACATTTTAAAATTATATGGCAAGCTATTGAAAAATTTAATTTTGTTCTTTAAGGCTAGGTATTGCAACCATAGAAGTATTAGTCTTATGAATTTCCAAAAAAAGTCTCGCAAAACTTTTACAGTAACTAAAGTCTAAAACGATCGATGATAGATTCTCTTTTGCTTATCTTTACAAGATTTAAAGCGTACGTTTGAAAGTAAACAACCTCTTTAGCTTTTTTTTCCAAATCAAAAGGCCGATCCGCCAGGTGAAATGTATTCCGTCTACAAAACAAGACAACATAATTTTTCACCCACAATCCCCGAATTCTTAGTCCCATAATACGCAAACAATAAATTAAAGATTCACGTAATTTATTTTAATTAATTCTGCCTTTCCAATGACAAATTCACATCAGAGCTTTTCAAAAAAATGCCCAAAGTTTCAGGCGCTATCACAATGAAAGCATGTTACTATTGTTTAAGTATTTTATTTATAAATTAAAAACCAATACTATTGCTATACTACTACTCAACTTGCAATTATTGTGAGTAAGTAATTGCAAGATCTAATGTTATGTGTTTAGTTGTTCTAGTCGTTTGCGTGGTAGTTCATTAATCATAGTAGGTAAAATACCTTTGGTGCTCCTGCCATAATAATTAAAAAAATATATAAATTAAAATAAATTTCAGGTATACTTAGTTTTTCTATGCAACTTTCCAAGTTGTCATTGTATGAGATACGGGCACAAGTACATAATATATGAAAGTGCTTTGCGTGAAGGTTAAGTTTTTTCTTTCTTGCACCGGATGTATGACATAAAACTTGAGTTTGCCCAAGACGTTGTCTTGGAAATCATTTTGAATTTGAACTCACCTTGAAAGATACAGTGCTAACTGATTTATTACAAGGCAGGCATTAACCGAATTGTACAAGGTCAAAGTCTGGTGGGCTAATGAAGCTTAAATTATTCCAATGTGTTTGGTTCTTATATTATCATTGTTTAATTTAAAATCTGTAGGTTTGTGTTTGTTTATTCTATTAGAATGAGTAAGTACTATTGTGTCGTATTTTTATTTCTTATTAGTAAAACAAAATCCACAGCCCATAAATACTACAGAAACTAAAATTTTATACACACTTACGGCCAATAAATCCATGCAAACATGTCTTACCGCGTTTACTCTACTCTCCCAGCTTTCATTGTAAATGCGTCGGTTCCATTCCTGGCGGGGGAATATTTAAATGATTATCTGGAGATCACGGTACACAATCTGAATCACATGTGAGACGCTAACGAGACGTGAAGCAATGGACGGCTTTAATTCAGAGCGTGGTGTAAGAGGAGAACTTAACTAGGTGGCGCTGGGTTCGGATTCAACATTTAACAATAGAAATCAATCGTCAATTAAGGGTTGACTGATTGCGATGAGTGCCAATCATGAATGGTTCTGTATATCGATTATATGTAGCTTCAGCGTATTCATAGAATAAATTTGCAAAATTGGCTCATACAAACAAATTACGTTAAGTTATGTTTTAAGCCAGAAAATTTAGGTATAATTATTTAAGAAAATTTCGATGACGAAAGAATGTGTGTTTCATGAAAAGTTTAATCCGATATTTCTATACTAATATTATAAAGAGGAAAGCTTTGATTGTTTGTTTGTTTGAATATAATTATAGGCTCTGAAACTACTAGAGCGATTTGAAAAAATATTTCACCATTTGAATCCTAAATTTTCCCTGATGAACACGAAAATTAGGGTTCCGCATGAAAATTTATTTTTTTGTTAAATACTTGTGCGAAGCCGGGGCGGACTGCTAGTACTTTATAAATGTGAATGTTGTTCTGAACACCAGCTGTGCTTTGAGGCCAGAGTCTAGCAACTCACCATCGTCTAACCGCCAGACGATGGCGAGTTCTTTCTGTATTTTATAAATGTTAGCTACTACGGAAAGTTAAGTTACTTCCATTATTTTATAATCTCGTGTATCGCCTGTGAATTAAACCAACGAAAAACTGAAATGAAATATGCTGTGCCACCGATATACGATGAACGAATGCTAGGAACGTGCCGCTGGTGGTCCTTCGATCCGGGTGAATCACAATCGAGATCTGGGTAAATTATATCAAATGACATTCCTCCCTTTTATTTTTTAAATACTGTTAAATTTGTAAAGTATTTTATCCAGTATCTTTTGGAAGGTTCAGATGAAATGATTCTTCTACGTTGGCTGTCGGTTAAAATGCCAGCACCGACAATGCCGGATTCGTTAGATTCTCTATTAAAGAAATAGAGGAGCTGTTTAAGGTTAAAGTAGAATGAGTAAATTAGGGAGCAAATAGTGAAAGACGAAAGTTTCTTATACCAATAAATGGAATATTTTATAATGATGATCATAATCAGATTTGAGGGTAGTCGGTCGGTAGGCCTTCCATGATTATTGTTTTCTGCATGTTTTCTGTTGTTGATTTTATACAATTATAATTTCCAAAGCCTATGTTTTACGCCTATCCCTTCGACAAATTTGTGATTTGTTTTTAAACCGGAGAAGTTTAAAAAATTGCTTACCAATATGACCGAACCGGCATGCAAATCTCAGTTGTTACCTACCACACTCATCTCAAGTCTAAAAATAGAAAAGTCCAATTGTTGCAAATTCTGGCGTAACGCCAACGTGACACCGCGGCGCCGCGCGTCCTGACATCTGTCACTAAAGTGGTTTTTTTTATTTTTCATTGCAGGGGTGAAATACGGATGTCGCTGAATATTTTTTGGGCAAAACGGTGAGTTCTCTTCGTACCAACCAACATGTTACCTATTTGTTGTACATTGTTTGCAAATTAAGAAAGTTGCAATGATTTGAGAATTAAACAATGGCAATAGATGAAAATTTATTCCGTTAAAATTTTTAAAGCATCATTGGAATGGCATTTCCTTTTAGAACATAAAACGTAGGTTTTTATATGAAAATTACACAATAGGTTTTTATATGAAAATTACACAAGCACGGAAGGACACACTGCTGTGGTAATTTGATTGTCGGACGCTACCAATGGTTGGTATTCCTAGTCAGTCAAGAGTCTTTACTCCATAATAAAGATACGCCAGGTGACATCTCAGCTATAAACCCATTTTTCCAATGCAAACTTCCTCCTTTCATCATCGGCATCCCAACTTCTTTATCTTGTTTGCCAGCATCTAGAAACAACGGCCTATTGTCGACAATTTGGGTTAGGCAGTTCACTCAACTTGTGGCATACTCCTGCGGGATATCAACAGCTTTTGTTTTTTCATTTAGAACATCTGCTGCTTTATCATCCTGTTCACTGTCCACTGCTTTTTTCTCATGATGTGTTTGAATTCTTTAGTTCTGAACTAGCAATGTATTTGTCGACGTTCGTTTTGGTTGTTCATTTCGAAGGTTTGGTAGCGGCAATGTAAGCTGATACCACGGAACCGCGCGCGGTTTACACAGCAAACACAATATGAAGTGACTATTGACTATTCCTGTTCCCATGCTTTGGACGTCTTTTTAATTTTGCATTTTCTATGAAGAGGATAGTGTCAGGTTTCAGAAGGGCTGAGCTTTCCTTTTTGTTTGGTTATTCTGGGTTAAGTAGGAAATAATAAGAGCTTTTGAATGTGTATCGGGTTACGGGAATTATTTTGATCGACGGTTATTGATGGTCGTTTTGTTGTAATTTAGGTTCCTTTTTTGTCATCCGGGCGGGAGGATGCAGATTGTATAGGGGTTTTAAAGGGTTACTTACGAGCAACATTTATTTTGTAGGATAGATTTTGTTCAATTATTAGTTTTATAAAGCCAACCAGGAGTATTTTGGTGTTCCTTGTTTATTTTAAACAATCATTTAAAAAAAGAGACGATTTAAGAAAATAAATGAACCTTGTTAAAATCACTTGGCCTTACTTACCTATTGTTATCTGATTTCATCGACAGTTATCGGAGACAGTTACAAAAAATCAAATAACAATAAATATGCATCCAAATAGACATCTAACGTTGCATTCTCACAGCGATTTGACCCAAAACTGCTCTCACACTTTCCATCAATGGAGCTCATCAGTGAAAAGGGCGTCAAAAGTGACATTATCATCAAACACTTGACAGTTGACATTGACACCTCTCGAATTCAAAAACGGAACCGCACCGCTAGTTCAAACAGTTATTCAAATTATGCGTTTCATCTTATCTCCCGATAAGCGAATAGCCGGAGGTGTCGACTCGATTAAAGTCGTTTAATCGATTCCGTATCGGGAGATTCCTATATCTCGAGAGGGTAGATAGGCAGAGAGTATTTAATTATGGTGGTAAACCTGTCAATCTGTAATGTCCGTTAGTGATTAGGTTCCTAGGATATGCGTTGGAAGTAGGTACTTTAATAAAGAAAACTAGATTGTCGAGACCTTATTTTTTGCAATTCCTATGAGCTTAATAGGTATAAATAAACAAGTACGACAAGTGCGAGTGTAACTCGCGCGCCGAGGGTTTTGAACTTTTGTCGTTTAGGTAGGTACGTATATTGACGACCTGTTAGCGCGGTGGGCTTACAACGCAGGAGGTTGCGGTTTGATTCCCGCCTCGGGACTAATATTTGTAAGATCTGCAGATTATTTGTTCGAGTGTTCTAGTCCTTTTCTACGTACACAAAAATAAATCATCTAATGTGATACTTATAGGTATATACTTTATTAAGTATAACAGATATCGTAGTAGTACGAATTACACAAGCTTGCTTAGCTTGTCGCTAAATGATGTTGTGTGGATTATCCAGGATACATTACTCTTCTCATATTTTTTTGGAGCACGGTGGAATTCATGAATTCAATAATCTTATTATCTAAATATTCTTCGAGCGCAGTGGAATACATTGGGTATGGACTTTAAAATTTTGAGAACAACGGTTTCGTGGCGCTGTGGAACCCTACTATTACAGTTACTACAGAGATTAGTGGGTAGGTAAGTGGGTTGGTACCTACAATTATTTTTTCTACGTATTTCACTAAGTATGAAACTTAGACGATTTTTAAAACCTGTTTTGAATTGTCGAAATCCATACCTTTGATTTGATATTGCTCTCAATGAAATAGCCCCCATTGTATGAAAATTCGTTTTTTGACCATATTTCGAAAAGTATTATTTTTACAGACTTCTCTATATTTTTCCTGTAAAATATAGACCTATATCTACAAACGCTTAGTACATTTTATATAGATCACTCTGCTATCTTCGGAGATAGAGGGGGGGGAACGGTCAAATTTTCGACCTTTTTCAAAATATTTCGAAAAGTATAAAACCTATCGAAATTTCAAAAACTGCATTAAAATGTACAAACTGATACCTTTCATTTGATACCCAACTCGGTGGGGTAGTCACCCCTTTAGAAATTTTTCCCGCCCTTTTTTGACCATATTTCAAAAATTATTATTTTTACAGATTTCTCTATATTTTTCCTGTAAAATATAGATCAATACTTACAAAAACTTGGTACATACCATATCGATCGTTCTGCAATCTTCGGAGATAGAGGGGGGGTACCGGTCAATTTTTCGACCTTTTTCAAAATATATCAAAAAGTATAAAATCTATCGAAATTTCAAAAACTGCATTGGAATGTACAAACCAATACCTTTCATTTGATATCCAACTCGGGGGGGGTAGTCACCCCTTTAGAAATTTTTCCCGCCCTTTTTTGACCATATTTCAAAAAGTATTATTTTTACAGACTTCTCTATATTTTTCCTATAAAATATAGATCAATACCTACAAACACTTGGTACATATCACGTCGATCGCTCTGCAATCTTCGGAGATAGGGGGGGGGGAACGGTCATTTTTTTGACCATTTTCAAAATATTTTAAAAAGTATGAAATCTACCGAAATTTCAAAAACTATTTTGCAATCTACAAACGAGTACCTTTCATTTGATACCATTTTCGACTTTATATGTTCCATTTAAAATTTCGATTTCAAAATTTGTATGGAAAATCTTCATTTTGATTTTTCATTTATTTTCATTTATTTTTCTATAAATATGTGCGGGCGCACAAAATGTATTATTATTTCAAATTTCAAGTCAATAGCTGCCGTAGTTTCTGAGATATTAAGGATTCAAAACACAAAACAGACCCAAAGCGATTTCATAAGGGTTTTGCAACCGATGGCAAAACCCTTAAAACCTTGCTACATATTTTATGATTACAAAGAAATTTAAGTGAAATACGTTTTCGTACTTTAGTGATGACTTAAACGACTTGTTAACAGATCAAAAAATCTTGGATATAAATAAAAATAGAGACACAAAGACGGCTTTTCGCTGAGAGAGATTGTCAATGCGAACTTTGGCTTGTTTAGCTTGTACAGGCTTATACAGGCTGTCAAACCAGTCAATAGAAATTTGATGAAGACTTGCTGGCAACATATAACTAGACTTTAATATTTACCGAATATAACTAGTGTAAATGAAACTCCCTACACAGGACAGTGACACGTCTACATTCTTCACATCTAAAAAGGTACAAGTGCATAGGTCACCCATAAATCGATGCTCACAAGAATGACTCATCTATCTGCCATTTAAGGTTTTACGTCCGCCATAGCCTTGCCCTACAAACAACCCTGGAAACCTATTTAAAGACCCCTATCTAGGTCGGAGGTAATGTCAATTTACTTATTCACGACGGTCCGGTGTTTTAGGCCTGAGCATGTATTTTAAATGGATTAATATCCGCCGCGTCGACCTGCGTCAGTGAAGGGTTAAAATTACCAGTAAATTGGTAAAAAAGGTCATTTGGTCCTTTGATTGTCTCTTGTTTCGTTGATTGTCGCCTTTCAGAAATGATAGGATTAATTGACCTAGATTAAACCCATCTTGCTATTATACCTTCAGTTAAAAACGGGTGCTATAGCTCTAACTTTATAATAAGCAAATTAAAAACAACATCACAGCCACCATCACCTAAAACAAAAAAAAAACACCCCAAAAACCCCACGTCACCCCATAAATCAAAATAACCTTCCACACGTGTGCGATTCGATTTATAATTTCTTCCAGCGCATATTTCGTGTGTAATTAGTGCTCAGGGTGCCATGTGGCCCCAATTACTCCGCGTGAGAAGTTGCTTCAGTAATCATTTTTGAGAGCGCACTTACCTCCATCAAGAATCTATCGTTGCTTTGGTTCTTTCGTTATGTGAACGTTACGAGTCTTGGATAATACAAAATTGTCTCGTACGGTGCGAGTTTTGCTCGCATATGGAGTAGGATGACAACCCGCTAGCTTACTATTTGTTTTTATATATTTGTTATAATACACCGCCGTGTGGTGCCGGCATAGAATTTCACCACCCCAACTCTTCCCGTGGGTGTCGTAAGAGGCGACTAAGGGAAACAAACCAGGGGGCGGGCAGCAGCGCCTTCTGCAGAACAACTACACCGAACTGTGATCCCCAACCCGCATGCCCAGCGTGGGGATTATGGGCAATAACCCCCAAATAATGATGCAATCTATGGCGCTCATAGGGGAGGCCTATGTCCAGCAGTGGACTATTATAGGCTGGTGATGTTGATGATGATGATGTGATGATGATGATGATGTTGTTATAATACATTATTAATTATAAATATTTTCATATTTTTTCTCGTGTGTAGGCAAATCAATGGTACATCTATATCTACCTATTTGGCCGTAATACCTGCCGTAATAGCAGATATATATTCTATGAAAATTATTACTAACCGCCACTACAATCAGGTATTTGTAAGGGTGACATACGCTGTAGGTACCTATGGGGTACGGAATCCTAAAAATTAACAAATAATTTATTTCCCGGGTACTGAGAATAAAATGTATTTAATTATAGTTTTTATACTCATAAAGTAATCATAATTGACAACAGGCACTGATTCAAAATAATGGTGGTCTTACACGGGTGGTGACTACGGTTGGAGTAAAAAGCAACTATGTAGTTTTTGTCATCGATGTCATTTGTTTAAATTAACGTCAAAAACATTTGAGGATGTTTAGATTCTGGTTTTAATTAAGATAGCTACAGAGAATTTATTTTAATACTAATAATAGTATACCTTTCGCACAGCATCATCTAGCCCCGAGCTAGGCAGAGCTAGTGTTGTTTACCAGATAGCTTATATTAATAAAATACATATAACAATGTAGATATTTTTAGTACCTATACATAGAAAAAAGTCGGAAAACAACAGATCGTACAAAAATTTGTCTCGAGGCTGGAATCGAACCCATAACATCCTGCGTGGAAGGAACATGGTGTCTGGTAATAAATACGAAAGTAGTCACTCAGCTCTGTGTTTCTCTTACTTTTTCACAATTAAAGACAAAACAGATTTTCATGAGATTTGGTAGGAGTTATATTTTCCATATACCTAGGAAAACCACGTGTGAAGCTTAAATTTTCGTATAAGTTTCATCTGACAGATTCCCAAAAAATAGACCCAGGTGGGTCTTTTTTTCGGTAATGTGAATGAGAATCGGTAAATTCATATTTATTTGAAGAAAACCCAGAGGCTTATTAATAAAAGTCTAGTAAAATGATAAATAAGAAAAAAAGCTATAAAGGTTATCATGAATATTATAATAGTTTAGTAAAAAACTATGAAAATCCGATTGTAGCTGAAGTATTCATGGTTTTGATGATGATGATATCTTTTCGTCATGAGTCCATTTTATTACTTTAAGCCGTTGTTGGTCCTACGGCTGACCTCTCCTCTCCCCGGACGCGTTGGTCTGGTGATCCATCGGATTACGAGTATGAGAGTGATAACGCTTTAATATATCCTGTATACCTGGTCAGTCCGGGGAGAGGTCAGGCGCTGGACAGCATTAAATATGAAAACCACAAAATAATACTCGGACCTCCCGCCTTCTGCGAATTCGCATAATGACGTGGTTAACGCGGTAGGCCACAAGCGAATTGCACACACGTTACTAACGTTAAAACACGTCTGAGAATCGAACCTACATCGAACATGGCTAATAAATCTTGCACCCAATAAATGGTCAGCGGTGTCTTGCGGAAGTAATGATGGTGAATAGATGTGAAATTCGTTGAATAAAAACTTTCCTTTACCGGTTGGAGACTTCTCTATCTAATGAATACCTAAAAATAGAAGTTATTTGCAATGGATCAATTAAAAATAACATCCGTCAGACACAGGATGCTGGGCAGCACCAACAGCTTGCTAAGGGTTCTGGTGGACAGACATTGCAGTAGCCTGCATAGGCACTGGATGTCAAGTCTAATGAACCCTTATGCTAAACAAATTTATTATGTCAATTAAATTTATTGTGATTGTTGATATTATGAGTGTTATTTTGACCGCGAACGTATTTTTGACCGTGTTTGTAAATTTAACTATACAGCTACCTATATACTAAACTCTAAATATATGGATGTAATTGTCTGAATTAATAAATGAATTTGAATTTGAATTATTCAGCTGATAGAATAAGTTGAACTCAAATTACCAGGATGGTTTTGTTCCCATGGTTTTGTGACCATGATTCTAAGCTGTCATGATCAATGCGGGGTTAAAATAAAGGGATGGAATACTTTAACTGAGCTGTATTAAATCCATAAATTCTCTGAATTACACAAAATATATTATTCTACAATCCTGTTCTGTATTATGTCTTAACTAGGTTTGCGACACGTGCTATATCATGGACTGTGTCACCACTGTGGTATAGAAATTGTTACCCACAGTTCAGTTGTAGTTTCATTTCTAAGTCCTTTATTATCTCCTGTACGATTGGTCCTGCAATTAAATCCTTGGGGATTAAATGGTGCCCATTCATTTGTGGTTCTGCCCATCTTAAGGTGCGACGGAGGAAGGAATGCAACGACTCAAGCGTATAAAGTCTTTATTTTACTTATGTTTTTGAGGCATTAAAAAGGTTCCTAACCCAAAGGGTTCTAACGGAACTACTTATTTTACACAGCCCGTTTTGCAATCGCTAGTCAGTTGAAGAAGGGGTTGATAACAAATTACAATGACAATGTTATGCGAGGTTTTTGAAGTAGGTATATGTTATCATCATCATTTGATGACTCTCTGTGGAGTGGTGATGGTCTGCCTGCGACGCAGGGGGTTGTGAGTTCGATTACCGCCTTGAGACAAATATTTCTACAATCTGCATATGGTTTCGGGTGTTCTGGTCGTCCTGTATGTAAAATAAAAAGTATCTATCTAATATTATGTAATAAATATATCAGTCATCTAGTACCCATGACATAAGCTTTGGGGAGGCTGTGTGGATTGTCTAGCATTATTTATTATTTATAATATCGGCCTACACACGTCCACTGCTGGACATAGGCCTCCCCATGCATATATAGACATCTCAGAGAGCGATCCTGAGTAGCCTCCAACCATCGACTCCCTGCGACCGATTTCATTTCATTCCATGATAAAAGTCTATGTCAAGTCATGAGATTTTATGTTGTAACATAGACAATCATCACAAACTTTCGCACTATTTGTTGTGAAAATCGCTAGAGAGTCCGCTGCCGCAAAATCCTGTAAATTGAACCTTATGGAACTCGTAATTAATGCTTTCATGTGACTTCTAGTTTCTAGCGACAAAGCAGATTGCATTGGACTCCTCGCTCCGCTGAAAAATGGCGTTAGCTGTATATTTTACAAGTTTTAATCTAGAGTCGAGAGTGGACGTTGGGAAAAAGAAAAGTTCTTTGTATTAATTTATACCTCCGTGAAAGCATTTTGAACTATTATCATCGTTGTAGCTGTAAATCTTCTTTATCGTATATTCTCTCGAATTACATTATCGACACAAATGCAAAAGTTTTAATATTTAGGTGTTATTAACCTATTCACGCTAAAAACTAGCAACTGAACGGATGGTGTCGAAATTTTCATAGATGTACATTGAGGAATTAAGCTAAAACATATAATTATTATTTATTGGTCTTTTCTTAAAGTCAAAATATTACTAATGTATACATAGTTCGCTAAAGTTTCAAAGAAAGCTGATAAAATTTGCTATAAAACGTTTCTTAACTTGTATAATTTAGATTACTATCTTGTACATTAGTTTAGTATTTTTAAAATTAATTTTAAAGTGTGATACTTAGGCCAGTGTTCTTGCAGAACCAGTATCATTGAGCATTAACTTCGAAAACCGCGAATAAACCTTTTTAAAATGTAGCCAGTATTTTACTACAAAAAAATTAAACTACTTAGACTTTGTGTATTCATGAAACTTTAAAAGCTTGTTCAGAAGTATTTTAAAACCTTCCAATTAAACTGAAAATAAAAGCGAACTAAATTAAAATGGCTTCCTTTTGCATATTTAACGGTAACGCTTACGAACTGGCATTTAGATTATAAGGACGTGCAAGTTTATTATTTCTGATAACGTAAGCTTTATCTGTTAGAAAATAAGGTTGTTTTTCTTTGGGTTCCAAAGAAAAGTGAGTCTTATGAATAAGCAAGTGCCGGGCAGTGTGGACAAGTGGCATCAATCACGATAAAGACCATTTTGTAGAGAGCGGAGAGTCATAAGGGCAAGATGTAGTTCTCTGTGTAGTCTGTAAGCTACAAGACGACATGCACTTATTGATGAGCGGTCCGCCCCGACTCAACATGATTGTGTATTTAACAAAAATTACAATATTATAAACCATTATAATATTATAATTATTATAAATTTTTACACACACACACACACACACACACGCGTTGTTTTGCATTACCTAAAAGTTTTCGGAACCCTAACTTTTTTGAAAATATTCTAGCCTAGATACCGCGATACCGCAAATCTGCGGATGGGATTCACACTGTTTCACGGTCTTGCGTGCAAAAAGCCATAAAACCCAAAAAGTTTTACCGTTTATGAGCATTAAATAGATTTAAATTAAGCAAGAAAAGCTATTTCAAAGCACATTTCTTCCGTTCAATGATGCTACTTGTATGGTACCCATTATTTTAATTATATCTCGATCAAAATTTTGAAATAAGTAGGTCTGCCTATTAATCTATACTAATATTTATTAAGGAAAGATTTGAGGAAAGATTTGATTGCTTTTTTCATTTAATAGGCCCTGAAACTACTTGAACGATATGCAAAAATATATTTTACTATTAAGATCCTACATATTCCTGATGAACAGGGGTTAATAGAATTTATATTAAGGTTCCGTACTAAACTTACGTACTAACTTCAAAAATCTAACCCAACGTACATATTTGTATGTAAAAATTATAATTTTTGGAATTTCTGTAAAGTATTTAATAACTAGGCCATGTAACATAGGCCTCTGCTCATATTTACGCCTCCAAGGACCATTCTGTAGTGACATTACCCCGAGGCGCGCGGCGGTGCGGCTGCGGTGTTTTACTTAACGGTCGACGATTTTACACTATTTTTGCAATTCTGCTTTAAATTACTTCTTATTATGTTGTCTTGAAATAGTTTAAAACAAGAAGTAGGCTCGATTTTGTATAAGCTTTCCTAGTATTACTTATTTAATTTGTACTTTGTGACGTGTTCAGTAAGTCCTGTAAGATCCAAAGAAAATAAATCACTTTAATTTTGATTTTGCCTAATGTGTGTGTGATTATTGATAGTAGGATAACTTGAAACGCTCTTTTCTTTGCCGTTTTACAATTTTTGTCACGCCAACACTCGTTACATAATAAATTAAGACACGTTCTCTGATTAATGAATATTTAAAAACAAATCTTAAATGGATCTATAAAAATCTAAAATCAATAAGGTTGTTAGTGCATAATTAAGTCATCGTCCCAAAACTGTAACGAATCATTCAAGCTCGATTTACTTTGGAGCTGGCTGAATGTACATAGTTCATTTATTGATAACTTAATGGTTACAAGCACTGAAAGGACCGGCGTTGCAAAGGGTAGAAAACAATGGAAGACAAGACGAGGTGTATGTCGAAAGACAAACTGGAAAGAAATAACGGAAAAAAGACATTTAATTCAGCAATAATGGCTTATTTAACATCACTTAAATGTTTACTTTTTATTGATTATACGAGTAGGTCACTTATTATAAGCTATATAATATATTAAAAACTATATAAACAATCTTACATTAGACAACAATAATTAAAAAGTAATTTATAAATCATAGATTCATTGTATCAATTGGGCTTTCAGCCACTGCTTGTTATGTGTAATATCCATCCATCTATCTGAATTAATTTTACATTCTACCTAAAATGCGGAGAATACAGGATAGTGTTTCGTAATCCCAAGAGACAGTCATAGACAACCGCAAGAGGCATAATATCAATAAGCTAAGCTGGTATCACGCCACGCTTAGCTAACCAAGCGATGGCTAAAGTGGCCAACCACTCCACCCATAATCGTAGAGCAATCAGCTGGAATAACGAAGGTGTCACTAATTAGTGCAAGAACTGCAGTCTAACCTTCAAGTACCTAAATTATTATATCTGAGGATTTGCCAATATTTTTGAGTGTCTTGAAATTAGATTCTAAAAAGAATGAAAAAGAAGCGTATTCTGAAGACTAAATTGATTAAATACCTACTCTGTGGAAAATTACAACTCTCAGTTTGTGGTGTAGATAGGAGATACTTAAGTTACTTAGATTTTCACTTTACTATACGGAAATTAATGCAAGTTTTATTTGTAAGTTGTAAATCCTTTACATCTGAAACAAGAGTCTTCCTATTTTTATGTTATTTAATAATTAATCAACCCCCGACCAGGTAGGATGGCGATCAGTGAAAGACTGCAGATAGATGCTGGATGCGGCAAGCTGAAAATAGGGCGCCGTGGCGCTCATTCGGGCCGAGTCGAAACCTAGTCTATGTCTAGTTCTGGACTAATGTCGGCTGATTTTGATAATAAATTGATATTGATGGTGATGATAAACGCAATGATATTTAGGTATTACAGCCAGAGCACACACAGCCTATCTTAACTAGAAGAAAAGCACATTGCATTCTTATGTTTGCGTTCAAAACAACGTATGTAGATATTTCTAGAACTTCTGTAGAAAGTTCCAGAACCGAAGACCAAGTTTTTATTTTATTTTATTTTTTTATTTTTCTTTATTAGGGATAACAAACAATCACACTTATATATTAATTAAATGTACTTAAGTTAACTTATTTCTAAAAGTGTAACCAGCCCCGTTATCCACAGGTTACTATTAAAAAGGGGGTGATGTTAGTGAACGTTATTGAACACTTGGCATTTGAAATAATTATTTCTAAATTATACATTTATATAGATCTTGATAATTGCACAGAAGAACATTACAGTTAGAATCTTATTCTAAATTAGTATCAGATGACATGATAAGTTTGATAGCCTTCTTGTATAATGCAGGTGAAGTAGCAAATAGATCAGTTTCGGAGAAGTACTCATTATAAGCTTTTGTCATTCTATGCAATGGAGCTCGCATACCTGCGTTCGTTTTGCAAGGAGTAGGAGCGAAAAACGCACGTTTACGGTTCTCTCTGATTGGGCGTGAACAATATGGTACATGTACACAAATTTGATTGACTAAACTATTACAATCGAACTTATTATGACAGATATTATATAACATGAGTTGATCAAGGAGCATTCTTCGCTGTTTCAATGAAGGAAGTGAGTATTTCCAAAGTAGTTGATCGTAAGAGGACCTCGAACGGAAGCATCGGTAGTTTGTAGAGCGCAAGAATTTACGCTGTACGCCTTCAATGCGATTGTCGTATTTATCATAAAAAGGATTCCATACAGATGTAGCGTACTCAAGCTGAGATCTTATTAAAGATGTATAGAGAAGAAGGTAAGATTCTGGCCTTTTAAAGGGAACACATATACGCATAACAAGGCCATAAAGCTTAAAAGCTTTACTAACTATATTCTCAATGTGAGCATCAAAGTGAAGCTTTGAATCAATTAATATACCTAGATCCTTAATAATAGGTACCTTTTCAAGCGGAGAGTTACATAAAGAATAGGTGAAGCCTATAGTCTTGAGTTTTTTAGAAAAAGTGATGGATTTACATTTAGGTAAGCTGAGATGTAGTTTGTTCTCTATGCAGTATGTGGTAAGGCGGTCGAGGTCCTCCTGCAGACAAATACAATCCTGGACTGAAGTGATTTTACGGAAAATTTTTAGGTCATCAGCATAGAGTAAGAACTGGGTGTGCTTAAAACAGCTTTTAATGTCATTAATAAAAAGAACAAACAACAGTGGTCCAAGTATGGATCCTTGGGCTACACCAGATGTAACTTTAATGATCTTAGAGGTGTATCCATTTAAAGCAATACGTTGGGTTCTATTCCTGACATAGGAGGAGAACCACCTGAGTAAGTTTCCTCGAATTCCGTTAAATGCAAGCTTTCTTAGAAGTATCTCGTGGTCTACCTTGTCGAATGCTTTACAGAAGTCTGTGTAAATTGAGTCGACTTGAATACGATTATCCATGCAGTGAAAAATATTATTGGTGTAAAGTAGTAAATTACTGACTGTGGAACGCTTTTTAACAAAACCATGTTGTTCAGGTATTATAATTTTGTGTAGGCTAGGGTATATTTTGTTATGTATAAGGCGCTCTAAAACCTTCGACAAAGTAGACAAGAGTGAGATAGGTCTGTAGTTACTGACATCTTTCTTACTGCCCTGTTTAAAAACCGGTGTAATATGTGCAGTTTTCCATAGATTAGGAATATTGCCCTCTTTGAGGCTTCGGTTGTATAAGGTATGTAGAGGAGAGACAATGGTGTCCGCAGTATGTCTAATGAAAAAAGGGGGTAAGCCATCAGGACCAGGTCCTTTAGTTATATCTAAAGATTTAAGTTCTTTAAGAATCTCATCCTTAGAAAAGGATATGTTGTTAAAGGAAAAATCGCAGTTACTGTTATACGGAGAGGACTCAAGGTCTACATTATTATCACTGCTGAGCTCATACACAGATCCAAAGAAATCTGAGAATAGTTCACATATTTCCTCGGGCTTATCTGACCCAACTTTACCGTATCTCATTGAGGATGGTATACCAGATTTTTTATTGCTATTTTTCACATATGACCAAAATGTCTTAACATCAACCTTCAACCTTTCCTCAATAGTGTCAATGTACGAGTTAAAGCAGATTTTACTTTCTATTTTAAATCTCTGTCTTAAGATTGAGTAACATTCATAGTGTTCAGTTGTTTTATATTTTTTCCATTTTATCCAAGCTTTTTCTTTGTTTTTAAATATGTGAATCAGTGGACGAGAAAACCATGTAGGAAAACTGTTATTTTTAATGGGCCGCAATGGCACATGCAACTTTATGAGTTCAAAGATTTTTTCATAGAAAACATTTACCGCATCATCTAGGGGTAACTCATAGAGAAAGCTCCAGCTGATGTCACTAAGTTGTTTGTTTAATAAAGAATAGTCAGCTTCCAGGTAGCAGTATCTAGGTGCGGAGCAGGTTTTTAAAGAAAGATGTGATAATAATCTAAAGTAAACTAAAACACAGAACGGTGGATGTAAACAATCTATGGGCACCAGCGGGTTCAATGGTGGTTGGCAGGTACATGTGTCAGCATTAGTAATGAAGAGGTCTAAGGTTCGATCCATACTATTATTTATTAGGTTAAATTGTTTACTATTTGTGTATTGCAAAAAATCAAATAAACTTTTTTTTATAAAGAAATTATTATCAATAGGCTGACTTGAAAGTGATTCAGAGATACTGAGGTCCTGCCAATTTATAGATGGAATGTTAAAATCACCAGCTATATAGAAGGTTTCTAAAAGGTTATCGCTCAATTCATATTGAAGTAAGTTTAGGAAAGTTGAGTATGTAGAATGGCTTTGATTTGGCGGTATATACAGGCCACAAATTACATGGTACTTACTTTTTACACAAATTTTTAATAAGACGTAGTCAATAGATGGAGACAGAACATTACCTTCATCGCAGCTGTCACGAGGGTCCGAACATAGCAGAACGCGCTCAGCATGCAGCTCGCGCCGTACGGCCACCAGCAACCCGCCGCCATCACGTTTACCAGTCGAGGCTCGATCACGATCACACCGAAACACTATGTACCGGGAGTCAACCAATTCACTGTCTGCGATACTCGGCGTTAGCCAAGATTCCGATAGAATAATCACATCATAACAATCAACCAATACATTGGCAAATAAGGTATTGAGTTTCGTTCGAAGTCCCCTACAGTTTTGATAGTATATCATGATTTTATCGGATAACATTATGAAATAGATAAATGTAAATAGTATTACTTTCAGTAAAATCACAAATTGTTTGATTTGTTAGCGAAAACAATGAAGAAATGCTCCACGAGAAAGTTGCAAAGTTATGACAAAAGTTTCGGTATTTAGTTTGTAAATACTTTGTAGTGTTGTTACAAAGTTCAGTTAGCCTATTACTAATGTTATAGTACGAGATGTAGTATACAAAATGCTTAATTATAACTCCTTTAACGTAAAAAATAAACCCAAAAACTAAAAACAAAGAAAATAAATTGCGAAAAAATGGCGGATTTGCACGTAAACACATAGAGTAGTATGCGCTCCAGAGAATGCAACATTGTAACAAAAAATAACAAACTTGTCCATGTTCATAGCATAGAATGACTATACAAAGTAACATTATTATAAAAAATTGTCCCAAACACAGAAATAAACACAGAAATAGTATTCACTTAGCTGGAATGTTAAATTTGACCAAGTCGGCTTCAGAGCGCAGAGCGAAGACCGGAGAGGTTTCACAGCGCCGGGCGAGGATGGTTCCGTGTTTGATCCACACGAAGCGAAACCCATGCTGCTTCGCCGCCTCACGAGCTCTTCTGAATATATCCTTATTCTTCAGCGTGAGATGCTCGTTGATATATATCCTATGCGGGGCGCCAGCGATGCCCAGCTGTTCAGAGGTGAGGCCCTTATGCAGACGTACAGCTGAAACGACGCTGTCCCGCATTTGACGAGTTGTAAGACGCACAACTACATTTTTCGGGCGATTACCTGTCGCAGCAGCTTGTGGAACGCGGTGGATCGCGACTATGTCCGATTTGATTACAGGCTCCTTCATAGCAGCTGTGATGTCAAGGAACAAAGCCATGAGGTTTTCGCCACGTTTCTCTGGTAAATTGCATATCTCGAGATTGCACTGGCGCGCCTGTTGTTCCATCATATCTAGTCTGGCTGCGAGATCAGCAATACGCATTGTGCTATTCTGAGCTTCTGTAGTTCTCGATTCCAACTTCGCAACACGAACAGCCACCTCGTCGTGTTTTGACTTCAGATCATCGTATTTGTCGCCGATGAATTTTATGGATGTCTTGATGTCGTTGAGATCATCGGTGAATTGTGCGAGTCTAGCTTCCTGTTTGGAGAAGCAGGTGTTCAGCATCGACGATAGGCTGGATTCAAAGGCTTTGAGGTCAGCCTTCATTTCACTGCGTAGGTTTTTCATGGAGTCAGGGTCAGCTCCCCGTCTGTTAGTGACGTACTGCAGGGGCGACTCACTCTCAATAAGCGATGCATCCACACTCATTTCACGGGATATTTCTTCTTGTGCGGAAGGATCAATTTCGGCGAATGTACTGTTGCGCGCCATGTTGATTGCTCTGACCGTTGATTACTCTATGCAAACGCACACTAACTGCCGGTCGGGTGCAGCGCGCTACGGTGACGTCACGGCAAACAGATAATGTCACTGCGCGCGAGCGAGATGGTAGGGACGCGGCCGGCTCACCCAAGCGCAAGCGGCGGAATGAGTTATCAAAATCACAAGTTATCAAAACACTCTGAAATACTTTTAAAAACGATTTGCGACCGCACCAGAATTGGATTAGGAGCGAGTGCAGTGTGAAATACGGCAATTACCTCAAGAGTCGTCACACGTCCTGCTCTCAGGCGAGCTAGGGATGTGCTAGTCACTAGCAAAAAACACCGGTTATCGATGGTTTTTGCTAGTGTAGTCTTTGTAGTCTTTCCACTAGCAGCTAGTGGATAGAATTACCGATAACCGGTGGTTTTTAATCTCTTTGTATCTTCCCTAAGTCTTAAAGTGGTGGAATTAAGAAATAACATTAACAACATCATCAGCATGTAATAGTCCACTGCTGGACATAGCCCTCCCCTAATGAGCGCCATAGGTGGCACTATTTAACATAGGTATTGCCCATAATTCCCACGCTGGGTATGCGTAAGAAATTAGTATTTAATTAATTCTCTCCTGACACAATAATACCAACTAGGTTAAGGTGTACCAAGCGATGACGTAAATAGTTGTTTTTTCACTAATGTCACATCAAAAGTTACATGAGTCATCCTTAGTCATACTTTTATAGTTTTTAAGTTTTGAGTCATACTTTTATAGTTTTTAAGTGCTGAACTCGATGACTAGATTACCAGCTCAACTCACCTACCTGCTTAAACTGAACAAATAGGTGGCAAAACGAAGTGTTTTCCTTGGTCATGCTTTTCAACTATCGATAGTAATTCTATCGACATAGTCCCATCACTAACCTAGCTCCTCAGAAGCGTACGACAGGCGTCTCATAGCGCTCTCAAACACGACTGCGGTCTAATGACCCGAACTATCCATTTCCACAGGTTCCAGTTCATAGTTCTAGTTCCCATTTTAGACACAGGTAACAAAGTCTGCTTTTATTATTATTATTTTTTTTTTTGCCTGACAATCCACACAGCATTATCGGGCCTCAAGCTAAGTAGGGCTTGTGTTATGGGTACTAAATGACTGATATACATACCTAATACAATATTATTATTACATAGATAGATATTTTTTTATATACATAGAAACCGACCAGAACACCCTGAACAAATATCTGCAGATCGTACAAACATTTGTCCCGAGGTGGGAATCGAACCCGCAACCTCCTGCGTCGCAGGTGGACCTTCGTCCACTGCGCCACAGAGGTCGTCGTATTTAATTCATTAACATAACGCACCTTTGGTCAAGGTTTGACAGCGATTAAGCTTTCGTATATTATTATTTCTCTTCCTCTTTAGATAAATCTTTTACCGATCAAGACTCGGTCGGTATTGATCGATGGAGTTGCATTCAAGTGCAACGTACAATATAAATTGTAAGCTATTATATTATAAAGAAGTGCCCTAGTAGTATCTATTGGGCAAAAGTAGTCTGGTTATAATAAACTTTTATCACTTTAATCCAAAGTTTAATTTATAAATATTTCCTCAATGCTAAAAATATTGCAGAAGCGACCAGCAGAAAAATATTCTACGAAGTTGAAGTTTCCTGAAACGAGAAAAACTTGGCAATATAAAATACGGAATATTAATATTTTCATTGCTCGGGTCGAGACTCTGAAAGGGATGCCGGCTCACTGGGCTGGAGGGTATTAGGAATAATCGTATTGAATTTTTTAGGTTAGATATTATTTGGAAGGAGTTTGTCGTATGGTAAAAAAGCATGGGTAACAAGATATTTGGAGGAAGGACAAGGGATTGGATATTCTGATGAAATTTGGTACTGATTTACAAATACAAATACAAAATTGCTTTATTGTACACCAGAAATAGAACAATAAAAAAGACATTACACAAGACAAGTACAATGGGCGGCCTAATCGCTTAGAAGCTATCTCTTCCAGGCAACCTTTGGAGGGAAAGAATTAATTTGATATAAAAAAGGCAGGGGTGTACCATGTGTGATTAATATATGTATATATACAGGGTGTCCCGTAACTCAACGTCAACCCGAAAACGCCGGACAGGTGGGTTCATGACGACCCAGAAAAACTATAAAATCATGGGTCTATCTTCAATGGTTTCAGAGTTATGGGCTTTTTACTGAAAATCATAAATTATCTGCCCGGCGTCAAACTTTTCTATGCTGTGACTACAGATGTCAATATTTTCTGAATTTTATTTTTGTATTACAAACTCATATAACACAGTCTTATAATGAATTGCAAAATTTAAACATATTGAGTAAAGTTTTTGAAAAAATAGACTGTTTGGTTCGGTTATTGCATCAATGATTTTCAATCGGGAAACTTTGACTCGTCATTCTGAAAAAAAAAATCACCACGATAGGCTGGCATGTTCTGTGGAAAGTTGGCGCAGTTATCCTAGATTTCAAAACGGTATCATACGTCACACTTTTCTTCTTTAAATAATAGTAAAATATTGATTTTCTGAAATAAGACCTAAATTCAAAAAAGTTTCACAAGGAACATTTTCAAACGCAAGGGTAGATGGATTAGTAGGTGCTTCAATATTAGACCTTTTTTAAGTCTTTGCAAACTATTTGCCACAGTTCTTTGTATAAAAATGCCTCGTTGGGCTTGATTTTTTTTTTTTGAAAAATTAAAATAATAATCAATCCTGACTTTCTTTTGTATACCTGAATGTTTTGCAATATAAAATTTAAAAATATGTTATTCGTGTTCTGCGATTCCTGGTAATCTGAATTATGTCTACTCGGCGGCCGAATATGCAAACATGCATCTCATTCACGCATAATGTGGATATAACCCTAGCGCCCGAGCCAGGCGTTATCAGGATAGTACCCGAATGTCGAACGTTATGCGTGATTACCCATCATAGAATTATTTTTTCCAGAACAATGTTCGCAAAATTGAGTTTTTTGAGGGTAATCACGAGGTAGTAAACTTTTTACTTGACTCACGTGATAAGATTGGTATTTGTTGACAATTTGGATACTCCCGCATTTTCTTCCATTGCACGAACTGAGGTACCTACCGTTTTTCTTGAACTGCATTTTAAACTACATCATCGTAGTCTCCTAGGAGTCTCGAACACCAGTCCCTCTGAATATGCCTAATGCACATAAACGAAAATGCGGTGATCTGGATAAAGTTCGGCATTCGGGAACTTTTCCCGATAACGCCTGGCTCTGAAATTTTTCAAAAATAATCAAGCGCAACGAGGCTTTTTTTATACAAAGAACTGTGGCAAATAGTTTACAAAGACTTAAAAAAGGTGTAATATTGAAGCACCTACTATCCATCTACCCTTGCGTGTGAAAATGTTCCTTGTGAAACTGTTTTGAATTTAGGTCTTATTTCAGAAAATCAATATTTTACTATTATTTAAAGAAGAAAAGTGTGGCGTATGATACCATTTTGAAATCTAGGATAACTGCGCCAACTTTCCACAGAACATGCCAGCCTATCGTGGTGAATTTTTTTTTCAGTATGACGAGTCAAAATTTCCCGATTGAAAATCATTGATGCAATAACCAAACCAAACAGTCTTTTTTTTTCAAAAACTTTACTCAATATGTTTAAATTTTGCAATTCATTATAAGACTGTGTTATTTGAGTTTGTAATACAAAAATAAAATTCAGAAAATATTGACATCTGCAGTCACAGCATAGAAAATTTTGACGCCGTGCAGATAATTTATGATTTTCAGTAAAAAGCCCATAACTCTGAAACCATTGAAGATAGACCCATGATTTTATAGTTTTTCTGGGTCGTCATGAACCCACCTGTCCGGCGTTTTCGGGTTGACGTTGAGTTACGGGACACCCTGTATATATGTATATATATATATATTACTACCAATACTTAAAAAGAAATAATAAATATAATATAGGTAATACCTAAATACGCTGTACAAGTGTACATTTATTTACACATACATACTTATTTACAATTTCAGATTTGACTCCTACTTACCTACTAGGAGTAATGGAGGGATGCGTTATCTGTTCAGTGGGACAGTGCTGGTGGATAAATAAATAACATCTTTGCTTGCTATTAACTCAGTAAACACGCACCTAAACTTTACGGTTGTTAAACCTATCATCAATAAGTTGCTCTTAGAAAAAAGAAAATGTATTTATCCTTATAGGTACAGGAATAAGAACTTACTTACTTAAGTATAATACTTAGTACTTAATATAGAATAACAAAACACGACACACGACGGCTTATTCGTCAACTCGCTCGAATGATTCACGCGAGTTGGCACCATCCGTTAAGTTCCTTGTTAAGTTATATCAATCAGTGTTGCCTTGAAAATACGAGTCAAAACGCCTTAAATAAACGTAGGTACTCCTTTTTGTGTAAACGGATAAACAAAAAATATTATATTTTCTCTTACGCTAAAAACACCATCTATTACAATATTCCATCGCCTTTGCGATCTAATTTCCTATTCATCGGGTGCTTTTTCTCACTTCGATGGCAACCCTAAATATTCAAACCGATGTTTTCTCCCTATTTCAATAACCATAGGGTACACAATCGTTCAGTTAAGATGAAAAGCAAGGTTGTGCGATTGTAGAATTCGAAACAATGTCTAACATTTATTTTTTGTTTAAGGAAAGACCAGTTTTTGGAAGTATTTGGATATGAGCATTATTCTCGGTCGATTGGCCTACGTTTTTAGGATTACCGTTGGGGGTTGTTTATTTAAATGGAGTGAAAAGGATTAACTGGTATATTATTTTTTTTTTTTTTTTATTTGCTTTTGGTGGCTATAGTATCGCTGCGGCCATTGATAGGCCTATTGTGATCGCCACTTCGTAGGTTCACCGCCGAAGATGCGGCGTTATAGTTCGCCACTTACCCTTGCAGCTACTAAGAACTGAAGGATTTTCTTCGGGGTGATGTCACGTAGTTCATCTGGGTTTAGCAGGTGCTTGCCCAGAATGATGCTACGTTTATGCATCAATGCTCCACATTCTCCTAGCAGATGGAGGGGCGATTCTTCCGCCTCCTCACAAAATCTGCAGGATTTTGTATCGCTTAGCCCCAGTTTGAACATGTGCTTGTTAAGGCGACAATGTCCAGTTAGGGCTCTTGTCATGATGCGAAGGTTGTTTCTGTTTAGCGCTAGGATTTGGTTGGTGTACCATTTATCGAAGGCTTTTACCAGAAACTTAGAGTGATCCATGCCCGAGGAATTTTTCCAGAGTTTGGTTGACTCCTCGTAGCAAACGTTCAGTAGGGTTCTTTGAGCCAGGCTCTTTGGTATGCCACAGAAAGGCTCAGGGCCGAACCGAGTCCCCATGGCCCCGGACCGTGCGAGCTCGTCGGCATTCTCATTGCCGTTGATACCCGCGTGACCCGGTACCCATCTTAAAACAACTCGGTTTTTCGAACCCAGAGCATTCAGGCGTGACATGCAGTCCTCAACTAGCCTTGACGTGATGATCGACGAGTCCAGTGCTAGAAGAGCAGCCGATATCCAGTATCAGAGTTGATATATATTGTTTGGTTGGAGTATCGCTTTTGCAGGTTTATGTCTGCGCATTCGAGAATGGCGAACACTTCTGCTTGGAAAATGGAGGCGTATATACCCAGGTTTATGCTACCAGCGAATTTGGGTCGCTCTCCATAAATTCCGCAGCCTACATCCAGTCCCATTTTGGAACCATCCGTGTACCAATTCAGGCACCCGTCCTTCCAGAGTAGCTGGCTATTCGACCAGTCTTCTCTGGAAGGTAGTTCCACTTTAAAGTGCTTTTCAAACACATGGCGTGGAAGCATGACGTCCGTTGTCATGCTCAAAATGGGAGATTCCAGGATTGAGTCATGTAGAGACCTCAATCTCTGGGAGAGCCAGTTTCTTCTCCCCGTAGCGCTAGCCCTATACATGCTGGTCTTTGCCTCCTTGTGTAAATATAAATGAAGTGGGGGTAGTCCCAGCAATGCATTTAGTGCCATGCCAGGTGAGGTGGACATGGCTCCCGTAGCCATGAGGCAGGCAGTCCTTTGAAGGCTGCTCAGTTTGGTGATTGCGGTCGACTGAAAGGCTTTGTAGTACCATACCATGGAGGCGTATGTTATTGTCGGCCTCACAATGGCATTGTACAGCCAGATGGCAATCCTAGGGTTGACGCCCCAGTTGTTACCCATAAGTCGGCCGCTAGCCCCTAGCGCCATCTTTGCTTTTTGCAGGACGTTGGCTAGGTGGCTGTTCCACGTTAGTTTTTGGTCGATTGTGACGCCCAAATATTTTACTTCCGAGGAGAAGGTTATGATTTTGCCGTTTAGCGAAGGATTGGCAAGCTTGTCTAGCCTTCGCTTGTTTGTAAATGGCAGAATCACAGTTTTTTCAGCATTAACCGAGAGCTCGCTGTTGCTACACTAACTGTGTAACTGGTATATACACCTACCACTTGTATTTAAAAAGCTCAGGAAGTATCATGGCGGTGTTAAAAATAAATTGAAACGTCAGACTGATTTTCCGAGTTCCAAAATTTCAATCTCAAGGGTTTTCTTGAAATAAAATTGTTTTCAGTTTCTTTTTATAACAATGTCTTAATTAGGGAGTAAGAAAAGTAAACAATAATACCTGCACCGAAAAGTTGACCAGCGAGTGAATTAGAACAAAAGACACACGCAGAAGTTGTCCTATTTTGCATTCTAGAACAAAACAAAAACGCCTTTAGCTTTTATTGCATATCACGCAATAAATAAAACTTTACTAAAATAACATCGATAAAAAAATTAAAACCTTACAGTAAATGAGCTAAAAGTTGTGATTTTCCATCCAAGATAGGTCAAAATATAAAAGCCACTGTAATAAATAATATTTATATAAGTATCAAGTTATCTTTCTATTACATTTTGAGTGTAGAAGCCCGCCCGCCCTGCAAATGCCACGTCAATCAAACACCTAATAGGGCGGATTGATTGAATCTGCCCTTCCCGAGGGAATTACATCGAAGCAGTATTTTTATAGTTAGAAACATCATACTAAGTTTCGAGGAAGTAAAGTGTAAAAGTTCTAATAGAACCGAAACTACGGTTCGGTTTGAAAAATAATTTACTCGTACATTTTTCTATTTAAAACATAGTCTTTCCTAACCCGTACCTAAATGTAGGCTTATTTGTATTCAGGAACCACATGAGTACAATCGCGGTATTATCACTTGCTATCAAGTAATACCTAAATGTAAAACCAAGTAAAACCGCTTTTTTGGAATGTAATTCCCAACAATAACAAATATAGTACATACTTATCGTTGAAGCGACTGTTCCTATTTTGATAGCTATTTTATTATGAAAGAAAACACAATTAATGCATATAAGTCATAGTTTTCAGAGAATTGGTACCTACTGATCGAAACATAATCATTTATCTACCAAAGAGGTTAAATGTTCACTATATAAAAACACCCCTATTCGTTCGAAAGAAAACCCAACCTACTCTTTGGAAAAGTCGGGTGATCATTTAATTAGGGACAAGAAGTTAAAGAGTTTCCGGTTGAACTGCCGGATTAGTTTGTGGCGACAACTTTATTTATTAGCTAAGATTGGTTAAATGATTCTTTTAAGCTTTTTTCAACCCCTCAGTGTTCCTTCTCCTCCGATAATCCTAGGAATTAATTACACTCCTAATCAAGTTTAAAGTGAATTATCTTTTCACTTATATTATAATGGACAAGAGTTTGAATACCTATCATAACATCAAAACATATTCATCATATGTGAATATGTTATGTCAATCAATTGAAGAAGCACTTCTTTGCTTATAATTATAAGATTATCATATGAATACGCAAGCCATTGGAATATCAAAGTTTTCAGCTTCTTTTTCTCCCAGCTAGCTAAACATTTTCAATTCTAACAAAGAAAATGTATTCAAGTTTAATATACGAACTGAAACATCACCTTAACCTTTTCCGGCGCAAATAAACTGGTAAACCCGGGTAAGAAATCGCATGCACTGCGAAGAAGACGTATTTAATTTTATCCTCGTAGTGAATATTTATAAATAAAATATATAAAAATAATATAAAAAATAATATAAAAATATAATCCAATGAGTCGGACGATTCAGTTATTCATTGGAAACTATTCCTAAAACTATTACCTAAACACATATTAATAAAATGCCACAGTCGACATTTGATTGACAAGAGGCTATAAAGAATACAACATCATCCGAAAACAACCTTTATTGTATTTGTCATCAACCAAGAATCAAAAGTCACTGTTAAAATCAAGGCCGTAGTTTTAAAAATATCAACACCATACATTTTCACGTGACTGCATTTACGTTGGAAAATTGAATTACTTTATCACGAAGCGAAAAAGCTTCTCGTTTTTTCAGTGCGAGCTGACCCGGGTAAAGTACGGATATCCGATAGTGGTTAATTTATTTACTCGCGGCAGGTCACTGACCCGGATCCGGATATCGCCCGGGGTTTCAACTGGGTGTAAGGTAAGAAGTTCGATTGATCCCGATGGTTTAAAAAGGTAAAACTGGGATACAATCTGTACTTTAAGTTTAATTATATAAAGGAAAGTCTACAGCAGTTGGCTTATTCCCAGAGGTCTACGACTCCACTCTTTTCAAAAAACTTAGGTGTTATTACTGTTCTTCATGCTGTAAGCCGTTCCAAAAATAAAGCTTGTATTTGGCGAAGTAGAACCGCCCAAAGTCCCCCTACCACACGTCCTGTCAAATTACCTTCAAAATGTCACATTGTATGACTCAAATCCTGAAATACTGTAACCGTTTAGACATCAACAAAACCTTTCGTGCGCACACGCAATCTGCCATCCGTTAATTTGACGACGGAGTTACGGTTTCGAGAAATACTTTCTTACTTTAAATTCAAGCTTTGTGAATGTGATTGTTGAAATTTGCGCTGATGCGTTTGCTTTGGTCTCTTGAAATACTTAAGTATGTTTTATTTATATTTATACTCGTGGAGATGACTCCTACAAATGTCATGCATTTATGTTGTTTTATGTGAACTCGTTAGTGGCAAAGCATTGGATTGGATATTGCTTGGGATTTATATGACATTTATAAAATGTTGTTTACGAAGTTAAACTTCCTTACTTGTCTGTTAGGATGCACTTTGCCGTTTTCGTAAAAGAGCTCATCGGGAGACGACTAAGCCAAGTTCAAATTAATAAAAAATTAGGGCTTTGTTACATAGGCAGTGTTCACTACGCAGAGCGGGATTGAAATCCGAGATAGAATGCGGTAATCCTATTGCTTGTCCCTACTAAAGCGTGTGAAACCCTGAGCGCAATCCAATAGCAATGTTTCATTGCCGCTCTCGTTAGTAAACCTCATAGGTCTGGGTAAGCCTATAAGCAAATAGCAATAAGCAATGTAATATTATATTAGGTACGTACCTTACTTATTAGAATCGGTTTTCACTTTATAGAATCTTATGTAAAAGGAAATCACATTACTTATTGTAGATTCATTTATTTATTCATTTATTTTGTGTAATTTTATCTATTCATTTCTAAATTTATAAATTTTGTGTAGTGGGTTCAAAGTAAGAACAGGGCAATCGCTTCCAATCTTTATCGACAGAACCCTTTCCCAGTCCTCACCTCAGTTACAAAATGCCTATAAAAGGTCAATGGGTCACAGACAAAAATATAGCGAAAAATACAAGCTGGTTTTTCCCACAATAAACATAATTCCTACCTCCTTGCAGACCCTTCAATACCCTAAAGTAATTTGTATCAATTTCCGCAAAAACTATGAAGGAAATAAAGCCACGCATGGACACAGCTTACAGTCGTATAAGCTGGTCCATTATCATCATCAACAAAAAGCACAACTTCGGCCTATAATAGCTCCCCTAATGAGCGCCATAGATGGCAATATTTATTATATGGGGGTTATTGCCCATAATCCCCACGCTAGGGATGCGGGTTCGGGATCGCAGTTCGATGGAGTTGTTCTACAGAGGGCGCTGCTGCCCCGGTGTGTTTCCCTTAGTCGCCTCTTACGACAACCACGGGAAGAGCAGGGATGGTGAAATTCTATGTCGACACCACGCGGTTATCATCATCAATGGGGTAAAATCGTTCTCTTTGGTGGTATTTCAGCGAGGAACAGTTACCACTTACTACGACCATTACTGAACGTACTTGTATACAAGGGAGGGCTTTATTATTTTGGATACTTAGACTTTCGCAATTACAGGTATTCTCTAAGAAATGTCTAAGCATAATAAAGCCATCATATATTTCTTACGTCAGCAAGAAAAAAGACTGATTCAGGATGACACATAGCTATTGTACATCGAATGAGCTAAAATTAGATTCTTATCCATAAAACTTCTTGTTACCATGTTTCTGTAACGTTAGTTTGATAACCAATTTTACCAGCTTTATCAACTTGAGCTCACGCAAAAACTTCAAATCCTTAGGGGTATTGCACACTGGCGTGATTGAATCAGTTTGATTCGTGTTGTATCGTGTAACCCTGGCTTAGGTTGCTCTTTGTTTTTGTTTTATTAATACTTTTGGGACATTTTCTGAGGTCTCTTCTTGAATTACATAGTGAGTTTTCACAATACCAAAACGGAAAAGTTTTCGAGAACCTTACAATATACCTTATTGTAAGGTTCTCGAAAACTTTTTTTAACGTTTTCGAGAACCTAACCTAGGTTCTAGAAAACTCATCTCATTATCTTAACCGAATTCACAATTAAACGTTGGATTAAATACTGCTAAAAGCAGTTTCTCGCAGTCGGTACCTGGTAAGAGCGCTTCATGACTTTTACGGTTTTTATAATCTATGCAAAACTTACACAAAAATCGCTAAGCAATGAAGTTATCAAATTTACAACGAGAAACAATAGATGCAATCGTTTTAGTTTTTCTCAATATGCATTTATAAATTCTGCACTCGTTGAAATATTGTTGTTTTTTATATATTAAAATATTTTTTTGTTATCTACCTGTTATGGAAGGTAGGTAATCAATAGTTAAAATAGTTTCGTAGTTAAAGCTTCCAAGACCGTCCGACAGAAGATATTCCTAAATCCTATCCCAGAGGTTAAAAAGTCATTAAAGCTACGTAATAGGTTATGCCAAATAACCACGCATGGCAGGCGAATTTTTGATGGCAGTGGGGGTGTAATAATACACAAAGGAATGCTTCCCTTCAGAAGATTCCGTTAGTCGTCTCTTACAGCATTCAAAGGCTGAGTTGGAGGGATTCTTACGCCGCGACGCCACGTAAAATAATTTTATACCTAAAAATCTTCATTTTTCTGGAAGTTTTGAAGCTAAAACTCAATCCAATTCCAAAGTGCTACACGCTAGCTAACCTATTTCCCGCGACTTGATTCGTATTCGCCGCAGAGGCGCCACGTGACCCGAATTAACGCTATTGCTTCATTCGCTTAGACTAGGAGATGTCCGACGATTGCTTACCGTGTGAGATAGAATGAACATTGCAAAAAAATATATCAATTAATTGAGTTTCTTGCAACTCTAGACTTTATGAGCTCATCGAATAAGCATCGCCATCTGACGTGGCCATGCTGCCAGCATTCTGGGCAATCTGCCTTTGGTGGCGACTGCTTATATTTTTAGGAAAATAAATATAATGTAAATACTATTTTTTTTATTATTATAAAAATAATTATGATTTTCCTTGTTAATAAATGACTACCTGTGTTTCTTGCTAGGTATAAGAAGAAGACACCATTTTCGTATTTACTGTCTAATTTTCCGTCTGTTTTTTGGTTGTACCTGCATGACTGCTTCATCAACATATTTCCAGCGTTACCGTTCCACCGAGTCAAACCAGTTTCTTAGAGGTATAATATTTTTTACAACATCAATCATTTAAGTTTTTATAGTAATAAAATAATCGTCATCTCCTGGTCTATTTCAGGCCGTTCCCGTGTTTCGTAGATTGCTCTTTTACGGCCAAACTTTACTGTTTAGTTTCCGGTTTACGGTGGATTAGGAAATATATGTTGAAACTTACAAAAATCCTACATAAAACGTGTAAGGTAGGAGCTACATATCTACCTACCTGTAGAACTAAACGAACGGACTAGTTTATGATGAGGAAAACACAACAATACAGGAATATACATAATAATGCAAGGAGCAAAAGCCATAGATATTCATCTAATCAGGTAGGAAGGTACCTAGGCAACCACTTGGAACAACCACTTTGGTGGCAAAAAAACTTCATTGATTCTTTAAACAGTCTGTCAAAGCTTTATGGTCGGTCCCATCCTTAGAGGAAGGTTCAGGTAGTTAGCTCATTACATCTAAGGCTATTCCATTCACACTCATCAAAAGCACGCGGGGCCGCTGCTAAATAGTTGTATATATAAATTAATGCAGGTCGAATTCCAATGGGCGTCATGCATCACATTTTTATATTATGGATTTTGCGCACGTAAAGAATTGAGGTCATTGATGGCATTATAAAATGTATAGACGAATTCACAACTTTTAAAGCATAACACTGTACTTATATTATTTTTATATATAGAATAATCGTTGCCATCATCACCAGTTAAAAATCCACTTCTGAACATTTATCCCTTGGTCGTAGTGATATCAAAACTACAGTTGCTTTATTCTTACGCCGCGACTTTTGATACATGGCTTTTTCATTTTGTTCTTTATTAAATTGTTTCAGGAACCCACACTAACAGTAAAGCTTTATCAAAGACGAATAAATTAGAAAAGACCATCCAGTTTCTTGCTGAAAACATCCATAGTTATAAACACTCTGAAATTCAAGCATCTTTGTAAGGCTATAAGACCCAGCTTATCCCAACTTCATTGACCGGATCTGGACATCTTTTCAGACCCACCCCTTTCTCGATATACCGTATTACACAAAGCGAGTTCTCTAATATACCAAATGCATATTTGATGTCGCCATAAGCCGGTACGTTACGGTATGGAGCGGCGATAAGGTTTTGCTTGTCCGAGTGGCCCTTGCGTAGAGCTTAGTGAATATTGACGTATAGACAATGGTATCATGTTTTGTGTGACCACCTCTTACTAAGACAAAGGAGTTAAGATACATTTTCATTATTATTTTGTTATATATTTTATATAATTTCGATAGGAGTATTATTACATTAAATTGTAGAGTGGTTTTTATGGGTAGCAATTTGTAGAAATTCTAATTATGTACATATTTGAATCGTTATGAATGAAATGTTGCTTGTGTTATTGATAGAAATAGTCAAATAACTTTCTGTAATGTCAATTTTTCTTATGACTTGCCTTGTATAACTTCCGACATTATTTATTTTATTTTACTTTATTTGAGGAACAAACAGTTTTACAAACTTTACCAAAGAAAAAAAAATGTTTAAATAAATTAATATAAAGGTGATAAAGGTCCTTATTCTCGAAAACACTTAACAATTTACAATTTTACGACCTTCAATTTCATTAAATGCTTGATGGTGCCGTTTTTGAAAGAGAATAAGTAATTTCTTTATTAAGATTTATTGAATGCTACCGAGCCGCATCAACAATGAATATTGTCCAATTCTACTCAAAGAATTTATTAAGATAAAAATGGCGAAACGCATTAATTATGGATTATTAATTTATCAATTACTCCATATGGAATATTTTTCATGATTGGTTCAGGTCAGGTCTAAATTAAAGGCAACAAAAACTACTTAGGAAGAGTGTTTTGATAGCTAGTCTAAATAATAGGGCAAAAAAAAAAAAATATTTGAAAGAGTGTTTTGATAGCTATAGATTTCATAAAGTGATGAATGTGGATAAATGTTAAGAAGGTTTTCATTTGGTAGCGCGAACCCAGCCAAGAAGTTGATAAAGTTTCCAACTACCAGCGGTAACTGAAACGTTTGGTCCAAGGATGAAAACGCAATATCTTACCTACTTTTCAATTAATTATAGTTAGTAAATGGCTAAGCAACACTACTTTTATCGCTTGAATCATCATAATGTCCTGATATAGCGTTAATAAAATTTTATAATATTGACGACACTGAAATGAGAGAGCGTAAAGTAAAAATACAAAATGAAATCGTCGTTTTTAAAGATAAAGATAAAGATAAAGATATTTATTTGCCAGAATATATGTAACAGTATGGTTCTTAATTTATTATAATGTGCAGTTATATTCTACCTTACTTAGGCATGCAAATGTTTATTTTTCAATTAACAATATAAAATTTTGTAGTTTTATGTTTCTAATACAAAAATAAAAATAATGGATAAAAATAATAATAAAATTCAAAATAGTATAAACTCAATGTCAATGTGCATATTCAAAGTCTTCTAAGTCCCTGTAATTAAAATATTGATTCATGGAATAATAGCATTTGCCTAGAAGCCATTTTTTTAGTTGAATACTGAATAAGTTTCCTGATAGGGCTTTTAGGTCTTCTGGTAGATTATTAAATATTTTTATTGTCATATAGTAGCATTGTTTCTGTGTCATTGTTAATTTGTAATGTGGTGTATGCAATCTGTTGTTAGCAATTTCTCTTAATCTTCTAGATCTCAAGTCAACATTTTTTTTTTAAAGTTCTGGATGCTGTTTAACGAGTTCTGCCGCTTGTTTAATATAGAGGCATGGTAGCGGAAGAATCCGATATTTTTTGAAGAGCGGCTTACAAGGGTCTAAAAAATGTGCTCCGCATAGTGAACGAACCCAGTTCTTCTGGGCTCTGAATGCCCTATCAGAATCTATACTATTGCCCCACAAAATTAAGCCATAATGTAGAGCCGATCCTATATGGCCGTGATATGCACTAACCGCTGTTTCTACAGATGCAATCTCGCGTAATCTTTTTAAAACGTATGCATATCTATTCAGTTTCGAACATACGGTATCAATATGTGTTCGCCAGCTAATATTAGCATCTAAATTTATTCCTAGAAATTTAAATGAAGTAACTTCTTCGATCTTATTATTGTTAAATTGAATGTCAAGCTTAAGAGGTTTACGTCGAATGGATTGAAATTGCATTATCTTAGTTTTAGTCAAATTTACCTTAAGATTATTATTACTAAGCCAATTTACAATGTCTAAAATTCCTTTATGGATGTCATTCTCTAAATTTACTTTATTCTTACCTTCAATTATTAATGTTGTGTCATCAGCAAACAGAACGGCCTGATGTTTTGTTGCATCAGGCAGATCATTAATATAGAGTAGGAAGAGTTTAGGACCTAGGATACTCCCCTGAGGTAAACACATTTTGCGGTATTTTCTTAATTAATTTCTTGCTGCTTCTTTCTTTGCTACTATGATTTGATAAAATATCATACTTACGACACAGAAAACACTAAAATAATACAGAAAAAGCTAAAAAAAATTATCATATCATCTGGTATAAAATCAAAAATCTGGTATAATAGCAAAGTAATAATGAATTTCTCGTAACTTGCTCCACAATTTTAAAGACAATACAAAATTTAATTAAAGTTAAGTCTGGATAGTTTATTGGTTCTTTTGCGGCGGTTTTGTTTTATGAGGGTAGTTCTGCTTTTGTTCTCAAGGGTTTTTCTACAGCGGTGGACAGATTGGTTCAGTACTTCAAAACTTCTTTCGTAGATTCTCAGAATCTCTTTTCAACATTTTGCTACCTATTCATGAAAATTAATATATACAATATAATGGATAAAATGTTGGTGATCTTCAACAAAAACAAGGCTAATTGTTAAACTTATTGTTGAAATTGATCACATTGCTGGCTCTTAAAAATTATGATTTCTGTCCAAACTCCTAAAAAATTACCTAGTATTAAGTGTTCTATGGGAACTATTAACGTTAAAATTCAACTGACAAAATAAATTCGCATAAAGATACAGTCCATAAACTTTTGTAGGTGCCTCCCGTTAATTTGCTTCTAGTGTCCGTTAAAGGCCCCGTTATTCCAAGTTGCCTTCTGTAAAGTTTGTTCCGCTAGAAGCAGCTTGCACGCAGGTTCTTAAAGGCAAGACATCCTTTTCAGAAGCCATCGTTTCCTCGTATAAAGTTTCACAAAGCAAAGGTTGAACCCTATTTGTTACATCACTGTAGCTGACCTAGGGAAGGCAACATTTTCAAATAGAATTTAAGACGTGATTTGACACGAAAATCATCATCATCACTGTACTACTGAGCGTAGGCTTACATTGAGCCCGACTCTTTAGTACGTACACGTTGACACGTAGAATCTATGAGTCTTTCGCAGATCGTATTTGTCATAGAACACATTTAAGTTAACTGGACTGAGACATTCTCTCGTACAATTGGTATGACAAATTATAATAGATTATTAGATTATGGTAGTGAGTCGCCCTATCTGAAATTCAAATTCTGAAATCCCAAACAGAACTTTGGCCTACGGGCAACCAAATTGCAGTGTGCTAAGTGTTATCATATTACAACCGACTGTACGAATAGCAAATCAATTTGCACTATACTCAGTTTTAGGATCATCTTCACACGCATATCGAAAATTATTCGTGGACAAAAACGAACGAGAAACGAATGTAATGATGAATGAAAGCGTAACAAAATCTCTTTTTTCTAACTGCGCTTTGATCTGGCCATATCAGTTTTGTAAGACATTTTCCACCAATATTTTTCAAACACTTTGTTTTTAAAATATCTAAGAGGGACGAATATTTATGTTGAATGCTGATCATTGCTCCCAAATAAGGACACTCCAAGCGAGTGGCATCCGATGAACATCTTGTTAAAGCACAAAGGGGCTATTGTATTCACTTGAAGGAAAATGTACGAAAATTTAAATTGTTGGAAATTGATACATTTGTGAACTGATACGTGATTTTAATGGAACGAGGCATGGTTTGAATTTTAAATTTACTTATATTTAGCTTTCCATTTTGCTTTGGTGAAGGTAGAATTAAAGATTGTGCGGTGCGCGTAGAACAGGAATTAAAATCAATAAGTTTATTTCAGACGACAATGTACAAATGACCAGTATCATAATTATATGTTATAATTTATGAAGTCTGTATTAAAAATATGGTACCTACACACTAAATTAACGAGTCCATATTTTTGATATACAAAACAACCTTAATTAAATTAATTTAATGAAAGGAATGGATAATACAAAGCACATGCGTCAAAAAATAGAGTTTAAACTCTGCAACCTTTTGGAAGCGTCCAAAAATAAAGAAATTTCACAACAACAACAGAACCTGCTCCAAAATTTGCAAAACTGCCGACCCCTCCATCAGTGTCCACAATAAAGAATCCGAAAAGACCCGACATCTGTTGCGGACAAGTCGAGTTACGCGACAAATTTATTCCGTCCTCAAAAGAGTAAATTACAGAAAATATTGTCAACTTCAACTTGGGAAGACGTCACAGAAACAAATTGTTTGAGTTTCTTTTGTAAAAATGGAGGATACAGGCGACTTGGCCCATACATAACTAGGACCGCGGTCCCAGTTACCTGATCACATTTTTGAATGGGTCGACTGGGACCATATACCTAATTTGCTTTAATGTACAGTTAACAGAAAAATCAAGTTACATAACTCAGGATTTATTTTAATGTAGTACTTAGCTTTTACCCGCTACTTCGTTAGCTTATAGAATCTACTCAACACTTTCATTGCCCACCCATGACGCACACATGCCCTTTAAACCCACCATGTGCCTAGAATCCGGGTTGCTACGCCTTCTTTTGGGGGAGGGCGCTCCGCCGCAAAGTGAAGAAATCTGATGATTTTACTCCTTGATCTCATGTTTGAAATGTTTACATAAAATTGACAAAATTAAATGACGTATCGGTCCTTATTGACAGACATAGAGTTGAAAGTAGGTCGTAGGTATTGTAATGTTACTCTATGGGGCCTGCAGCTTGCGACTAAGTAAACTTTAAAATGCGTTTTATAGGCTTATTCGGGAACGGAGATTAAAATTTTTTTTTAATTTTTTTTTTAAACGTGTAAGCGATACGGATATATGGCGCGCTCTTTCCCACATTTTTTCACATTTGATGAACCGCATAAAACTAATAATGCTGTAGAGCAGTGGAATAGTCGCATAAGGAAGCTTATAAAAATAAAACCAAATATTGCTCAGCTATTAGAAGGGCTGCAAAAGGATGTGCGATACTACTCTGCAGCATTAGAAAGTCCAACTAGCATCCAATTATCAAAAAAGAAGCCCGAAACCATCGCAAGGCATAAAAGAATTACATCTGCTATAAACGAACTAGTATGTGGTCAAATAAGTATCGGCCACTGTTTTGAGAAACTGAGATTTTAATAAATAATTCGATTTGCATGTTAAGAAGACAGCATTTTTTAAACTGAAACTATGTTGTTTTGTTTTTTATATTTGTTTATTTTTAATTGTTTAAATAATAGTGTTTCTTGTATAAGAAGCTAAGAACACTTATAACTTAGGCTTATTATATTAATGTGATTTTCCTGTGATTGTTTAATGTTTTTTATTTGTTTATAGTGATGGTACTTTATTTATAGAGTATATTTGTATTTCTAACGTAGAAACTTAAGAGATACCTAAATCGATGCGAAGACTGATTTTTAAATTCCTATTAATATGTTGTGTTAGAACTCAAGGTTATTTATTATATTTTTTGCACAATAAGACAATAAGACATAATGCCAACTGTACTTTAAACAATAGATGTGTTGTGGTTAAAATTACGAGTGGTCCCACTCGCCCAACGAAATAAACAAGAAAAAACTAATCAGGTAACTGGGACCGCGGTCCCAGTTTTGTAGTGGGCCCAGTCGCCTGTATCCTCTAAAAATGTACCCGGTTATGAAAATCGGAGGCTGAGGTAATTGTCATTTGAAACATTTTTCACAAATTTGTGACTTTTGAATAACTTATATGTTCAAATTGTTGATAAACATAAACCTATCCTTATGGTCTTTACACACACCGAAACCGTCGAACCGTCAACACAGTCCGGTGTACAGGTTGAAGGCAACGAACGTTTCACTGTTAGAATATTGTGTAGACCACAGTGTTTTATCTTTACTTGTCGGCGGTGGACTTAGGTGTGTAGACACACCAAAGTCCAACCCCATTGGGTATAGTGGCGTACATCGTTCGCACAAGGTTACGTTTTAAGTCAATTTAAAAACTAGCAAACCATTTAACATAAAATCAACAAATTAAATTAAATTAAACCAAAGTGATTTAATCACGTGACTTGTAATCTGCCGATAAACTTCACTGTACAGTCAGCTGCACAAATATGTATACACTCCCAAAATTTCATATTTATGTATAGGTACGTGAGTGTCTGCATAATTTTGCTAAATTGTATACCGATTTCTGACGATTTAGATGGCTACATTTATTTGAAATGTAGTTGGTGCACTTGACTTTGAAAAATAACGAGTATACTTGTATATCTGAAATTTTAGGAGTGTACATATCTGTGCAGCTGACTGTACATACAAAAACAATATTTCTTTAAATATTTTTACGAATTTTATGAACTCATTCATGGATCCTCCATCCTGCATTTGCACTTTGTCTAAAGTAAAGATAATTAACTCTGTGACGCGGTGGGCGTAGGTCCGCCTGCGACACAGGAGGTTGCGGGTTCGATTCTCGCGGCGGTTCGGGGTGTTCTGGTTGTTTTCTATGTATAGTAAAAATATCTTAGTAGGTGTGTGGAATATTGTATTATGTTATATCAATATCAGTCATCTACTACCCATAACAGAAGCTCTGCTTAACTTGGAGCTAAGATGATTTGAGTGTGGAGTGTCCAGCATTAGGTATTTACTTATTTATTTCATTTATTTATTTATTTATTTATAAGTTTTAAGCTGCCTTTGCTTAAGTGTTTATTTTATCGAATACTATAAATTTAACAATCATTCATCGTAGCTGTAAATTGACACATTAGTAACATCAGAGAAACTACTATTTGTATTTCCCCCTGATTCAGACAATGCCTTCCGTCCCTTCATCAAAATTTCACCATTTCTAACATTAGCTCTATAATTTCTTTAATATTCCGTGACTCCCCTTATTCTTGCAAGGTGTCATTTATGGCAGTACAATTACGGGAATTCCCAGAAATATAGACATTCTGGCGTCTAATAATATAATGGGAAGGTGGAATACATTTACAAATAAATGATTGGTATTTCCACCTCAGTTTCAGAAAAATAAAAATTACTCCATGTAGCGCTGGATATTGAGAGATACTTCTTTTCGTAGGATGACAGCATTCTAATAATTGCATTGGAAGACAAGTGAGCGTATAAATATAAAATGGGCGTTTTCTCGTGTGATATACTGTGTTATATAATACTAGCGGTCCACCCCGACTTCGCACGGGTGTTCAACAAAAATAATTTTTCATACAGAACCCTAATTTTTGTGAAAACTTTTTATATCCTATGTTCACCACGGAAAATTTAGGATTCCAATGGTGAAAGAATTTTTCAAATCGGTCCAGTAGTTTCGCAGCCTATTCAATTCAAACAAACAAACAATCAAATCTTTCATCTTTATAATATTAGTATAGATATAGAAAACTGTGTAAATGTTGTGAAACAACCGTTTTGGTATTAAACTCATACAAAAGATTCAGTGAACGCATGGCAATGTGAACATTCTACCCAACAGCGTTTTCTATAACGTATGATGTCAAAGGGCATCTTGTTAGTTCGTCTTCTACAGTTACCGTCTTGTCTATTTGAGTCTTTACAGATAAAAATGACGTCGTTATCTTCTAGTTGCCCTTATTAGGATATTGCAAACTATTTTATAGCTGCAAAGTATAAAATCTATTTCTGCAGTTCTAATTTGTTTAGGTAGTGTGTAGTTTAAACATCCTTAAGATAAATCAAAAAGTTTAAAAGCTAGAATTTTATTAGAAGCTGTTTTATGTTTGCAACAAATTCAATGAATGAAATTGAATGTCTAAGGTCTAAGCACAATGCCTCAGTGGTATGGATTGGACTTACCGTTATTTTAAGGGCTCTGACATTTTTTATTAGACACCACCATTTATCATGCGTTATATAAGTAGAACATACAGGACCTATTTCTACGTTTTTATAGTCAGACAAACATACACAATCTTTTGCTAAATATGCGATGGGGACATAAAGGATGTTTTTAATCACACGAATCCTTTCAGCCCCCAGGGGGTGAAATATTAATGTAAAACAAAAGCTTTGTTTCCCCTATGCGAGTGCGTTTTGCGTTGTAATTACTTGCCACTTTTTGTGCGCATTTCTTTTCATTTGGTATGTATCTCGGTGCGTTTGCACGAAAATGCTAAAATATTCATAAATCCTGATAATTATAGATAAAGATTTTGATATATTGAATTCGAATATTACTGCTATTATTTTATTATCGGAAAAAATATAATAATACGTTGGTGCTGGCTGACAAATTGTAAGCAGCAGAAGTTTAATAAGGATTTGACCGAAAGAAACTCGAAAAAGTGATCCTGCTCGCATCTCAAAATAAAGCTACGCGCCGCCGCCGCCGCCGGTACGGTAGCCTCGTAGCACGCGCTACAAAGGTCTACGAAATAAGATATTTATCTACTGGGAGAAAGACGGCGGCGGGGTAGACAAAATTGAGTGATTTTTATAAAAAAATCAAACCTTTTATTTATTCTACTGAACCGCAGCTAAGTTTCAGAGTTAACCAATTAATTTAATTAATAATTAGTTTGGAGGAATTCAGTTTGTAGTGGAAAACTAAGAGCGCGTTGAAGTTTTTTATATGCTACGCTGGTCCACTGTAGCATCGTAGCTACTTAACATACGTTTAAATGCATATAGTCAAATCAAAGGGAAAGGTTATTAAAAGGTGAGATGTTTCTGAGAAAACAAAGCATAATCCCCTGCCCAATGGCCACTCACGCAAATGGCCACTTGTGCAAATTTACTTTCGCGCAAATGTCTACTCGTACAAAGGTACATACATATATTCGTGCAAACATCTACTCGCACTAATGTCTTCTCGCGAAAATGTCCGATTTACTAGCTGGTACATATAAAATCATAAAAAAACATTGGGTGTAAAAAAAAGAATGGCTAATAAGTAATAATAAACTTAATGCTTGTGATTATTTTACATCGATCCGATAGAAATATTATTTAATCAAAAGTTCAATAAATCTATCCCTATAATTCAGCCCGAGGATCTCACAAGAAACGACTGATTAACCTGCCGGAGTAATGGCATCTGCTTCTTTCTGTGTAGTTAAAACCTCCACCGCAGTCATAGACCTGCCTGCAATGAGAGGTGACTACGGCAAATCCCCCTTGTTTGGGAGAGGCATGTCCAACACTGGTCATGACACTGCTAATTAGTTCACGTTTTGGTTACCTTTAATGACAGGAATGACGACCCTACGACCTCTAAATCATTTCTAGCATCGACCCTAAAAACCGCTAGACCAAGCAGAAAAAAGTCAGGTGAAATAAAACCAACGGGCAAGGTGAACTCCCGGTAAAAAGTCAAAAGTTGTGATAACGCGATGGGTCGCCGCACTAATCTACAGGTAATCGAGTGGAAACGCGGACGTGGCACTACCCTTGCTAATTGAATGGAGACGACCTTTTGCAGGCAGATAATGAATGTGGGAAGTGAAATAATACGACTGTTTGTCAAGAGGAAGGTCATGTGTAAAAAGGTTCTATACGATCATTGAGCTGATAAAATAAATTCGTGAGAGAATCACTGATAGAAAATATTGTAGTCACATAAGTGTCATCCAGAAAGTTGTGTCAATCATTATGAGTCCCCACAGGTCCACTGCTGGAATTAGACTCCAGCAGTGGACCTTCGACTCGATGAGACCGCTACGTCATCGGTCCACGAGAGGATGGTCATCCAACAATCTGCTTGGCTTTGCATTCCGATGGCCACTAAAGAACAATTATTCTCCAGCGGCCAGAAACAGAGGAATCGTTTGTTATTCGATGCTTATGAAAAACACCAATAAAGTATAATTAAATAAAGTGTAATCTCGTGATATTTACGTGGGTTTAAATTAACATTCAAAAGTGTTTATTTCATAAAAGTAGATGACCCCTATCAAGGGCAGCTCTCATTACCAATAAAAACTATTCTGAAAATTAGCTTGTGGTTTGGTAGTGAGTGCTTCCCTTTACAATAATAACTGTATATTGTACAAGACTCAAGTATTATCTTAAAGCATAAAAATAAAATTTAATTTAAATTTATATTATGTGTGTGTGTGTGTGTGTGTGTATACGTGTGTTCATGTGTGGATGGGTGTGAAGTGCATACTGGTTAACCGAGAAGGCCATAGAATACCTAGCTAGCTAGGTAATAAAACAATGAAGTATATCAGAATATATCACACGATAAGCACCTGTTCATCATTGTGTCATTGTGTATCGCATTCTATTGAAATATTGTTCCAACGTCCAGGTAATGCTGCATTCAAAAGATAAATTCAGACATATCGCAAACAGTCCATTTACGAAATTGGCGATTGTTAATCAGCTATGTTTACCGAAATGTTTGCGAATGCTAATTATTGATTCGATTAAGTGATATTGAATTGGTCTGCTCATAACGACAGATGTTATGGGGATGAGTTGATTGCGTTATTAATAAAATCATGAGAATCGAGTAGATTTTGTATGGATGATTGATGTTTATCAGATAAATTATTTGCTTTATCAGTGGAAATAAGGAAAGGCGTTGTCTAACAGGGTGAAAAGAAATGTATCGTAAAAAATCATCAAAATTAAACTGGTTATGTTCTCGCTGGTTTTTTCTTCTGTAACACTATTGCCTCTGTTAGACTATGTTCCCTAGTCAAATTGCTTTAACCCAAATCGGTCTCTTTTGACATTAAAATTTCATTCAATATTTCGAAGCGTACTGCGAAACCTCTAAAATTTACTGAAATATTTCCTCTTTGGGATTTACGATTACTTACTTCCAAAATATTCTCGCTCCAAAATTCCTTTCTAAAATGCACAGAATTTACAAATTCCCTAAAAGCTTTTGGCAATATTTTCGAGCTACAATAGAAAAAACATTTTCTGGCGCATGATGACCTTCCTAAGGCACAGCTGGCTAAAAATAGGTCAAACCATACGTGCGGGTACACTGCAGAGTAAACGAATCACCAAGTTGTTTGCCAAATGTATTAAGCGGTGGGACTAACTCAATTTTATGGGTGAAACGAGTTTCGCAAGAATAGGGGAGTTCCGTTGACAACTCCGAATTGGCTTTCAAAATCACATGAATGGAAATAAATGACGTATTGACTTTACAAAAGTGAAGGCGAAATTGTTTACTGTTTTCGGGATTAACTGTTTGCTCCTAAATGTGGAAGGCACGACTCAAGTTCACTTTTAAATAAAACATTAAAGCATAAAACTCTGTTATATTTAGTAAGCTGCAAATCTATTAGCTGTAGAGATAACTTTTCAAATAGTTTTATGTATTTTCAAGAGAGAGCCGGTCTTAAGTTCCCGCCATAATATGATACTTCCCTAGACAGTATTTTCTCTCTGAAACAGCACCCTATTTACCAACGATAACTTACAGTCACATCCACACTCCAACAAAAGCATTTCACAGTACCCGAGAACGAGAAATAAATACTAGACAACACATTTATTTCGTTGACAAGAAAAACATCCTTTCTTGAAACTCAAGAGAAAAAGTAGCATGACTGAAATTTCTCTGTAACTGCAACGTCACACACAGTTACAACTTGTGTTCATTTAATAATAGAACTCATTATATAATAGAGCTCTTGCAAATAAAGCTGGTTTTTAAATGAAGTACATGCCCGAAAACCTAAGAGTTAAAACAAATTGGTTGCTGACATAGGTACGCAAAAATGAAACTTATCATCACACCGATACGTAGTCCAAGTTAAAGTTTTCATTTCCTTCATCCAAGAGAGACTTTCATTTAAATTTGTGCTCGAAATCATGGAAACAAGCATCATTACAGTGTAATACTGCAGTGGCTGACGCTTGAAACAATTTCGCAGTCCATTACTGGGTTAAGTTGGGCGTGAGTTCGGATGCTGCCAACGGACCGTGCGATGTAACGCTGAGTCAAAGCATCAGAAATACTTTAGTACTAATGAAACTGACTCGTTAATCATAACCAAAGAGTATACTTAACCAAAGAGACCAAAGCTGGATAGAGTTGGTAAAAATCAAGGAATTATGAAAAAAAAAAAAGAATTCCTTCCCGACATTTATGTCCCTATAAAAGGACAATATTTACATTTCCCGCGCTCACAAAGGCACTCATAAAGGTTTTGTTTTATCCCTGTAAATTGTAAAGGAACTCGAAGACCGCATAGATGAAATAGGTGTACATAGATCAGACACTTTTCCAATAAACTAGAATGTAGTTAGAACATACCAATAATACTGCGAAAATGCGAGTACGCAATGTAAATACTAGTTCTGATTTACTTACGTATAATAAAGGCTCCTAGACTCATATTTTACAAGTGATTTTTATTATGTATTGTATGTAACACTCGCTCGATGTGACATGCTGAAGACACAGAATGCTAGTGGCGTCGACTATCGAACTACTGGTAGGAGTGGATGGAATAAAGAGCTCATTAGAGGAGGCTCATGTGCACCAGTAGACTAACATAGGCTGATGATAATTGTTCAATATTTGCTCACAAAAATATAGGGTAGTTTAATTAGCGAGACTATCAGCCGATTTCAAAGTACCCTCTGCTTGTGAAAAAAATCCGTGAATGAATACGGAAGCACTCTTGCTGTCAACGGGCGAATGAAGTAAAAAACGGATCGACCTGCTCATTGCAACCGCCATACATGTTGGACATATTTTACGTGGAATTTTGAAATTTACTCATCTCTGATTGTTATTTGTATTGCCGTGCAATATCTAATCAAAATAAACATTATTCACGCGAGTGAAACAAGCTGAGTGCAGTGCTGTGTTTTCGGAAGCTGAGATCCTTGCATGGTGTGGAGAATAAGGTCAGTGGTCAAGCTATCTGCCCTATGTAAAAGAGGAAAGATCTAGACGTCCTTAGTTATTTTCGTTATAATCTATGGCAATCTAATATATTGTCTGAAATAAACACATTAAACTGAATTGAAAAAAAAAAAAGAATATATTCTAGAACAAGCCAACTTAAAAAGGTTGTAATAAGGAAGTAGATACCTACTTCTCAGTTCCAAGTAATAATCTACGATCTAATAAAAATACTCTGCTGTTAAAAAATCTATTTGGAGTGCTAAATCTGTGTTATACGACAAACCACTATGTTGCATATTAGTAGAAAAGCGTGAATTTTCTCTGAGGCTAAAGTATCTCGTCACTTCAGTCGAGAACCCTTTTCTTTCATAGGCTTTCACATCGAACACAGATGCCCAATGAGATTTGTGGCTTTTAAGAAAACACGAGGAAAAACTGTGCCGAGAATTTTGATGTTGACAATTCTTAGTACGACCTCCTTTGGTTGATATGAATCAACAAACACATGTCCCTATCACAGTATATTTAGGTTAATACTTATTCCTTCGTTTTGTTTATTTTTATAAGTTTGAAAAAGCGCATAACGCTTAAAACGTGTTTAAATTAAGTTTAATATTATCTAGGAAAAATGTACACTGGATTTATATTACTATTATTTGTTTAAGTTCATAAATAAAGATCTTTTAAAATTGAAAAGTATATTTAGCAATAGTTACTTCTCGAAATAAAAAATATAGGGCCTTAACTAAATAGGTAATTAATGATGCCCATTATGTAAGTACTTAATTATTAATTAGGATTCAAGGTAGAAACAACAATTTTTTAAACTTAATAAACAACCTTGTTAGAATACAAAGAGATATTGTGAGATAATTCAAATAATCTAAGCAACTAAACTTGTTAAATTATGTGCAAAGGTGTTTATTTCTTTGAGGTTTTTAAATAAGGTATTTACGCCTTTCCGTGATTCTAAAAACCGGAAAACAGATAATGAGAATAGTTTCAGAACATAACAACAAGATCCGTGATGACCGTTTTCAAAAACTGTTTGATATATTCAAATTATTTATTCCCTTGATTTAATATAACACTCAATAAAAAAAATATCCCCTTCGTAAATTTTATTTTTGACTATTTAAAAAATATGTTTTATAACAACTTTTTAAAATATTTCAAAGGTAAGCTATCTTCTAAATTTTAGAAAATGTTTTGAAATTTACATACCTTTCATTTGGTAACACAAATGGTGAGGTTAGTACTTATTAAATATAGGTATGCATGTGACTCTCAATTTATAGAACTCATGTCGTTAATTATTTTATGTAATTGAAATATACCGTGTTACTTAAAGTGAATAAGTATATTTTACAAAAGTAATTGTAACGAACAACAAATAAATCGAAATGCTCTAGTAAATCAGGCAAGTAAATAATGTTATTTATCTACTTGTTGGATGTGGGATATGTTGATACTTTCATCCAAGTTTGAGATTAATAAGACTGCCAAAAACTTCGGTCAATAAATCACAAACTCCGATGAATCAGCGATAACACATCCTCGCAGGGTGACCCCGCGCGGATGAATGTAGCGATTTTCGCTACTTTTCTGCGTATTTTCGCTCACTCATCTTCATTCAGTTGACATCCCTCAGGAAAGCTTGTTCCGAAGTGTTCTCGATATTACATGACTTTTATTAAAATCTTGAGCCATAAGACCGCCAATTGTCACATTCTTAATTGTTTTGATAAAGCATTATCAATCTATCTTTATATAAACTAACTTCGGCTTTTTTTAGGCTTGTTTTTAGGCACCAACTAATGCTACTCCTACTAATGCCGGCTTTAGCCTCATGTTATTAACCCTTCAGATGGCAGTAAAAGTTTTACCAATTCGCTCAGTGTCATCAGGGTGAACTGGACCGAGATGTAAATTAGAAACTTTACAAATAAAACCAGTCTATCCGAAATAGTCCGCTATCGGATCTCTACGGAGCAACCTCGTAGATGGCTTTCTGCACAAATAAGCAATATCCCTTCCCAAACACTCGCGAACCAATAACCTGCACGTGTCACAGAATATCTCAATTTGATCGCCACTTATTGCCCTTGCAGCTTTCCTCAAGCTGTTTTATACCTAGGTACAATGTCCTTCATACATGACAAAATATATCAACCATGTTGTGAGTTTCTTGGCAATGAGATTTTTTTTGTTTTGTGATAGTTATAGTTTGTTGTAAACTTTTAAACATGAAAAAGTCTACATAAAATAGCTACAAGAAAGAAAACACGGTTCCTAACCAAAAAGAAAATCCTAGGGAGATATGTATGTAATCTACCGAATGGGTAATAATGGGAGAATACCTACTGAATCGCTAAACAAATTTATTAATTGATGTGCTACATACATCCAAAGCAATAATTTAGTCTATTTACCAATCAGGCAACGCAGAATTGTCATCTGCAATTAATGGCAATATGGGGTACACAGCATTATTAGCTTGGCTAGAACATGTAGAACATGTATCATATTATGATATAGACCATATCGACGGGAGGGATTGGTGGGACTGCCTGCTTATTTGATAAAATTTCGAAATAAAGACAAATTATTTGACAACATGTGTCATAAAGTGGTAATATCGAAGAAGTCTAGTTATAAAGTGGTAAAATCAATCTATGAGACTACGAAGTATCCAAAAAACCAGCTTTGATGTAGGTACCTATAGAGTGAAGTGAAAAGAGAAGATAGCTAATAGATAATGAGAGGTATTATTTATAGATTTTAATCTTGTTCAGAATCTATCCAATTCGCCAAAAACACTAACAGCAAATTCACTCTATACAAACAAGGCCACGGTTTGCGTTTGTTACTGGAGCGACAGTTTTCATTTAAACTTACAAACGTTGTTAAGTTGCCCTCAGAAAAGTGTTGTTTTTAATACATTGAATATTGTAATTTTTAGTAAAAATACCGACTTCCACTAATTTCATCACTCGCACTATCTTATATCACACTCAATATCTTATAGAAGATATATTCTAGACCGCTTTACGCTAGCAGTATGGCGACAGCAAGACTTGCTCGACCACAATGCAACCCTTATCGCTGTACCGGCAGACAGGTGGCGCGATCAGCAAATTAATACACCGCTGGTAATTGATGACAATTAGCACTCGAAGGGTTGACTTTGCCTACTCACTTACACGTAGCTTTGGCGGTACAGGAATCTATCGGAAACTTTAAATTAATATGTTGAAGACGCGGGAAATGTAAGGGAACGGCACACATGCCCGAAAAGCAGAATATTTGTGAAAACTCGGTAACAAGTAGTTAAACGGTAAAAATCATTTACCTAAAAGCTTTGGTGGACAACTGTAAGGAACTAAAAAATATTTTTTATGCACAGTTACCAAAATATTGTGTGTCTAACTAACGCTGGATAAACATTTTATTCAAGATTTCAATAGCCGAAAGCCTATTAAATTGAAGAAAATCAAAAATGATGAACCAATTTCAATGAAATCCATAAATGACATTAAAGGTTCCATAAGAACCACATAAATTCTTTAGTGTCTGCGCCAGGTTTCACCTGTAAAAGCCGTTATTCATCTTGCGAGAGGAAATTAAAATGGTTTTCATTACTTTACGGTGAGACTATACTTGTGACATTAAAATGCACCAAACCTCTTAATTTGTGGAGGTCAAAATCTCTTCGCAGATGTTGATTTTTTTACAGATAAAGAGTAATTCAGCCGAAATAAAGAGTAACCTTTTATCCCGACTGTAAAGTTTTTAAAAACTAAAATAAAAGTTACACTACAATTTCAACTGATGGTAAGTGACGAGCATTTATTTATTTATTTATTTATTTATTTATTTATTTGTTTATTTATTTGTTTATTTATTTATTTATTTATTTATTTATTTATTTATTTATTTATTTATTTATTTATTTATTTATTTATTTATTTATTTATTTATTTATTTATTTATTTATTTATTTATTTATTTATTTATTTATTTATTTATTTATTTATTTATTTATTTATTTATTTATTTATTTATTTATTTATTTATTTATTTATTTATTTATTTATTTATTTATTTATTTATTTATTTATTTATTTATTTATTTATTTATTTATTTATTTATTTATTTATTTATTTATTTATTTATTTATTTATTTATTTATTTATTTATTTATTTATTTATTTATTTATTTATTTATTTATTTATTTATTTATTTATTTATTTATTTATTTCTTTCTTTCTTTATTATATATACACCCAATGCAATAGACTACAAATTTTAACCTTAAATAGCATTACATAATATTACAGAAAAATAACACAAAATCAGTCAACCTTAATTAAATTTATATTACATAATCATAAATTAGAAATCACACATAAAATTATAGATAACAAATCATATCCTTTTCAATATACAATATAACAACATTACATAAAAATGAAATTAAAAATTACATAAATTTAAATTAAAAATTACAATTTCATTCTAACTGTGATAATGAGGATTAACTCTAATAATACTACTAAATATTTGGATCTTAAAAACTGATGATTAGTGCGTTCGTGCGTCACCATTTCTGATTGAACCACTGAAATGCTTCATAGATATTAAATCTGAAAATGCCGTTAGAAAAGTAATGTTTAGAGAATATATCTTCATATTCTCGTTGTAACGAGAATTGAAGTAATGAAAAGTAAAAAGGTATTCAAGGTAACGGCTTTTGTTTACTAAAATTATTAATTAAATTTTTATTGGAATAACAAGAACGTATTCTTACTCATAACACCAACTTATTACAGCCCGGAAACAAAACCATTGGGCTCACACTCATCCGACCATAGAATTGAATCTCAGTAGAAAGGTCCAGTTATAAATACGCCTCCTTTGGTCAGACTCGCCACATTTGTCCTCGCGCTCGATTTCACACAAATGATGCGACAAACGTCTCCATCCAGCCAGTTTTATGTTTATTTGTGTCTATTGAACCAATGTTGACTATTGCCAATAGACCATGTTCTTCTAACGATTTTGGATTCCATTGCGTTGTAAGTTAACATTAGGAAATTCATTTTGTTATTTAAATACATTCAACTGTGTTATATTATACATAGCACCGCGTCGCAGTTTTAGAAGTTCTCATATCATACCTACTCTGTCATAGCACCATCATAGTCTCTCGGGCAGTGTTACCATGTCTTACTTATCTCACCCTGTGGGATCAATGGTCTCCTCCATTTGCGTCATCCATATTTTGTTATTATACGAGTAATTTACTTGGATACTGGACCCAACAGATTTTGTTTTTAACTTGATCAATCTTTTTAATAGTCCATCTAACATAGATATTTATAAATAGTATAATCATGCGTAAATATATTTTGTTTATTATATCTGCAACAATGTTGTATTTTTATGTAAATAGAATCGAATGCATCTAGCATCAATTTTCTGCGTTCACATAATTGATTTCAAACAGACCAAAATTGTAAAAGTACCTGGAGTTTATATATGTATGTAGTTTGATTGTCATCTGATTTGTGAACCCAAAAAAAAGAAAACACTTCCTCGACACTAAAAAAGTTATAGTTATATTTTAAAGCTTATGAAAAAGTCCGATTTTGATAACTCAATGTGTTCTCGAGAAGAAAAAACCAACCCCAAAAAAATTGTGTTATCGGGGGTAATTAATTATCTAATCTAACCGCAAAATTTTTATCGGAATTTTAATTCAGTTTTAGCCATTTTCTCAACAATAAAATTATAATTAATACAGAATCCTTTACGCTCCATGCAAAGCAGCACAATCATGTAGTTCCGACATCTGACTTATTGAGCATGCGTTAACCTCAGATAGCTCGGCTATCTCCCGTGTTGCACTGTAGGACGTCTATGGAGATAAACGTGCCTTACTCATTGTCTTGGAATGGATATTTATTATCCCACTGTTGGGGGAATGTCTGATTATGCTTCAGGGGCGTGATCAAAATTATCTTTTCTTTTCAATATTTTTATTAACAAACGAGTGCTGGTAAATCTTTTGTTAAACACAAACAACACTCAAACTTAATAATTTCATAGCCAGAGACGCCTTTATCTACCTTGCCTCAGGCCCTTCCAGCAGTGACAGGCCCCTGCAGGTCGCACCCAGGCTGGGCAGCGAAAGTGTCAACGGTTTTTCTATCCCTGACTACAAACATGTGGAAGCATGGCTGTGTTCAAATCCTAAAAGATGATTTTATAACAATGCTGATTTGCAGTAAATATAAAACCAGTTCCTCCAAAACTATAGGCAATATTAGAAGTAAGGTTGAACGACCCATTACGTTAATAGTGTCATTTCTACCGAAATATTGGAAGATTAGCACATTTATACAAAATTCTGCGATGACCTCTATTATAGATTATACAAGAGTTACTCGGATTACTTTAGATATCGTTCAGAGAAAAACAACTTAAGTGAAATGAAGAAAAGGTTTAGGGTTAAATCACTATCCAATGATGAAAAAAAAAAGATAATTGTCATGTGAAGTATTATTACAGGATAACACATAATTAATGTACAGCGTAGCAAAGGGGTCAGTTGCTTTTCAAATCATATACCAATGCAATACAGTTTATTTTACTTTAAACGTATTAGAAAATGATACAAGCCTATCGAAATTCCACTATTGGATCGGCGGTCACGTAAGAACAACCAATGCTACACAAATGTGTATCGATTTCCATAGTACGAGGTTCGAATCGTAAGCAGATTTAATGTTTGTCGAATGTTGCTGTTTTTCTTTTTACTCTCGACTCAACCCCGTCGTGAATACGAATGTGTTCACAAAATATTATGAAGGAAAGCAATTATTATTTATTGATAGACAGGTATCGCGTAACTACACTCTAAACAAATGATAACTAGATACCAAAAGAGCAAAGTAAGTAAGAGAGCTCTTGTAAAAAATAAAAGAGTAGCTTGAATACTTTTGGACTAGGAACGACCAACAGCGAAAAAGCTATGTAGGCCAATGATTCCCATACCAGAGTATTTCTACCAAACGTCGCAAAATACCAGTATGAAGGCTGATTCGCTACCAAAATCTGTTTTTATTAAATCCTGAGTTTGTTTTGCGGATTGCCTGCGGATGAGCCCAAATATTAAAGTTGGCGCAAAGAAATATATTGCGGTTCAGGATTACGAATGCCAACAAGGATTATGCTGGAATGAAAATGGAACACTTTTTCCAACCTAAAATTTGTAAGACTTGAGACTTATAGTGGGGAGGGAACCTTCCGATAGGTATACAAACGTTCAAGCTATAACTATTCGAAAAATAAAGATATCAAAACTGCTTTTATAAACTCAAAATGCTGACGATAGTTGCAAAACTGGTTGGACTAAAACTACTAGTATGTATGTATTATCTATGCTAATGTTATAAAGAGGAAAGATTTGAAAAATTTTTCCCCATTAGAATCCTAAAGTTTCCATGATTCAAATTCAATTCAAATAATTCAAATAATTTATTTAGGAACAAATTACATGGTTGTTATTAACTATTGGAATTCGATGATGCCCGCAGTAGTTTTTAATAAAACTGTGTCGCAGACACCATCGCCCTCCTCACAGACAGGGATGATGAACATAGGCTATAAAATATTTTCAAAAAAGTTAAAGATGCGCATGAAAAATTTAATTTAAGTTGGCGGACCACTAGTAAATTATAATCCTAGGCATACAAACAGTTGATCGATACAGATATTATTTGTTAGTGTGCAACACACACTAATTTGATTTTTCATTAATTTGTTTTTTATTCGTTATAAATGGTGATGATGAGCAAAATAGTATGAGTATTGACTACAGCTTTCACGAATAAATGTATTTGAACCAGCTATTAAGGATTTGGTGGATAGGAAAAAATATCAAGATCTTGTCAAGCTTACATTCGACGTTATTATAATAATGTTAATCGTAAAATTTAACAGTAATATTCTGATTATTGTTAAACTTGTTTGCATCTAAATACTGGTTTATTTTTAGTAACTGTTCATAGCTCTTGTTAGAATATAATCCGAGCATCAATCCTTACACAGAGTCCATTGTGTTTACACGTTGTTGAGTTTAGATTTAATTAATAATTTATGCCCAATTTTAGCAGTCATGAAGCTGTTAAGTTTCTTGCTATTGTTTCACAATAGTGTAGCTATACTCTATGATTCTTACCATGGCACTCCTATTACTCGTGAGGAATTGAAGAAACACGACAAGTCTAATACAACTTTGTGAGTTTTTTGCTTCTTTACATTTTTACCATTAGTATCCGCCATTAACAGAAAACTGTTTTGATTTTCACGTACATTTGTTGTCACTTAAGCTCCCAAATTCAGAATAAAGTAATTAAAAGAGATATTTTAAACAACTTTTTTAAAATCACTTTCTACCATCTAGGACCAAAGTGGTAAAGATAGGGAAAAGATATGGATTTTTCTTCCCAAACGGAAGACAAGTCCCACGCACCCAATCTCATCGGATCGCAATTATACCCTTACAATGCATTGTCGCCAAACTTTACAAATCTTACTCAGGGTATGCAATCAAATTCTATGGTTAAAACGTTTAGGTAAAGCAGGCAGATCTTCATAATAGACCATAGAATCAGGAATTTAATCGCAGTCACGGAGGTTCTTTTACTATCGTCTGGAACATCAGGAATCTGCATCTCACATTCTAAATTTATGATATCATTAAATAATTTATATGATATCGTTGTATAGTTACCTTAATATTATCTTTTTTCATAAATCAATAATATCAAATATATCGAAAACATAATGCGGGTAGGTTGTACATAATGGAAGATTCCGCTGGACATTACGGTCATTTTGACAGCCATTCTCCATTAGCAGGTCATTTTCCATTAGCTTGGTTTTAATTTCTATTTTTGTGCAGTGGTTGATGTGTAATAATGAGTTTCTGTAGGGGTGAGTGTGTTTCGTTCAACTGAACCGGTTTCTGTATTAATTTTGCCAACTAAGTGGTAAACATAATTTTGTCTTATCCTATGAAAAGACTCCTTATTATCGGACACTTACTAACTACGCTATTAACAAGGAGGAAAACCACTAATTTTAAATGCGGAACTACCGAATGTATCGTACGATGTATCGTACGATATAAGTTCAGTAGATGTGTACATCTACTGAACTTATACTCGTAGGCCCGGACTGCTTACTTTTTATCCAGACATAACAGGTACTAGCTTCTGGGCAAGTGTGGACAGTTGCATATAATTTAATATCTTTTTCATTACAAAATTAAAATTAAATAGCCAAATAAGAACCAGTATTAAAATCGTAACAATTGAGCTAACTACAGACTAATGCAAAAACTCTATAGGTGGATCAACTATATAAATAAAAATTTATAAATAATGCCGAACAGCCCACACAGCATCATCAAGCCCCAAGTTAAGAACAGCTTGTGTTATGGGAAAAAGAGGACTGCTATACACAATATTATATTATGACATATGATAGATGTTATTCATAATCCATAATCTTACAATTGTTACTGTCGAAAGTTGGTCAACCTGTCACCTCATATTTTTAAATAATAAATGCTTCGTTGCAGCTGGTGCACCAACGACATCGCCACCCCCTGCGACCCCCGCGAAGGCAGACGGGTCGATGGGTCCTGCAACAACCTCGAGAGCCCCACCAGGGGAGTCGGGCACACGCCCTTCATCAGGGTACTGCCGGCGCTCTTTGATAAAGGTGGGGAAACGTTTTCTGCTGGGTAGATATATACTTTAATATTAGGTCCTTACATATGAAATTGGCGTTTTGTATGGGAGGAACAAAAAGTCGAATATTTTTTTATATAATATATTTAATTAATCAAAGTATGAACCATTATTTTATATGCACTTTTGCCATCTTATAGGTAGTTCATTGATCCCTTTACTAAAAAAACCAGTCGGACGGGAATCAATAAAATCTTTGAAGGCGATTTGGACTGCCCCATCGGAGTTGAATTTTTTCCCTTGCAAGAAGTATCCAAATTTCGAAAAAAATGGTAATCTGTTGGAGCAAGGTCCGGGGAGTACGGAGGATGTCTTAGACTTTCCAATTGAAGCTCTTCTAATTTAGTAGCCGTCTGTTGCGCAGTGTGTGGTCTAGCGTTGTCGTGAAGCAGCAGTGGCGTGGAGCGATTGACCAGCCTAGGTTGTTTAGCCGCTAGCTTTTCCATCATGGTTTGCAATTGCTGACAATAGACATCAGCCGTAATAGTCTGGCCAGATTTGAGAAAACTGTAATGAACAATACCGGCACTAGTCCACCAAACGCTTACAAGTAACTTTTTTGGGGTTAATTTTCGCTTGGGGCAGGATTTGGCTGGCTGGCCAGGATCCAACCATTGCGCTGAGCGCTTCCGATTATCGTAAAGAACCCATTTTTCATCACAGGTAATGATTCGGTTTAAAATACCTTCATTATTGTGCCGGTTTAGTAATGTAACGCAGCAGTCGACGCGCGTTTGCCGGTTTGCTTCAGTCAATTCGTGAGGTACCCACCTTTCAAGCTTTTTAATCTTCCCAATTTGCTTCAAGTGAATTAAAACAGTTTTATCACTAACACCGCAGCCTGCAGCTAACTCGGACGTGGTTTGCGATGGATCCGCTTCCACAATAGCCTTCAACTCTTCATTATCAACTTGAGTCTCAGGCCGTCCACGGGGCTTGTTCTGCAAGTCGAAATTTCCAGAACGAAAACGTTGGAACCAAAAACGAACTGTGTTTTCTTTTGCAACACGACCGCCATACACATCATTCACCCTTCGAGTTGTTTCCGCAGCACTAGTGCCACGGCGGAACTCGTACTCGTAAATAATGCGATATTTTAAGTTTTCCATTTTGTAAAATGAGTGACGCAAACAGAAAAAAACAGAAGAAAAAAAAAACAAATGAATGACGATCATCGAAGCACAAATACATGAGTCTATAGCTTCTATAGCGTACAAATTTGAATTTGGAATTCCTTACCAAAGAGGAGAAATTTGTGATTAAAGTGGCCAGTACGAAAAACGCCAATTTCATATGTAAGGACCTAATATAAAGAGCAAAAATTTTATTGTTTGTTTGTTTGAATTGAATAGGCTCCAAAACTACTGAACTGCTTTGAAAAATTCATCATTATAAGTCTACGTTGCCCCGTGTAAAAAAATAATTTTTGAAACTTTTGTTTAATACCCATGCGAAGCCTCGGCGGACTGCTAGTAACTAAAGAAAAGTGGTGGGGAATAGTTATATGTAAGGCTCAATAATAATATTATTTCATGCCGCTTTAAAACCAATGGTTATTCCAAAATAATCATGAAGAGAACTTCATGATTAGTAGAAACTAATCATGGAAATAGAAAGTAGTAAACTTTTGCGGCAAATTAGTTTGCTGCTAAAACACAGAAAATGGTAGGTTTGTATTTGTAGTCTGTAGAGTGCGAGTGTCCTGTCGTGTCTCTCGCCAACACGATACGTTCAATCTTAGTAGCATTTTCCAACATACTTCCAGACTTCGAGCCCCGCAAAGCAGCCTCCGGCGCGGCGCTCCCGCTGGCGCGGCGCCTGCGCACGCGCCTGCTCGCAGAGGGCCACGCGCCGAGCCAGACCTTCACGCAGCTCGCGATACACTTCCTGGTGTTCATGTCGGGCGATGTTCTGTCTCAGCATGATACAAGTAAGGTGCTATTTTGAATAACACAGAGAGAGATATATCAGCCCAATACCATTTCATTTCATGCAAATTCTTTGAGCTATGTTGAACTTTTATTAACAAAGACAATTCATTCCTTTATATTCAATGATACCTAATAGATATTTTTATTGACATGATTAAAATATGTTATTCCAAAATTATGTAGTGTGGGAAAATCCTGATTACAAAAAGGTGTGGGAAAATCCCCATGCGAATCAACCTTCTGGTTTTAATGAGACGTTAAACTTGGATCAAGATACTTGTTACTGGACTGGTTTCCGCAACTAGGCCACAGGTGGGCCCTTTTTGCGTGACGGAAAGAATTTTTATATCTTGGATCAAGATATAAAAATATGTTTACTATTTTTAGATTACTTGGTTTTTAATTGCCTTATTAACCTTCATTTTTATTTCACACACCTTCTTTTTCAGTAAACTACATAGCGTGGAAGCCGTACTGCTGCGCTGAGAAAGGAAAGACTGACTATGATTGCGTTCCAAACAAGATTCCGGATGATGACCCTGTACATCGCTTCTCCGGTATACGATGCCTCAACATGACGAGGCCGCAGACTTTTCAATCTATTGGCTGCATCCCGAAAGGTTCTACTCCTGAAAGGGTAAGCTATGATAAGGTGATTAGGGGTATTATATCATTTGGATCTGATACGCAAGAAAGAGACTTGCGCGATCAGAAAAGTAAAGTAGTGTTTAGTAAAAAGGTGGGTGTACGTCTTTGGTATTATACACCAGTCCATCGGAGCTTTGATTGTAGCTTGTGCTACGAAAATGTTTATTAAAATGTATTTTGAATTTATGAATATTTAAAACCTTATTTACCGAGACCATTTTAATCTATTTTTACTAAGATAAGTTTTTTTTAAATAAATTCTCTATAAGGACAACTGCATAACTAAGCCTTCTGAATCATCTGAAAATAAACGATAATTTCAGATTGTCTCAGCAACACCATTGTTGGACTTGTCGGGAATATACGGGATCTCTGAAAAGGCCCTCACAGAAAGGCACAGACTCCTGAAAGGCGGTCTGCTCAAACAAGAGGTCGAGAATGGCATTATTTGGCCTCCCAGTGTCAAAATCAACGTGAGCGTCTGCTTACTGAACGATAAGCAAACTGAGCGAAGGTGTCATGATACTCGTGAGTAATTATAATTATTTTCCCTACTAACATTCTGTTTGATAACATGGAACTTGATGAGGTCATATGCCTAGATTTTGATGAGTGTGACCATTTTTAAGACATAGGGTATATAAAAAATAGGTATACATACCAACGGAAGTCCAATTCTGAACATCCGACACCCATTCCAAATGGGTTTTGGCATAACTTATACTTATCAGGTGGATCATTATCATGTCCATTAGATTATTAGATTATCTAAATACTGGCAGAATATAGTCACATTATATAGTTTTGTTAACCAAGAAAATAATAATTAAAATGCAGAAACAAATTAGCACGATTTTTTAGTATTGAAACAATTAAGCAAACTGCAAACTGTTGCAGAAAATCTATAGATAGCTCAACTTATCCATATCAATACCACAAGGAAGCGTCCCCAAGACGCTGTCTGCCTGCAATGTCTCGCTATATGGGATGCTGATGCACTGCGCCCTAGTTACTCACCAGCTCTCGGGTCACATATCGTCGCTTTGACCAGACGACGGTCAGATATATTTTTAAAACCCGTGGGCCTAGGGTCTCGACTCCAAGGAGATCAAAATATATATATTATAATAATTGTAGTTATTATTTAATAACATCTTGGCTAGATACTACTTGATAAAATATCTATAACATCGCTCTGTAACTAGGTAAAACTTATAACAATCTTTTATTTTCAGCCGATGACGGTACAAACACCCTTGCTGGTATCAATTTATTTTCGGTTTGGTTCTGGAGGCTCCACAACCATATCGCTACAGAGCTTGGTAAAGTGAACCTGTGCTGGGATGACCAAAAGCTGTTTGATACTGCGAGGGATATAAACATTGCTACAGCATTGCAGCTTTATTACTATGAAATGATGCCACTTCTTCTAGGTAAGTTTAATAATTTAGACCAATGTGGCGTGGCGGGTGAAGGTCTTGCGAGACTGGAAGTTGCGGCGTCGATTACATAGTTGATGAACATAGGTTATAGAAAATTTTTGCTGCTGTTGCTTTGATGCTGTTGACCGCAGATGGCCATGACAGCGTTACCGGACTTTTGGCGGGCGCAGAGGGCGCCACACCGGTAAAGTTAGGTTGGGGCAACACGCGCAAGGGCCACCACTTAGGTGCGAAGCTCGGCTTGGACTGTTGCCAGATGCTACAAGAGGGTATGGAGGTTTCGCCTAGGTGCACAAGTACACCTATGGGCGGAAGCGGGGAATTCTTCGACCCCGCATCCGGCGGGGTCGGTTTTTGGTCGTGTGTGTAGTGTGCGGAAGCGAATCGGTACTAGTTGAAATAATATTAATATGAGGCTCAATAACTTTACAGGAAAGGAAAATTTAGAAAGAGATGGTGTTATCACTCCAACATTAGCGTTCCGCGATATTTACAACCCGACAGTGTTGCCTCAAATGTCTCTGGAGTACCCCTACGTACTTCGGTGGTTGCACACTATGCAAGAAGGTGCACTCAAGTAAGTTGCAACTACATACTGCGACTTCAATACAATACAATACAATACAAAAATGCTTTAGTGTACACCAGAAATTTAACACAACAAAAGACATTACATGCGACTTCGCGCACCTTGTTTCTGCATTAACTTTTTATGTCATCGAAACAAATGTATAGTATAAAAAGTAGCCTTTGTTTTATGCCAGATTCATCATCCTAGAATTACCTACGTCTAAAAATTTCCACACGGATCGGGTTGAAATTGAGTAGTTGTGACTTGAACAAGTAAAAAAAATCCACCCATCCGATATAAAATTTTTGAACTAGCTCTGTTGGGCTCTATCTTCAATTATTATGAAAGCTTAGGTGCGTTTATCATATAGGTACTTAGCACATGTTGCTACAACTATATTTTGTTACCTACATGGCAGCAAAGTTCAATTAGGCCACAATAGTTAATACTTATTCATACCACACCTTTAAGTCATGATTTTTTTTATTTTCGAACCTATACAATATCCTACCGAGCATAAAATTTAGATATTATACTTTAAAAGCAAAAGAATCATGGACTCACAAGTCTTTATAATAGTCCCAATGCTACTCAGCTGATCTGTCTTTGCACCTGTTTCTTCCAGAATGTTCGACACAAACGGGGCCTACCTGAAACAGGTGCCGATAGTGAACCTAACGCTGAGGACAGGCTACTTCGGCATAGACAACAACATTGTGTACATGACGCAGGGGACCTTTAGACAAGGGGCAGCGGACGCTGATTATGTTGTGGATCCGGACGTTAGTACTACCTTTCAGATTTTCATCAAAATCATCATCAGCCTATACTAGTCCACTGCTGGACATAGGCCTCCCTAAATAAGCGCCATAGCGCCCTGTCTTCAGATTTTACTGTACAGGAACTTATAAAATAAATATAACGAGTAAAAGGGCTTGTTTCTTAAAACAAATATAGGAATAGAGCGCGATTTAAATAAATTTCTCATGAATCATTGAAATCAACATTTTATATCTATACTTATATTATTAAGAGGAAAGATTTGATTGTTTGTTTAAATTCAAATTCAAAGATATTTATTGCGTCGTGTTTGAATTGAATAGGCTCCAAACTATAGGACCGATCTGTTAAATTTTTACCATTAGAATCCTACATTATTCCTGATGAATATAGGCTATAATAGGCGCAATAAAGTTAGGGTTCAATATCAATATGAAATCTTCAATCATGTAACCCAACGCGTAAAAATTCAAAATATACAAAAAATTGGTTTCATTGAGTAGTTATGAGAACTAATATAAATTTTCAATTTCAGATTGCTGAACAAGGGTTAGGACCTCATCAAAGAGTTTCTGACTTGCCAACAAACGACTTGTCGAAAAGCAGATACTTCGGTTTTCAACCTTACATCAAATACAGAGAGTTCTGTTTCGGAAAGCGTATCAGATCTTGGGATGATCTGAAGGGTGTCATCGATCCTGAGGTAAGACATATATTCATTTCAGTACTTCTTACAGAAGTCAAGAGCTAAAAGGAGATGTAAAGACTACATGCAAACATACCTTGGGATGATAAATTGGATGGCATCCATCAGCAGCATAATATAATGTATACCTAGGCTCAGCCAACATGCGTCTTTTTCACTTTATAAGCTAGCTAGATTGTAGGCGTCTCTGTTATTTCAATATAATAATAATATATAAGTGCTTATTTTGCTATTTTATTGGTTTTCTAACCAGCGACCTACTCCGGTTTCACACGGGTACTATGCTGATACTATTTCATTTAATATACAGATAAATCTTACACTTGAATTTATTAAAATACCGCATCAAATTTAGTTCCATAGATTTACAGATAGGGCAAACAAAGGGACATACAGACAGTGAGAAGCGAATTGGTTTTATACTATTTAGTGATTATTTCTTTCAGAGACTCGAGATACTCCAGAGCAATTACGAAAGCCTTAACGACGTTGATCTGATGGCTGGCATATGGCTTGAACGGCACATCCCCGGGGGCAGTGCTCCCTCTACTTTCTACTGCTTGGTGGTAGACCAGATGATCAGGAATGTAGTGTCTGACAGACATTGGTATGAGAGACCTGAACGGCCAAATGCTTTTACTTTCCGTAAGTATTTCAAAAACATCAAATACCTAGCAGATTGCTAAATGGTTGTGTATGACGCACAATCAAAATCAAAGTGCTTTATTTCCTTTAGACCTTACAGGACTCTTGGACACCATTAGCGTCCTAAAATTATAATTAATTGACCTTGTCTCTTTTAAAATGGTTAGATGCATTATTTGTATCTATCAACTAATATTATCCCCACAGTGGATCTTGGTGGTGGACAACGAAAATATTCCAAAAGCATATTTATTTTTAATAAACCACCGTGTAATTACCGACGACAATGTTGTCCGATTTATACAACCGTCGTGTTAAGTAAGATAGATCGTGGCCCTTACTCCCAGTAAAGGCTCATCTTGACTTGACCAGCATGTCGGTTGACTGGACAGGTAATTCTTGGTTAACTCTAACATTTTAATAGTATAATCTTTACAATATTTTTTGTATAACAAGAGACCTCTGTTTAATGGCATCCAAGTAGTGGTGACGTCAGGAAGAAAGAGTTTGTGGTCATTAGACCATAAGCTCATGATCTGGATCAGTTGAGCTACCTGTAGTTTGTATATGTAACAGTCTGCAGTTAGTTCAATGTTTCAATTGTAAATACTATTTATTATTTGGATAATGAACTGTAATTTTCTTTCCTGGTCCTTTCCTCTGTCCAGGTTTTATCCCAGGTTGTAATATATTTCAAATGTTATTTACCTTTCAGCTCAACTCCTCGAGATAAGGAAGAGAACCATCGCTGGTATGTTGTGCGACGTTGGTGATTCCGTCAGTCAGATACAGCCTCAGGCGTTTTTGAGGATAGGAAAATAGTAAGTATCTATTGACGGCACTATCGACATAATCATTAGAGCTACAAAGGCGCATATCAGTGGCCTAATTCCACTAACACTATCTCCTCACGATGACAATAATGTCGCCTATATATCTATAATATAGTTGATTATATTTTGATGACGTATAAAAAGAAAAATACGTGATAATTTTAATCTTTCTGATTATTTGTTTTAATGCTATTGTTTCTTTCAGCAACAAGCTCGTTGATTGCGATCTCATCAACAAATTCGAGTACTCTGCTTGGAGGGACCCTACATGCGGACCTGCTCTTAACGAATGGAATACGTAATTTGTTTTCTTTTAAATAACGATGAATAAAATTAAGATTTTGTAAAAAACATGGGAATTAAGTCTTAGTCGTATTGTTTGCTAATTCAACCTTCGTAATAACTTATACAATTATTTCATTTACCTTAGAAATATTTAAGTCGAATTAAATACTAATGGATTTTTTCCTATACTTTATAAAACCTGAAAAAGTGCAGAGTTTTTGTTATCTCTAGGTTTTATTAAAAGAGGAAAGATATGATTGTTTCTTTGTTTGAATTCAAGAGACTCCGAAGCTGTTGGATCCATTTCGAAAAATTCTTTCACCCTTAGAATCATACATTATCCCTGATGAAACAGGATATAGAATATTTTCAAAAAAAATCTGTTTAATCTGTATGAAAGATTCAATAATGTAACGTATACAAGGTGTGTGTAAAAATTTAAATTTTTGAATACGCGTGCGAAGCCGGGTTGACTGCTACAAATAAATATATAAATTGTAACATGTACATTATGTATATCAAACTGTTCAATACCTAAACGAAAATGTTTCCTTACGAATATAAATAGGTAATACGACAAAATAGGCTCCTGATAAACCGTTTTTCAAGGATCAGTGACGGAGACTCGAGGAAAATCGGTAAGTTCTTAATGATTTCCTACCCAATTTCACACGCGAATGAGGATGGGCCCTCTTGGCTACCAGAATAAATTAATCTGACAACCTCCTCGGGTCAATACGAGGGGTCTTTATCAAAGGTTTTTTGAAGCTTACAAGTGCAGAAACCGCTCCAAAAATTCAGCTAATTTTCGTTAAAAATACTCAATGGATGCTACCCTATACTACCAAAGAAATGCCGGATGTACGGAGGTAAAGTTTTTATATAAGACATAAATGTTCTTTTGTCCTTTATTAATAAAAAAATTGTACAAGAAATAAGATCATGGAGTCAAAAATTAAATTCATTGAAAATATTTACGTATTATGCATTGATATAACATAGGTTATGGCCTTTTTTCAAGTGTGATAGTTTTTCAGAGTGATTAGATCTTTTCCCCGAAATCGTTAACTCCGCGTAGCAAACTTTCCATTCGCATTTTTCCCCACTCGAACTTTTACCCGCCACTTTTTATACGATTACGTTCCTCCTGGTAAATCATTCGACTTACAATAACCGGATGGCATCAGCAATAAAACACGCGTCAAACCATAACAAATGATGGGATATCTGCCAGACGAAGAATGCACCAATGATGTCCTGTCAGGTGTCAAACAGATTATTTACTATCGTTGGTATCATAAACGATACCTACGGGCGATTAAATCACTATCCTATCTCGTCAAAAATGTTCACCTGTTGCCTATTACATTCAAGATCCTGAATATCAAGAAAAATTCGTCTAATACCTGATTTCGCGCGTATTAGATAGATTAATTTAATTCTGTAGGTATTTTAAGCAGTCTGTCTATCTTTTTGAAGATTCCAGAAATAACAGCTATAATGTTGTGTAACACACAATGTTGCTTTTCTCATATTTTCCTCCGAATTCCCTGATCTTTTTGGTTTTACCTTCACTTTTGGGGGATGGAATTGTCGGCCGTTGTGTTTAACTTGATCTTTAGTTAGCTTTGTTTAATTATCATAATCTTTAGTACGTAATTATTCTTTCTCTAGCAATTTTAATGTTTACGCCTATAGAATAGTTAAATCGGAAGCTAGTGAAACTAAGCGGTTTTGCCGCTCGTGTGCTCCGCTCATGGCCAATCGCACATTTATTGCATTCAGGCGCGTCATTGAATGGCGTGCTCTGCTGAATTCTGATAGATTCTTACGATAATTGACTAAGAAGTTAAGTCGGTATGAATCATTGCATTTAGTTTTATCTTCAAAAGACGTAGATAGAGTATTTAAAGGCTTGTGCATAATGGCGACAGAAATCCTGATCTCCAGTATATGAAAAACGCTGGGCAAAGTCGGATTTACGTGTGGGTAGAAAGCAAACTCAAATCAAATATTTCGGGTCTAGCGGAACAAAATACCACTCAAAAATTTTCTAATACTTCCAAATTTTGATCCTACAAAAGAGAGATTTGAAACAATTTTGTTTTATTATCTTCGTAAAGCGGATTGATCGAACAGAAATTTAATCTCCCAGTCACTTTCGCGGATTATCAGCGTTGTGGAAATGGCACAAAAAAACAGCTGTTATTACCATTGTGTTTTATATGAAAACATTTCCCATTCACATCATATCGAGAAAAATATGAAAATCCAACAATAGGAAACAATCAGGCAGTAGAGCGAAATAAAAATGCTTGAGAGTGCGCCTGACAGCGGCGTCGCGGCCAGATCCATGTAGCGTTGCACAGTGTGTGTTGATCACAGGAGAATCACTCAATAGATATTAGAAAAAAACTTGCACATAATTATGGATAAGTTGATCCAAAAAATCAAGCACAAAAGTATTAGGTTGAACCCAAGGTTGAACTTATTATTAGTTATTTGCTATTGTCTTAAGTTAGCTCTACTAGTTATAATTTTAAGGTTTCGAGATGTGTTTTGAGTCCCTTTTTTGGTCTCGCTTTGTCTTGTTTTCTTTAACAACTGACAAATTATCGCCGCTCTGTTTTGAAATAAAATTTAATAATATATTTCGTGCGATTATATATACTTTGGTTACAAAAATACAGATTATTTTTTATAATAATATTGTGATGGCGAATTTTTAGAAAATTTTGTTGGTTACATAATTTAAATTTTTATATACAAAAGGTCGATCAATATTCCATCTGCATTTTAATGAAACAGTTTAGAAAAATCAGAATGTAGTTTTTTTAATGGTCAAAAACTAATTTTCAAAATTGAGTGGGTGTGATAAATATCAAATGAACCGTTTTGTATTTTTACATGTCAAAGCTGTTATTTTTTAAACCACAGGAAGTGGTAGTTCTGCAAGTATCATAATACTGTGACATTCTCTACTGGAAATATCCTTCACAATGTTAAAACTTAAAACATCCTTTGGAATGCGGACTTTTGAAATGTTAGACATTTCCTTCATAAAGTCATGCGCCAATCTTATCTAATGGCAAGTAGGTTTTTCCGGGTTTCTCCGGTAGGCACAAATTACGAATGTGAGTAATATTTAATTTTCAACTTTGCACTCAGGATTTTGAGTCTCACACCCATTTCGCACCACTGTTATTTGCCACGATTGATATTTTATTTAAAACATGTATTATTTCATTTATTCCTAAAAATGAGCTAAGTGATTACTTCGTGTTTTATTTTTCCGAAATAAAATTTTTGTTTTGCTGTTGCTAAAGTACCTAATTCATTATCCAAAAAGCAGATCTTTCATTATTATGATTTTTAATACCTTCCACAAATCTCCATGTATCGAATCTAATCAATTATAACGTTGGCGTCGACTATTCTATAGCAAGCTACCTTAATTGCGACTGGTTGGACTAAAATGACGACTCTATCGATAACATATCGAAGAAATTAGTATTTCAGAATATTAGTGTTAGTTACTTATTTCTACATTACTATTCTCAACACCGATGTATATGTATTAGTATCTACTGAAGTATGACTGCTAGCTATAGTAGGATGTCTGCAAGCATGAAAATGACCATCCGAAAATCCATCGAACTCTCCACCTAAGCACACGTACATATGTACATACACAGGTCCCCGCCGCGTGCACTGATCATTAGAAACAGACGCCACTGGTGTGCGAATAATCATCGAGGGTGTATGTATAATCATAGGGAAAGGGAGAAAGGGAGGGTGTATCTATAATCATAGGGCAAAGGAAAGGGAGGGATGACTGTCAGTGGCAGACCTGTCATGGACCAGTATGGAAATCGTGTGGAAAAGTAATGTTCGAATCCAGACTGACCGGGTGGGAAGGAAGCGTCATTTGAATAATTGCACTGATTAGTCAAGGTGGATGGTCGAGGCTTAATAGTGTTTTCACCACATCTAAGTAAGCTAAGAGAAAATAATATCATTAGGTACGGAAAACCATAGTCTTGCCTTTTCAATGGTCATCCGTATGGACATTTTGTCGAAAACTGTAAATATTTGGAGAAACCTCGCAAGCTGGTGCAGAGTTCTGAGAATGGAACAGCTTTGTCAAAGCAGTCGGATACTCAATCATTTATTGCATTCTATAGTAGTGCAGATGTAATTATATAGCAAGAAGTAACATATCTAACAGTTTCATCAACAAAATGATATTTTCATCATCATTAACACGTTCAGTATCCGAGACGATCTTCTTCGACGATTGACGTCTACAGCTCGTCTTCGGCAACGGCAACTGTAGAGGCTAGCAAGGAGAGAGCGTAAAAAAAAATCAAAAACACAACATATAATGTTATGTAATATGTGATGATTCAACGTTGTACGTTCTTTACTCTACGTTTATAAACCAGTCCAAGTGTATTAAAATGATAACAGGTGTTGCGATAAGTTCTATCTTAAAACGGCAAGAAAATATAAATAAGTCAGTCCACATAGGTCTTTTCAACGGTATTTCCATAACAAAAACCCTGCATAAATTTTAATTTCCCATTAACTGTCTTCATTCCACAACCCTTCGCGAACTGAAAGCTATTGCAAAATAAAATAAAACTGTCATCACATTTTCTTTGATACACAAAAGTATTGTAATACTAAACAAGTGGAGGGAAAACTGTTTATACGTTAGTCTTTATAATATCGCCGACTTCTTTCAAGCATTCTAAAACCACCCTTATGTGTAAGTCACAAGGGTTATACTGGTTCCATTACAAAATGGTTAGACAAGTATTTTTATTAGGTTTTTCCTCGGTAGGGTAGGTCGGGGCGCGGTTACCATGGCAACGGCACGAATGCCACTGATGGATGTGACAGTATTCCTACAAACTACAAGCTTTATGAATTGTTTCCAGCATTTTGAAGACTGTTTGCGAAAATATGAATTGGAAGGAAGAAATAAAATGGAAACGTTATTGAAACGAATGCTGGTAGGAATGGCGAGGCTTATGAACAGAAACTGGCAGACGATCTTTTTGTTATTTATTTTCACCCAACTAGAAGAAAAGCTATATTTTAAATAGATAGAAAATAGTTTATTCTACAATACAAAGAAAGATAATATAACAAATAGAAATGCTTAAAGTAGAAGATGTATAAAAGGCGGCGTTATTGCTATGACCGATATCTTCCAAGCAACCTTGAGATGGAACCGACATAAAGAAACACAATAGACGATTGATTTATAGGACTTGCAAAGCCCTATGGGAATACTTTTGTACATCGTTTTACTTCTTGTCTTTTAAGTTCTAACTCATCTTGATCGAATCCATGCTATATGGAATATCCATTACATAAAAGAAATACCTCCCACTCAACCTGCCTGTGCCTAGTTAGGCACAAAATAACTCATATTTGACAGAATAACTGTTTTTCTACCAAGCAGCATCAAGATGTAAACGATTATTTATTAGATTTCAAAACTTTTGCAGTTATATCATAAAAAATAATATACAATAAGTGATCAGATCACCCATAACGACCCTTTCAAGCAACCTCCTGACTACGCAATCATCTGTGGCACTAACAAACAAACAAACTGCTCAAATTACGGTCTATTCAGGAACTGCAGCGTCGTCGATAAACTTTAGTGCGTAATCGGAATGGCTTCCGCTAGCTTTGTGAAGGGGAGGGATAATATTTGAAGATAAGCCATCATCGGGAAGGTAGAAAGAATTAAAAGACGGAATTCAGTCAAGTATGAGTACTATCGTACGAGTATATACTCGTACGATAGTACTCATACTTGACTGATACCTGACTGACCCACCATAAACACCAATAACAAGTCACCGACGACTTTGAGAATGTGTGACCAATATAACATAGGGTTTTCCCTAATTAATCTTTGTTGTATTGTTTATTTCTTTGATTGTGATAAATGTATGTTTTCTAGATAAAACGCTGGTTTTAATGGTATATGAACATCATACTTTATATTCCTGTGAAGTTCATAAAATTTTAAAATCAAAACTGGCCGAAAAATTCTCCTAGTATTTTTTTGTGTTTTTTTTTTCATTATTTAGGTAAAGTTTTAGTGAGTAGATATAAAATTAAACTTATTCTATAGATATTAAAAAAAACAATTTAGTTTCTCGTTTTGGAATGACTTTATACTTTTTTTGGCAATGGTTTTTCTCGTGTATATCGCGAAATTTTCCGCAATTTTCCAATGCCGCTGTTTCGCTTGGACGTATGTTGCCCCCTCCCGCCGCGAGCGCTGGACGTTCACGTATTTAATGTTAATATTAACAATATATGGTTTTTTTATTTCACATAGTTTGTTGTTTCCATATTAGTATATAATAACTTAGAATTCAGAAAACGCAGGCGATTTCTTCTCATACACCCATATTTCTCAAGGCCATTGACAACTGGAATTCTAACATGTGTAAAGTATCGTACAGAAACTTACGACCATTTCTGAATCCAATAGATTTCCATGTCACATTGAAATCCATTTAGGCCCGGAAGCCCGCTCCATGGAACTTCACACGGGCTGTTTTAATTTCCGTTTGGGAATCGGAAGCATGGACTATCTTCACAGCCATCCATTTGGGCAAGTGGTAGGTAGTAGGTACGACTTCATGTAGGTAGGTAGATATTTGGTGGGAAGTACTCCTAGAGGTTTTTCAGGCGATTGGTGTGAGTGACAAGTGTGACTCAATGAGTTTCTTTTGAGGTTAATTAATAATGCTGGACAATACACACAGCATCGTCTAGCCACAAGCTAAGCAGAGCTTGTGTTATGGGCACTGAGTGTATGGGATAACTAATATTATTAATAAATACAGTGTAAATAAATAGATAGATATTTAACTATCCATAGAAAAAGACCAGAACACCTGGTAAAAATATTTGCAGATCGTAAAAACCTTTGTCCTAACTAATACACGTCGGTCGCCAACCACGCCACAGAGGTCGTCTGATGAGAGGATCTTCCGCAAGCCTATGAATAAATAGATACATACATAGATGTGGCATGATAGTAAAGCAATATTTCTAGTTTCTTAATGTGAAAATTATGTAAGATGCTGTGCAAACATTTTCCTTTCGTATCTTTCCTACCTAGATACATAGAGTGTGCTGTGCTGATGTAAGAAATTGCAAGCGATGCCGAGTGCAGAAGGTAACCAAACTATTTCAATTTAATCAATCAACCAACGCGATATTTCGCCCTATAAGCAAACCCACCATTAATCGGGAAAGCAATTCATCATTAAAACATCCAATCATATTGAATTCCAATTTTAAATCGTGCAATTACAGGCGTGAGTTTCGAATTAATTCCTGATGGCGTCAGGTGCGTTCAAAAGCACCCCACTTTCTATTGACGCGGAGTGTGATTTATGTTGATCGTTTTCGTTTTGAATTTGGAAGGTTCACGTAGAAAGAATGGGGACTTTTTGTTATGCTTGCCAGTTTAACTTGCTACGAGCAAAGCGAAGCATAAGAAGTATACTTAAAAACGAACTTAGTACCTCCTTTTGAAGTCGTTCACAAAGCTCATTGCTTGCACTTGCTGCTGCTAACTACTTAGTTTTCTTGAGCTTGATTTTTATATATATTATGTATACAGAATAGAAACAATAAGCTGTGTGCACAAAAATATTAATTCGACTTCAGTTTTTCGAGACAAAGACAAACTTACTCCGGAATACAATTTTTAGGGGACCAAAACGGGATATTTTCTATACAATCAAAAAATCCGTTCACAAAAGACAAAGACATCTGTGAAAATACCTAAAAATAGACATCAAACCTCCTCCATTAATCATCCATTAAAAAGAATACCTACTCAAGGCATTCAAATCAGAGGTAATAAATTCTTAAGCAACATTTCTTTGGTCAAAATAACAACTACGACATTTTGCACTAATAATACCACTAATATCTCATCTCCTGCACAAAATTAGATCACTTACTAGTAATTAACATTTCAAATGTCGTGTGCACCATACATCATGTCAATCTACGCAAATGACTGATCACTGAACTACTCGGAAAACTGTTTAGCATAACATAGAAGGAAATTAAACCTTAACATGAAGAATATAAATGCAAAATTGACGTGTTTAATTTAGAATCAAAGGGTTTGTAGGAAAATTTAATCGGAATTTAAAAGTTGTTCTATTCATTGCTTTGGTATGAGTACGCTGTGGCTTCTCCTAAGAATTTGAACTGATAATTACATCAAAACAGTATTAATTAGCTAAACTTAATGTTACCTAGATAAAACAATGCAATATGATTTTATACATACATATACATATATGCTTATACCTAGGTGTTTTTGAAACATGCAAGTGAAAGTGTATCGTGCAATATAGAATTAAAAACTGACTTACCTAACTTTTTAGACTCAAAATAAGTGTCCAAAAGCTAAAACTTGAGTGATAATAGAGTTAGTAACATTACTCTATCATTTCGCCAAGCTACCGCAATAAGACGGTAATGCACTTAGGAGCATTAATTTATTTCGTGGTTAAAACTATTTGCATACTGTTACTAGCCTAATCTGTATGCTAACAGGGTTATGAATCTTTGGAAACCACACCACTGTTGACCACAGGCAGGAGTTACACTAATATTACAAATTAGATGATTGGATAATAATTACAACTTCAAGCTAAATTTTGCAGTACAGGGGCTCTAGACAAAGTAACATTTGATTAGCGAAAGCGATGGTAGAAACGTACAAAAATGTATGGATTTGACATATTCCTTCGATATCACGCATCGCAACGACAATCATCATAGCTCAAATGATGGCGAAGTTCAATTGGTAGACAAAGTAACCTTTGCGTAGCTATCGCCTTGTCTATACGTCTGATCGCATCGCTAAATGCTGATAAGTTGGCACAATTGGTTGTCAATCTTTTGTTGTTAGACTGTCATAGTTTGATTGAAGTATTGCGCTCGTATTTGTGTTATTAATTAATATTTTTCGAATTATTCATGCAAAAGCAGTGCAAAAGAGATTGTGTTGAAGGTACGTGCCTTTTGTGAGGAAGAAAAGGCAGACCATGCCCAGTTAAATCCATTAAATCTAGTGCGATCTCGCGTTGCACCATCAATGCAACTGGTAAGTAAAATAGGGATACCAGCTTTATACACGATACCTTTAGAATGGATCATAAGATTTACTCACATAAAAAGATAAAATAAAAAGTAAATTATCCAGGTTATTTAATTTATCTTGTTATGATATCCCTTATTTGTATATATACAAATATTGAATTTTATATTATACAAATACAAATTTTATGTGTCATTTTCAGTCATGTCGGAGAAAACCACGAGTAGAATACATAATATAAAGAAGCGAAGCTATTGCTGCCTGCAACAAGTCAATTCTGCTGAAAATCGTCGTGGATCTTGAAGATTTCGATTTATAAGAATTTTTTGTGTTGTTTATTTATGTTCCTTTTGACCATAATTAGTGTCAGAACAATTTCAATAAATAATTTAAAATTTTTATTGTTTCATAATTTAAAACTTTCCTAGTCCTAACTACTTATATATTTATATACAAATATAAAATTAAAACATAAACACACGTTTACATAATGGGGTAAAAGATTCATAATGTTGGCAATATCGTGCTGCCAATATAATGCTGCCAATTCCTGAGGCAGGACAACTTATGGTGTACGGTCTGTAGTCTATAGTTATCGAACTCAATCATTCGCTTATTTCGTCCGTTCACCGTTCATGAAATGACGGGTCAAATAAAAAGGAGTACCAAGCCAAGTAGGTTGTTACCTATAACTTCAGATAGAATTTCTGTAAACAAACGTTATACATAACAAAAAAATTGTTTCGATTTGGAAGTTTACCCAATCTTTTGAAATACTTATGGCAGTGTTTATTGTGTAATTAAAATCAATAGAAAGAAAATAACAATGGTTTTGAGCTATATAATTATATTATTTAATTATTTTCAACAAGTTCCTAAAATCATGAAGAAATAAATAATTAGGAGAAAATACATATTTTACGACACTCGTATCATCTCGGTAATATTGGAGTAAATAACAAAAATTCAAAACTATTTTGCATTTTGACAATAGACGTTTTAGTTTGTATTGTAATTTCTTTCGACTCTCGCCCTTAGAAGCCAAATGTGTGAATTTTTGCCGATCATATGCAAAAGCTTTATCTTGTTTTTTTCGTTGTTAAGTATATTTTTAATCCCTCGTGGACACAGGGAAACAAGGGTGCGATCGTGAATGCTACATCCACGCTAGCGCAAGGCTACTTAAAATTTTGACGTAATTCCAACAGCTGTTTATGAAATCGCCGTTTCGATTCGATTTCTACAGGGTCTTAGCGTTCGCTAGTGTATCCATCAAGAGAATAGACAACTACGTGAAGTCGCTCCTCAAAACTGCCACTTGGCTAGGAATTTGATGGAAGTGATCGTTCGATGTTGTCAATCGGTTTGGTGAAATCAAAATATTCGTACATTGCCTATGTACCAAAAATCTTGACGTTTAATCCATTTGAAGGTTGCCATCGCTAGAGCGATAAGAATTTTCAAAATCGAATCGCTTCATAGCGAATGCCGGTTGGCTAAGGACCCAGAGTGGAATTTGGACGGGCGAGTATAGAAGGGACTGAAAGAGATTTATCGTAAAAAATTTAATTCATCTTGTATTCTTAAAAGAAAACGTTTTTGCAATAACTGATTATATTAGTTATCCTTTATTAGATTGCATATACGTTTTTAATCAGTATGATGATCAAAATCCTACCTTTTGTGTCAAATGCGTACTTTCTTGCTAACTAAACGTATGTTATAAAATCGGAATAGGTTTGATAATTTCTCGTAAATATGGATAATTTTCGATCATTACAAATAATTACCTATAGCTACGTGGGTTAAGGTACAGTTTAAAGCTGTTTTAAGTTAGCAAGCCATTATAAATAAGGAGGCTAGTGTCTACAGCTTAAAACGAACACTTGAAGGAGGCTGATCAGTAGATAATAATAATAAACATAATGCCGGAAAAGTCACACAGCATCACCTAACCCCAAGCTAAGTAAAGCTTATGTTATGGGTACAAGATGACTGTTATTATTGATAGTTATTTTTTGATATTTTCAGAACAAATATCTGCAGATCGTACAAACATTTGTACCGAGGCTAGAATTCAACCCACAACCTCCTGCGTCTCAGGCGGATCTTCACCCACCACGCCACAGAGGATGTCAAGATGATTTTGGGTTGTTATTATTGTTGATGATGATAACAATATAAAGAAAGATAACAAGCCCTAACATGGTTATAACCACTTATTTCATAACCGTGAGGTTTTCATTAAAATAACCATGTAAACTTAGAAAGTTCACTAACAAGCCTCACACGGCCGAACAACGAAGAATAATTAGGGCGAAGTCAAAGAATAATTGCGTAAATTAATAACTTCAGAATTTAATAAGCGGAATTGGGTGAGTGGGACGTTGTATTGATTTTTGGGGAGTCAGACATTTTGTTGTTAGAATCATGAAGACAGTTTATTTAACTTCTTACAAACATAGTCTTTTAGCGACACATGAAGCTGGGTTGGTCATCTCATCTCTAAAGACTTGCTTAAAGACCTGTCCAGATGGGTTATTCCCAGAAGAACCACTACAGTGTAGATACCTACCTCTTATTCATATTGGCCTAATAACATAAAAGATTTAGGTACTAAATAATGTTATTTCTCACTCAGACCTATGTCAATAGAAGAAGTCTTACTCAGAAATAGCAATGCTTTAAAGTTAGCAGACTATTATGATTTAGGGGATCAGACATATCTAATAAATAAATCGATGGTGTGACACACAAATAACAAAATAAGTTCACAAATTTATAAGACACATAAAAAAACCAAAGTGCGCTATGAGAGGACTGTAGTTATTTGAATTGAACCTAGAAAATATGTCTGAAACATCTCCGGAAGGTATAGGTTATTACAAAATCATGAGATCTAAATTTAGATAGGTTATAGGATGAGTAAAATTTCGCAATATACCTTGACCCATTCAGCGCATGCGATTGCACAAACTCTAAATCGAATCTAAAATCTAATTTAATGTTTAAACCGCAGTTAAACCGAGGCCATCAAAGTTTAACGGCTGAATCGATACGGTGGCTGTTGCTGAAATGCAAGCGCGCAAAAAGGCGAGAGCCGGGTAAATACTACCCGCTGCGGGTAATTTACCAATTTACCCCAACTCTGGTGAGGTAAGGGACAACCGATTGTTTGGACTTGAGATACTTCTATCTTCACATTCACTCAATGCGAAGACATGACTCGACTTTTAATCGATACTTTAAGTGAGTCGAAATAATATGTACATTAAATTAGTGTGGTAAATTCAGTGTGTTCCTTCATGTAAAAAGGCATGATATATTATCAGTCTTCTGACTATCATTTAAAGTTTAAATAATTGTCACTAGTCGCAAAGATCTCTTTGTGAATGCAAATAAATAAAGATCGAGAAGAGAGAAATCTTGGTTCACGTTTTGCAATATATAAGAAAACTTTGTCGTTGCTTCGTTGTTTAGTTTATTTTTAATCTTCCGGTTTCTACGACGATCGATTTTATTGAGTTGTATTTAACTCAAACAATTTCTACTTTTAATCTGCAGGTTTTTTATTCTTAAAACTCAAGAAATAAAAAATATTTCTAACTTTATTAATCTTGAGAACAATGAAACGAGTGGAATTGTACTTACAGTTAGCCTAAGTCCGTAGTCCCTGTGCAGCCGTGGTATCAACGAGTTGAGGGATACTCAAACAGAATAACACCGTCGACGCCTGACCAACTCCAATTAGGTACTGCGGATCATTACTAATAGATTATAAACTTGGAAATGCTGATACATTGCATTTTTCCAGAAATATTGCGAGCTTATTTTGTGCTATGAATTCTATTGTTTGGATTTAAGGATCAACGATGAATTTGCTATGAATAGCGCTAAGCCCTTTTCAAATAACACACTGAACTGTGGAAATCTCTAATCAGTCCGATGCACGACCGGTTGCACCATATTTTGAGCTGCATGGCCGTGCGCTCTCGTATCTCATGCGCCTGTAAATTTTACCAGAATCCTTTCAATACTGGAATTCAGTTAGAAAAAAAGGTATGCTAAACGCTTTTGTGATTAAAGGCTTCCAAAATTATGATAGTTTATAATTACATAATGCCTGTAAATTGTAGAAAAATATTTTAAAACTGAAATGTAGCTAGGGAAACACAATTTAAACTCTTACAAAGCTTAGATTAATTCCTCCGTTTTTAATTCAATTTGCAACATTTTTTTCCACGCACATCAGCATCAATTTTATCTAGGACGAGGTTGATCACGGTAACACTTCAACCCTCCCACCCTTCCAAAACGTATGCTAATACAGCCCCATATCTGCACATGCCCACATTATTAGCAAATCATTGTGCATACCTTTCAAAATAAACCAATTAGTGTGGGACATGAAATCTTAATCAAGTCGCCATTGTCTGAAGCCGGCTTACGGTCCGTAATCTCGGATGGTGGTGGATGGCTATTGTAGGGAGCAAAAATAAACAAAACGTTATTCAATATACCCCCGTGCTGTAAGCAATCGCTTGATGGGGGATTGTATGTTGGGCTACGAGATGATTGTATAAGAAGATTCTGTAGTCTGTTAACCAGGAATTCCCCGCTCTTTGTTATAAGAAGTTGGCGTTTGGTATGAATTATTGGTAGTTTATGATCATTGATCATATTAATCTTAGTTATATTGTAAAAAGTGTAAGTTAGAAAAGATAGTAATCCGCTCTAGTAGGTAACTAATATAAATACAATTAATTAAAATGGTTTCATTTATAAAATAATATAAATAATTGTTATGCCTATTATTTAGAATTTGTCTCCAGAGAATCGTAGATAGGTCGCAGTTAATCGCGATGTCAGCCGAAATAGTTTTTAATAAAAGTTATACGTGAACCGAACATGGCAGTCAATACAATTTGAACCTTAATAATTTCAGAGAAATTCACAACAAAGCATTTCCGCTGGTGGTGGGTTTCCTCTCCTTTCATAGCCCATCTTCCTTGACGTGACAGCCTCGCATCCGAAATCTCGAGACATTCTTTCAAACACGCCAACAATGCAGCAGGAGAACAGGGGAGCCGTGACGTCACTCAGCCCTAACAAATAGAGCGTAATGGAAATGGGGTCCGAAACGTACCCCATGGATTGGACCCCACCTGTCAGGGTGTATCAGAGCTTCGAGATGTGAAATGACGAGTTTGGTATGGAAAATTATTATCCAGTAATATAATTCACAATAGTACGAAATATGTATAATGAAAGCATAAACGCGGCGGCGGTGCCATAGCACAAGAAGTTGAAGAATAATTTTTACGCCGTTCGTGATTTGGGTAACCTGTCAGTCGAGATTTGGGAAAACAGGCATCTTGGGAATCGAAAAACTTGCAAAACAGTCTGCTTAGGAAAAAGAGGATTTGGGAAACAGACAGATTGGGATGTGGGTATATCGTTAGTAGATATTAAGTACATTCTTAAGGCCTGCTGCAAGAACGCTGTACAAGTCAGGATTTCAGAATAGTACAAAAATGCTGATTCGTGACACAAAGTGTGTCTTAACCCTAAAATGGTTGGATTCCTTAAGTCGTAACAAGGGTCTTCAGAACTGGATTGTGATGGGTAGGTGGTTATGTTTTTTCGAAAGTTTGGGAGTGAAAACGATCTATCTAAAAACCCATCAAAGTATCACGTTACCCAAGAAGTTGAATTGTTTGTTGAATTAAAAGTTATGGTAAATAAACTGAGAAGAAAGTAGTAGGTTCGTACTTAGATTTTTTATATTAGTATCATAATAAGGTGCTGCTAATGAGCTTAGTGCTGGTGGATTTACATTTATAAAGATCAAAATAAGATGGCAACTAGGTAAAAATATTATCTATAAAACTCGTTAGCTCGTTTTATTATTTTTAGCTTCGTATCCAAATCAGTTAAAGCGGAAGATGTTTGAAAAAAACACCTCCTATCTAAAGCATGCTGAAACTTGTACTGCTTTTAGGTTTGCCTATCTGATACGCAAGGCAATAAAGAAAATTCTAAGCTTAAAAAGCAAGCACAGTTGCGCGCAAAAGCAAGTACACAGATGCGATATCGTCTTTCTATCACATTCTCTTTGAAAGCACCCATCAAACTCACTCAACTGGAAACTATTGCACTTAGAACCAAAATCATGCCGTTCCCACACGCGCGACGAGAGACTTTATATTTCGTTCTTAGCACAGCAAAGATGGTTCTCAGACCATGTCTATGGTTTAAGACAGTACTTAAGGGCTAGATGCTAAATCATTATATTGGGACTGGATAATGGAAAAAGGGCTAGACTGGAAGGGGCTTAATTGGCAACACTGGTCTCGGGCGCTCAACCTCTCACTAAACGAGAGCAATCATTTGTGCCCCTGAACTTTGGCAGAGTCGAGAGTACCATTATGTGATGATAATCCACTTTCTGAATTCTGGTGACGGCGGCCATCTTTGGATTGTACTATGATGATGATGACACAAGTGTATGCAGACACAGGTGCACTATATTTCCTTAGTAATCCGATTGAATGGATAGGCCTACACGGGGATGTCAGGCGCAGGACCAACGGCTAAACACAGGCTGCCTGTCTCGGAGTATCTCGTCCAGCGTGTACTGCTGGCATTAACGCACATCGCTTGAATTCATCTGACCCTTATTCCTTAACCTTTAAGTGCATTTTAGCTGTACAATTTCCGGGTGGATTACCTGAATATGTAGACTTTAAGTCGTTGAGTTACGGTTCGTTTTTATGCTGAGTGTTTCGGAAAGGGTGTGCCAGGAGTGCATGGAAATGCATACAAATATCTTGTTTACTGTCTGGCTGCTGATGGATCTGCCTTTTTGCAAATTCCCGTCCAAATGTAGGGGAGCTCGTAAAATTCACGTCTCTGTGAAACATATTCTTGTACCGTGGATACCTAGAGCGCAGGGGGATGGAATGGAACTGAATAGGAGATGGATCGCTGTTGCTTTGCCAATACTAAACAATTTCCCAGTTTTTGTAATATTGTTCGATGAAGACAGTATTTGTACCTTTGGTAAATGCAAATTAGTATATCTGTGTTTTAGGTGCATTTTTTTATTAATAAATAAAATAATAATCCTGGAATTGTCCAGCCACATCTAACCCCAAGTTAAGCTAAGCTTGAGTTATGTGTTATTACTTGGTGACTGATATATTATAATAATGTAACAAGCCATTTTCTCCGTTTGCTTGAAACTTACAGTTAATGCTAACATACAAGGAATAAATATAAAAATAAAAATATTGAACACGTGTTTCAGGATTTTTCTCAAAATCCCCATTTTGAGGATCTCTAAAATGGTTATTAATGTTTGGCTTCGTATTGAAATATCTATAACTTTTTAATGTAGGGGTAGGGTTCTAATGAATTGAAATTTTCAGTAAGTATGTAGTAAGGAAAAAACAATAAATTAAAATAAGTTTTTCAATCGTTTGTTGCCGTGTGGTGCCGGCGCAGAATTTCACCACCCCACTCTTCCCGTTGGTGTAGTAAGAGGCGACTAAGAGAAGCCCATCGGGGGATTATGGGCAATGACACCCAAATGATAGGTACATAATGTCACCTATAGCGCTCATTAGGGGAGGCCTATGTCCAGATCTGGACTATATTATAGGCTGATGTTGTTGTTATAAGTGTTTCAGGATTTATACCTATTAAAATTCTTAAATAAGGATAAGAAATAAGTTATAAATAAATATAAAAATATCGTTTTGTAGGCTTTCAAGTTGCTGAAAACACAAAACAATAAAAAACGAATTTCTGGATTTTGAAAATATTTTTAAAAATGCGGTGAATCGGGTATATTTTTCACATTTTAATTTGAAGACTAAGACTTGTTTTATTATATCCCTACAATATATACCTTAATCTCAAAGTAATACATATTGGCCGAAACGCATAGATTTTCCGTTTTAACAATTGCCTTACAATAGAACAAAATGCCACTTCATTACAATAATTAGTGCAAACGGACACCTGCATTCCTCCGACTAAACCAATATTGATGATACTCCGCCAAACCGGGAGCCCCTCCAGCGAAGGCCCGACTCAGTCAATTTGAACGCCGCAAATTGCCAAGAGTTGCTAATTAATGTGCGCTTTGTCAGATGATGGGCGGGCTGCGAAAGTGGCGGAGACATTGGGCGGAAGAGGCAGCGATTTTCTCTCTCTGATATTTCATAATATATCTCCTTACACTGCCGAGTTTCATGAAAATACTTGTTTTTTATTTATTTACTGAACGAAGGCACAACAAACAGCTATATCTTAAATTAGGTAAGTGTGTTACAATAAAGATGTATTAAAAATACAGCCCACTACGTTGTACTCATATTATGGTAAAATACTTATCAATAACTAATGCTACAGGTTGCTGACTCCTCTAGAATATAAGTAATTTATGTAAAAACTAATTTACATATGTACTAAAACAAATGAATAACCTTACTTTTTCTATTTTCTTTTAATAGGTAGAATTACAATCAAATAATACTTAGAAAAAAATGGGTAGGTTTAGAAGTATTAAAATAACCTTTTTAAGGCCTTATCCGTTTAGTCGTAAAACAAACAAACAACAAACTCGCATAACAGGCCCGGTTAAAAAGTCTTTTCCGGTTAAATACTTTTGATTCCGACTTTATTCACATCATTCAATAGCAAGATTATTCGCTGTTAAATATGGCTTCTTTTCGCTGTAGCTTTTCTGTGTTTCTGGTATAATATGCCAGGAAATTTATTGTCATGGCTCCACGTGTTTGTGAAGGTGCAACAATAATTGACGGCCCCCGGGTGCCTCTAGACTGGTGTTTCGTTTGGAAACGTTGACAGCTCAAGAAGGTGATGACTATTATTATCTTAGAGTTTGCTTCTATTAAACGACTACGTATAACGCAGTAGGCGAAACGAAAGAAAAAGCTGATTCGATTTCTAATCCAGCAAAAAAATTCGTAGCGGGTATTGTTCACTCTTAATTTCTAGAGATTGTTAATTTATTATATTAATTATATCATTTACTTTCCAGTCCCATAACACAAGCTCTAGTTAGCTTAGAGGTAGATAACGCTGTGTAGATTGTTCAGCATTATTTATTTATTTTATTTTATTGTAGCCTTTAATACTTACTTTGAGCCTTTGAGATAGTGAATAAGGTTTTCTTTTATAGATCAGTAGAATTATTCTGTAGTATGACAATGCAAAAAAAAATATACTTATTCCACGAACAGAATTGTTATGTTTCCATCGTCTAATTTGGCAATTTCCTTTAAATGATGGCTACTTGGTACATCTGTTCATGCCATTGTCTTCTTACTTTACTTTCCTACTTATAACTTTATGAATCAACAAATAAAGAGTGGCGTCTTGAGCTGTGACATTGCTTCCTTCATGTCCCACACACACAAGCACACAGCAGATACGGGTTTTTTGGAATACTTGGATTCCAAAAAACCCGTATCTGCTGAAGCTCCAGTAAATCTGTAGGAATCGGTAATCGTCCGTTTGTATGAATTAACGGATTACCGTTAGCCGGATTACCCCCCCGCCGCCGGATAGTGATGTTCCTAGCACCGTGCACCTGGTCCAGTGTACAAATTGTATGTTGCGAAGATAGCAGCACGCTGCGGTACAACTGATTTCTGGATAAAAGAGGACATAAAACATAAAAATTCTTTATTCGACATAATTACAGACTTTCTGTGTTTTATTGAATCCGTAGGGTCCTAAACTAGCCTGGGCTGTATTTTAGAACCCAGGGCTTGCCGTTATGGACAAGGGACTCAGGGACCAGTAGTCAGATGTAAATACATCTGATTTATTAATTCATGAACGATTTTTTAAATCAAGAAAATTATTGTGTTTATTTAACAGTACCTACCTATAAAACAATTATTACTAGAAATACATACACTTTTATCAATTTCCTAAAAATCTAAGCCGTCACCAGAAGGCAGTGCCCAAAATGCTGGCGTCATTGCCACATGGAATGGTAATGCCATTTATTGACTGATATAAAAGTTAGCATTTCGAACACTTGTAGACTGTATTTTTTCCAGTTTTATTAAATCTGCATTAAATTATGTATTTTTAGGTCCGCCGATGTAGATTATTTGCCCTCACATCTGATCACAATTTTTTTATACTAAGGTATATTCTATGTACAGACAGAAGCATTAATTGGTAACCCCCCTAATAGCTAAAGTTTACATTGCAAATCACTGTACGATTTACAAATCTTTTACTCAAATACTAAGAAACAAAAACGTAACACCCAGTGGGAATCGAACTAGACATCCAATCGCTCACATGACAAGTAATGCACGCACCAACCAACTAAACCAACGAACCAGTTGTCAGAGCGCCGAAATTTTATGTTATTAGTGTTCGACAGCGGATTTTTATTTATGAGATCCACAGATATATATTTACATATATATCTGTGATGAGATCTCTTTACACTGGATAAGAAAAAAAATAAGTATTTGAGGGTAGATTTAAATATAATCTTGGTGAATAATGAAAAGGTCACTAGCCATACTCAATTCTAGTCTTGACTGACTGGTTTGAATCATAAATGAATTGAAGAATATTGAAGGAAATTATGCAAATTAAGAATTTTGTGAGAACTAAGATCGCGGTGCTATTCGAACAGCAAATGAGTAATCAGGAGATTGCTCGTTAGCTTTGAATTACGGTAAGTTATCAACTTATTATTCTTGTGTCATAATCATTACGAAACAAATACATATTTTTTTAGTAAAACCTTGTTATCTTTAACTTCATTTAAGTATTGATTTGTTGTCTTACAGATAAAAACCGTGCGCTTAAGTGTAATGTGGGGATGTGAATGTAAGAAGCAATGGCAGATAAACAACAGGAGTGTATTACAAATCAGTGAAGTCGCCACAATAATATTGTTGACATTCAGACTAGTTCGCCTTTTGCATCCACTCGTTCTACTGCTCAACAATATTTGATATCAACATCAACAGAAGGCATTTGCATGCAGCTGATATACTTACACAATTATCGAGCAGCAAAAATAGGACTGTCTGCTGAACTCCATCGTAGGGCATGAATAACTTTAGGTAAGTGATAGTACTGATAATTCTCAACAAATTCGAACACCTTTATCTATGATTATTTCATCATAATAATGATATTTTTAACAAGTTAGTATTTACACGAACTAAATTAACATTATAACAGTTGACTTTTTTTTCTTTTTAGGTTTTGGAGATGGATATCCTCTATGGGTCCTGGAGAAATAGTAAAAATAACTGGGCGCATGAATGACGAGCTTGAAAGTGTTGAAGGTTACTACGCGGATCGCGTATCCAGAAGCCCAAATTTATTTTGTCCATGATAATTGTGCAGTGCATCGTACGCGGATGGTTTCTCAAGGGTTGTTCATCTCTACAAGGCATTACTGTTATTTCTTGGACATATAAAAGTTCGGACCTAAATCCGATAGAAAATATGTGGGGTCAATGGTTTTAAATTGAGATCCGATCCGTTAGCCCTTAAGCTATTAAACGATAAGTATCACTAAATATAAAGGACGATAAATATCACTAACTACCTACTAAACCCTAATGTAATTTTACCTTTTAACATTGTCAGAAAAACTCCATTTGACCTCATTTATTTTCAAAACTACCTGATTATTTAGTATTCCATGATTTACACGAGATCCAAATTGTTTAATTCATTAGATTAGCAAAGTAAACGAAAATCTAATGAAAACATGTGTATTCTCGAGCACTAAATCGAAAATGGAATATTATTTTTCAGGATAGGAAGCTATTTGTAAGTAGGCTAAATAATAAAATAAAACATTAATTAAATTTTTTGTGTTGTTGTTTGTGTAGGCAAATTTTTGAAAAAATAAACGTAATTGTTTACCTGAAATTATTATTATTGTTTTATTTTATCAATTACTTTAAATTCATACTAATAGACAAAAACTTCACTATTACACATAAATAAATGTCATTACATTACTAAAATTAAGTAGTAGTTAAAAAACAAAAACATCCACTGCAAGGATTCGATGACGATCATTACGATGTGCGGTGACAGAATCTCGGTTACACTACCACTACACCATAGTTACATGTGATACAGGCTCGAAATTTCAGTATCGTTACTCCTGATAAAAGAAATGTAGTAGTTGAAAAAAACATTTGTTTTTTATTTAAACAATTAAACAAACTTTATAAAAAAACAAAAATAAAAAATTATGTAAATTAAAATGAATATATAAATCTTCACGGGTTTGAACCTACATGCTACTGAATGATAACTATGACATATTCTGTGAGGGGGTTACCAATTAATGCTTCTGTCTGTACCTACTCTATGTATCCGGTTAGAGTATAATATCAAAAGTATTATACTTAACAGCAATGTTATCTAAAACATTAATAGAACCTAATTACCTACATGTTAACTGAACACTCTTTTTATATTATACCTATTTACTAACTACCCATATGCAGCTAACCTATACCTACAATTATAAGAATGATTCCACAATAGAGAGAAAGGAGAAGATTTTCATTAAATTCCTAGAAATGGTACATTTCTTTCCACTGGCACACTACAAAATAATCCTATTTGATATCAAACAAACAAAACCTTATTCTTCATCACAAAAGGTTCAAAGATGGTTCAAAGTATTAAATCATATCAATTGGCAACCAGTGTGTTGCCATGGAAACGGCACGAACTTGAAACAATCAACTGAGAAATCTGTTTGAGATTTTATCTCGTGGTGGAAAAGGTTGAAAATGAGTTGCTTAAGTGAAACAGTTATGTTGGTTGACAAATAACAAACTTGAGTGAAATGGACAATAGCATAAAACTGTTTGCTTCATTCAATGGGACTTAAGGGCTATTAGAGATGTCTACGAGTCGTATAAGGGCGCTCAAAGTTCCGATTGTCCGCCATTGTACGGTGGCAGAATGTTTGCAGTCGTTTCGACTATTATTTTCCATGTTCGATGTTTGAAAATAGAAACGTGCTGCTTCAATATTTGAATTTGATTTAGGAATTCTTAACCCTTTCAGGCCCAAAATTTTTTTTCTTTATATCTCGATTTATTTACATGGGGTTTGGATGGGGGACGTTATAAGGTTATGCTAAAACAAATAAAAAAATTCTTAACTACCCCCAAGGTCAGCAACTACCCCTGCACGATCGTGACGTTTGGGCTTTAACCATACCAGTGCACGATCGAGACGTTGTTGGGTTTTTCGTTATTTAGGTATAAAACAAAAGCATGAGAATGGTAAAATCTACATTTATTAATTAAATAAACATCACTTTTAGTGTCGTACAACTGTAGGAACAGTATCTATTATCTTATCACGCTATTGTACATTCATTGAGGTCAAATATTTTTTTTTCTATATCAACCTCTATAATTGCTTCAATCAGACTTAAAACTATTATAGCATGCTGTTATTTGGCAATAAAGCAGTTTTTTTTCTTGTGAGGCACAGATAGATACACATCGAATTTTTTGGCTTCTCTCATCTTTGATCAACTCTTGCATGTATCGAATCTACATGCGCGAGGACTATCAATGCCTTCAAACGTTGGCAGGTGATCATAGCCATCGTATCTGTTAGCTTGAGACGCAAGGTTGGTTTGATCTTTTCAATCCAGGCATACTTGGCTGTAAATTTTCGACGGCCTGATCATCATCACTCGCAGTCCTTCTTTGCGGAGTGCTTGCACCTCTGTAGACTTCAAAGTCTATCATTAGACCGTCATGGTCTCAAAAATTTTGAAACCTTGTGGGCGAGGTTTGGTTTTAATAACCTGTCGCAGTTCGCGTGGACAAACACCGCTGAAAGGGAGCATTTGCTAATGTATAGAAAAGAATCCCGGCTGTCTTTCGAGTCGATCAGAAGTTTGTTTGACCTGATCAGTATTGGGTTGGCTGCACTTTCCAGAGTACGTTGGTGTTCCCTGGTGGTGCTGTATCGCTATCAATCACATGCAGAGCTGATCGCAGGTTCTTGAAACTTTCTCTTGGCATGATGTTTGCAATCATGTCCAATCGCATCCCAGCTCGCCAATACATGAATAGCCGTGGGTATGGGATGACTCCCACTATCAAATGAATACCTACCAGCTTCTTTAGTTCAGTGGAATTTGTATTTAGGATCCGGCCAGAGCGACACATGTAGTAGTTGTTAGTACTGCTCGCACATTTTTCAAAAAACTCGTCATTGAAGTAGTCATTAAAATATTCCGTGGGTGCTCTGATTGTACCTGGATGAACGCGTGGTAGGTAGTTATGTTATTTTTGTTGAAATGGTACCGGTCTCCAGATTCTTCTTCTAACTTCTAAGCGCCTTGCCCCACATTTCTACGTTGACTTGGAAGCTGGGGCGGTATTGGGGATGGTGTCGTTGGAATTTCGTTGGCAGCAGAATCTAATGGCCTTTGGAGTGGAAATTCTTCGTCATCATCCAGACTTTCTACCTCGGAATCGTTGCCATCTCCAAGCAGATGTATAACTATGTCGCTAGTAAGCTCTTGGCCTGTCAAAAATAGACAAAAACAACCAAAAAATCAACAAATGACAATCCATACTTACATATACCTAAAGTGGAGATAGGCCTAAACGTCACGATCGTGACTTTAAGTTTTCAAAGTGAAATTTTGTTTGAAAAACTGTATTATTTACGAGTTAAAACTGTTAAATGAATGAATCATAATTTCAGCTACAAAATAACAACAAATACTTGATGTTCAGGTTAATATTTACACAAAATATCAGTACTTACGTGCACCGCCTCCACCGTCGAAAATCGCCGCCATCTTACTGGCCTCACTGACGCCAATCGACTGGCAAACCGCGCAAAAATAAGTATTATCAACAACGCGTAGTTCATGCACGATCGTATGGAGAGGGTCTCGGCTTACAAAGTTGATTGATAGCGGCGCAGGAATTTTTTAAATAAATGTGCACTATCGTTTTAGACGGGCCTGAAAGGGTTAAGTTCTGTGTAGTACCTATCCGTTTAACATGAAGGTTTTTATCAATTTGATAGTTAAATAAAAGATTTTGGCTTCAAATAGGACGTGCATACTGCAATCCAAAACTTTCAGTTACGTGCCACTAAAAACAAGTTGATCTAATAAAAATATAATTCTCTAAAACTGTCCCAATGTTTCCAAAATCACGGAACGTCTATTACAAAAGAGTCCAACCAACAAGAAAATTTGAATTTTTCAAGCTCTTTAATTAGCGCGAGAAATTCGAGAAAAGTTTAGACTCGTCTCAGTTTGGGAATGATACGGATTTAATTAAACTTAATTGTTGAAAAACGACGACGATGAAAAAATACAGGAGTTTTCCACAGTTTTGCGATACTTTTTGCAAACTGAGTTTTACACGAAGAATGTTGTTTGGCTTTTAAAGATTTTAGAAGACGTCTTATCGATGAACCATTCCCCAAAATATTATTAGGTCGTATTAATGTAAGTATTTAATCAAATTAGGAATTTTAAGTCAGCCATGCTGTCAAAATATAGCATTCCCCTCAAAATTTACAACCAAATCACAAGAAATTCCTCAGAAAATGACACAATTATTCTCAACCGCCAAGAAATAAATTTCCGCCGCAAGATTTACACTGACGCGCACGAAATTGGTTACCATTGAATTACTCATTAAGACATCCGTATGTAAAAGTGAGTGTTAAATTTAGTTCCATTGCTTTTGTCTGTCTGTCCGATGCAAGTCGCATGCGGCCATTAGTCAAACTAAACGTACCGTGCAAGAGTCGTAGTACTTTCGGATGAAGAACCGTTTGATCTGCTGTTTATTTTACTAAAATTGAATTTTGAATACATATGTTTGAAGTATCTACCTACTTTAGGGAAAGCTTAACTTTTAGAGCAATGCTTAAATGTATATAACATAGATGTGTGCTTATACGCTTTTACCTAGTCGTAGGTACAAAACATAATGCTGAAAGTTTCAAAACCACAGCACAGTTTCGCAATTAGAGTTTGTAAATTAATTTAATAATTAAGGTTAGCTTTATTAAAACCGCGCTGTAAGGGCATTGACTTGAAGAGATTTCTCTTTAGATCTCATCTCTACGCTATGAAACGGCTCTTTATGAGCAGCAATTGTTGTGTTTGAATAGTTTCCAGTTAATTAAAGCGTATTTTAGGTGCTTTATTTTATACAGCCAGTTCAACAGAACTAAGATCAAAATCTTATTATTTTGGATAACAAATTTTGTCCCAATATCGCTAAAGTCAAAAATGTTGCAATGTCAGTTTCTTGACAAAAAAATGGCTTAGGTACCTCTAGGTACTTAAACTCGTAACTCAAACTTTTGCTAATACCAAGAACTCCTTCGTCATATCACTGTCACACAGCATATCTCCTTAAATAATAACTGCCACATCATTTACTTTCGCGTGAGTACCGCTCAGATCTAATTTAGCTGAGTCGTGTGTCATGCGCGACAGACGCCCCTCTAATTGGCTAGCGTGCCGGGACACTCCTGCGCAGGAAAGGTTAAACAGACTGGGATTGAAGTGATATTTCCAAGTACTTGGATGGTAAGTATATTGGAGTTATACTTCCAAGGTAAGGTAATATAATAAACTATTTCGTTATCTTCTATTTCATCGCCCAAAGTAGATTCTCAATTAGTCATTATAAAATCAAAATCAAAGTGCTTTATTCCCTTTAGACCTTACAGGACTCTTGAACATATGATTATGTCCAAAGCTTGACATATGTCTCCTTTAATGAACGTCTTAGGAGCCTGTGTTTAGCTTCATTCAATCTACCTGCAATATTTCATAGTTTTTAATTATTACGTCCCTATGCACACATCATACCTCTGATTTTTCAAAAGTACAACATTCTTCGGTTTTTGCAATTATCTGGTACCTACGACTTTTCAAGTAGGTGTCCGACACATTCTTTAACACAACTCAAATGGTAGCTTATAAATAGTCTCTTGAAACATCGCATAAGCAATCAAAACAGTGCATCTCAAACTTCAATAAAAATAAAATAAACAAAAACTGTCTCCACACTGTCACATCACTTCGCGTGACCGTTACCAACCTAACTAAACTAAATTTTACTTCGGTGGATCTTATGCCGTAGAAGTTAAGATTAATTTTTGCATAGGGAAAATGCTAAGATGTTGGTACTGTAAACAGACAACTTAATGTCACGCTGTCATTCGTGGATTATGCAAAGTAGCCAACGATAATTTGTTTTTATGTTACCATAATGTATGGCAGAATGTTTGATGAAATACAAAGCCAACGTGGGAAAGCTAATAATTTTCCAACCGAAAACACTTGATTTTAAACTCTGTAGTTATGCACGTAGGTAGCTATAAAATTGTTGAATAGTGTACATGCGGGTGGATCGAACAGATATCTGGTTTCATTTGTCAGCGACTGTTTACGTTTTATTTTAGTTTTAGGGTTAGGTCGATTATTGTCGATCATTTTATCTTGACTAGTCCAATTCAAAGATACTATTTCAAGCGATTGTCAAATTACCATATACAAAACAATTCGTTACATTATTCGTCGATTAGATAGAAACAGCAAGACAGTTTCAAATCGTTAAAACTTTGCAAGTCTTCCCTCTCATGAAATAAAACTTGCAAAAAATACACTGACTCTGTCAACAATAATGTTTATTCCGAGACATCAAAGTGAAATTTAATAATGCATCGTTTTATTACCGTAACGCTGTTAGAACCGAATCTCGAAGGGGATGATACAAAAATAGAAAGTAGGTACCTAAAAATTTTACAAGCACAGGGTAAAATGCTTTGTGATGCAGCTATAAGGGAAATAGAGTTGTTATATTTTTAGACCTCGGACAGGGCGGTAGATGGTTGGTCAGAAAATAAATGAATGGAAAAGTACGGCACTGACCACACGGGAAGCTGTCTGTCGGACGTCTTTTCAATTTTGAACTCTACGCCACGCGCTTAGCTACTATCGTGCAATACTGCCATACTTTCGCAAATAACTAGGATAATAAAAACTTAGTGTCCAACTCTGACATCAAACAGAGGTAAACCCAAAAATATTGTAATTTGGTTGTGTACCTACTCCGAATTTAAAATTGAAAATAATCAAGTAGCCTTCAGATGAGTTTCTCAAAGTTTGCGAAAACTAATCAAATTTTAGTGTCTTTCCATACTTAGGTACAATAACTCTGGAGAACTATGTTGTCATCCGAGTATCGAAGACAATTCGATCACCTGAGGGAACTGTAAGACGCATTAGAGTTTATTGAAAAAAATCCTGGATAATATAAAATTTTAATTTCCGGCTCCCGAGTGGGACAAACAACAACAGTCATCTGTTTTTATTACGGCAGCTTATATTAATTTTCACATTTTGTTTTATAATGAAAAAATATAGGTAAATAAGCTAACAAAATTTCAATTATTAAACTAACAAACGGACCGTCTGTAAATTAGTGCCACAAGCATAGCTCATTAAGAAATAATATACTTAACTAAACTAGGTGTACTTATATACATAAGTTATGTATTTAAGCCGACGATCGATGATTGCCAATGACTGACCCTAGAGTTCACGAATTCTTCTTTCTCCCCTTCCTTATAAGGCTCGCTAGATCAAACTTAGTCTCAAGTTCTTGAACACTGTATGATACCTATGATATTTGATCTTACACTTGACTAATATTATAGGAGTAAGTATCTAGTACCTGATGTAAAAACGAAAAATTGCTCTAGAGCACCCAAATAAGGAAAACAACTCTCGTAAACAGAACGAAACCAATCGAAGTGCATTATAAATTAATGTTATTTGTTAGCAACTAGCAACCCCTTGTTTTTACTGCGAAATTGCGTAGATCATCCCCCACCGGAAACGCAGTTGCCTTTGCTACGTAAACTTTACAAGTAAATAGCCTGAAAGGAAATGGATACAGGATGTCGAAAGTAATGGATATAATATAACATTTAGGTGAAATCATGACTGAGAGAATTCGAACAAGAGATGAGCGGGTGAGGTACCTACAGTAGATTCAGATTTCAGATTTCAATAACGTTGTTTCTTAGGGTTTACAAAATAAGCACTTAGACAAGTCAAACTTCATACAGTAAATTATTATTAACAGGGAAATAAGATGTTATTGATTTTGTCTCCACTTCAGTTTTTTGTCCACTCGTGGAAGCCCCTGGTATATTTCTACTCCTGTTCCTAGTATTGATTTTAATCGAAGTTTGAAACAACAGGGTTTCATAAAAAGTGAATTGCGAATTGCGTCAAATTTATAATTTTTTAAACCGCCAAAAATTCAGCACAATGTGAATCGATCGACCTTAAGTTTATTCAGCGGAGTGATCATACAACTTTTTAAAATCTGTCTCGCGACACCGAAGGTTGTGATGGCAAAGTAGTAAATAAAACGTGTATTTATGCTGTTTAAACATTGCAAAAAGTTAATAACTTGTTTTGTACGTAATTTTGAAACTTGCAAAGCTTTTTAGTTGAAGCTACAAATACTACAATAGAGTCATGAAAAAACCCATAACCACTGTCTTCAAAGTTTCGTCCCACTTGTGGACATAACAATGAAATTGCACAGACGTTAAGGTGGAACCGTTTACGACTGCATTACATCCAATCTTTAGTTTACAGCTGCCATTGTTGCTGTCAAACCATTCGAGATCAACATTGTAAGGTCAAGTTGGTGTTGTTTATAAATGACGATAAGCCCTGGCTCAATTCAAAAACTCATTGTTTACCTCTTCGAAACCGATTTAGGTGTGATGTATAAATAAAACGTTAGTTTCCACTCATACAAAGCCTTACAAATTTTTCATGCAAATATTCATTATGATCAACATATAAGAATAGTTTGGTGCTATAAAATAGGTAGGTACCTAGTACGAGTACTTACAACAATTTCGGATTTAAAAATCTCATTTGTCTCACAAATACCTACGAGTACATCATGTATGCTGTATGTATAAAGATTCCTACCCTATTTATTGATAAATTAAACTTTACTATCTCAAAACAGATATTGCACCTTGTATTGTGCAGTGGTATTTTTTAAAGTACATAATATTAAAGAAGATGATATTTCGTCAGCTAGCTGCAGATAATTGCAACTGTCTGCAGTTAGCTCAATCGTTTCAATTGTAAGTTCTGGTTCATAATTGTTATTTTCTTTGTTTACAGCTGTCATTGTGCAGTCAAGTCTACTGCATCGCAGCGTAGCGCCCTTTTCCAGTCTTTGGTTTTCTTTGGCGCAATTCTGCAGCTTCGCTGTCTTCTCACATTAAAATACGTTTTTTTTATTAATGAGCATCTTCCAAGCATTTAGATTCTAGTATGGAATTTCATTGAATTTCACGCAACTGTCAAAGCTAGCCCTCAGCAAGTTTACCGCGAATTGGCATTCTTACGCATCATAAATCAGTTTTACGTCCCGTTTGAGGTGCTACGTGGAAACCGCCTATACACTCTATTCGCACTATCTTCATGATTTTAGCTAGACTTTGTAATTTTGTCTGAGTATGCTTTTGAAATTTGTTAAATTGTTCGAATCAAATAATTTTACAATTAATCTAGGCTCTTAAATCATAAATGTTGAAACTTTACGGCCGAGAACGTTCTGTAGCAAAAACTGGTGTTGGTTTTGAAGAAAGAACCTCAGTTGACCGTTTTATTACTATAGCTAAGCTTTTATTATATCTAACTATTTATCTACCAGACGAAATAAGTATCTATAGATTAATAACTCTAGCTTAGATAAGACTCACACAGCTTTCAGGGCCGTACCTACCACACCTTGGTTCATAAAGTTAATTCTACCACACTCTTTATTCTTACTTAAGTAAATTTTATTATCGCACGAAAGAAAAACACCCTCGTTAGCAGCATGTTACCTTTTTACAAACATTCAAGCCTTTCACAGTTAATTGTTATTTACGAACTAATCAAATCCAAGGAACAACGTTAACACTCGTAAAACAAAAGGAAAATAAAAGAAATAAGAAAGTATTCTTAATAAAGTTGTCACGCGAGAGGGTGAAAGTTAATTTCCTGTTTCGTCCAGTCTGCGATAATAAGGAGTTGGTGGAGTGAGAGATATCCTGAGAGTAGCTATAACAGATTAAAGAGTAAAGGATCCTCCTCGGCACACATTGGGTCACCGCTGAACGTGCCGCCATATATTCATTATATTCCGAAAACCTTGGGAGGTATTTTAGCTAACTTGATGAAACTGATGAAATGACAATGTAATTGGATGGATTTAAAGATAATACCTCTAATATAGGTAAGGTGTATGCATTCGAAGTTCTTCGACTTTAAATGAAAAACTGAATCATTTCTGCTTTTTATTAGCTAATGTAAGTAAGTACCTGGCTACTTAGAGTAGTTTAGTTATTCTAAGCCTGGCTATGTAAAACTGGCAAAGCTTTCTGCAGCTAAAATCTCATGTATTCGAGCCGAATGTCTCCTGGAGCTGCCGTCTCTTGATTTCGACCATGCACTAAAAAAATTAGGCTTTAATCCGTCGTCTCTTTCGGCCCGCGGCTTGGCTAGATGTGTCTATCGCTTCGCTTGAACTGGTTATCAGCCCCAAGGGGGATAAATTAGCGCTATATTGGCGACCACGACTAGCGGCCGTATTTACCCTACTCGGGTAAAAAGCAGCGGTAATTTGATTCAAGCGACGCGACACTGGCTGCGATTTTCTGTGCAAAATTGTATTTTTGGCTTCGCGGCGGAATTTTTGTTAATAATTCATGGAATGCTTTTCTGTTGCAGTGAAAATATTTTATCTGCGGCGTAAATAAATGTTTGAGAATTACCAATCTTTTACATTTATTTAAAGATGATCAGGCCTGCTTACACAGTACAACTAACCATAGTATATAATAAATGAAATGAAATGAAATATATGCATTAGTACCGAAAAACCGGAGTTTTCTTGTATAATATGAAATAAGAAATCCCCTTTTTACTTTCCAGCGTAGAAAGAAACATCTCAGTCCAATGAAACCAATAAAAACCTGACTTTTCAAACGACAAGAAACTTACCATACCATACCTCAGACGGCAAAGTAATCGAAAGAAGCCAATCTACCCTCAAACACGAGGAAGGAAGCGAGTTTCATCCCCCTGGAGAAATACATGCAATTTTCTATGCACAAATCAAAGTTGGATAATTTGCGGTTTCGCTTGAGTGGTTTGCAATCAGAACCATTCAGACTGCCCTGATTGAAGCATTGCCCTTTATTTAGGGATGCATGAATAGAACGTGATTAAAGACGTTAGGGCTCTAAGGACATAATGAGGTGCTTTACGAACATGGAAACAGTGAAAGTCTGTGATTATGTGTAACAGTGATTATGGTTACACGGTTTGGGTGATTTTGTGGTTTTATAACGACTATTGTTTTTAGTATATTAGCAGGCTCAAATGCTTACTTTTATCCTTAGACAATAGACCTCCGTTTGAGAATAATCTCACCTAATGGAAAGTCAAGAGAAGATGTGGCCAATTGGTGGACATGAAGGTCTAGACACACCAATTCACACTGTTCTAAAAGATAGATATTGGAAACAGCGGTAAAATAGAAGCAGATAGCGTGCTCCTCACCTGCGTATGCAAATTAAGAATAAATAAATGTTAAAAATGTAGCCACCTATACTGTAATTTGGTCAGCGAATAAAGGCTTTTTTTCATTTTATTTTTATTTGGAATTGGTAGCTAGTAGGGAGTTATATATTTTGAATCGAACCCTCCTGCGTCGCCGGCGGATCTCCGACAACTGCACAACAGAGCTCGTCGAGCTCGTCGAAGCTGGTAGTGTTGGCAAAGAGGTGGTTGGTCAGAGATCATGAACTCCAAGCTTGTACAAGAGTCTAACTAGCGGGCTGTATTTAGCTAAAATTTTAGATTGTTGAAATTCTACACAAACTTTTTAGAAATTATTTTATTCTTAGCCTATGTTCATTAGGGATAACGTAGAATTCCAATAGTGAAATATTTTTTCACATCGTTCTTGCAGTTTTTGAGCCTATTCAATTCAAACATATAAACAAATAGATCTTTCCTCTCTTGCTCGCTTTGATATTATTGGAAAGATTCTACTTTGACCATTAATTTATCGTGCCCCACCAATCAAATCGCCTTAGATCAAACTAAGCGGTAAAGAAGCCAACGTTGCAACTTAACTACGTGAAGAAGAACTACATACATGTAAGATCTTGTTCTTGACTTTTTTATTAGTTTCTTTGTTTTTAATTTAATTAAGTAACAATTTACTAGTCACCCATCTTCTGCGATACTTACCGAGGGCTCGAAGCCGCAGCCCTGCTAGCAAACACTATCCCTATTCGAACATTGTTATATTCGTCACAAGCATAGCATAAGCAATTAGGCGCGAACAATATTTGTTCGCGCCTAATTTCAAATTGTACCTGTGTAGCTTTAGCCACCCCCCTCTCCTTACCTCACCTTGACTTTTCTACTAGACCGCATTATACATACACGCCATGTTGGAAAGCAATTACGCATTTTAAATTTCTCTCCTCATCTCAATTAGCAAGTCAGGCTTCCAGTCTAAAATATAATTATTTACTTTGCTTACACGTAGGATGTAACAATATTGGTTATTCATTTCGAACCTATAGATGGTTATTAAATCCTTCAGTCTGAAAATGCGATGTCTGTTCGTCAACAGACACATCAGAAGAGCCCAATAAACATTGTCTGGATGCTCGTCAAACGAATGTCCGTGTTGACAATGTTCAATGGCTATTGTTTTAGCCTGAACATTGTGCGATACCTATTTAACAATCATCACCACTATTTTAGTATATTAGATAAGTTTTCAGAATAAAGCATTGAATTATCTTATCTTTTTTTTTTTTGATTCGCCACTGTTGGCGGGTGAAATTATAAATTATTCTGCGTCAGAAGAAATTTATTTAGGGTGTTGTGGTCGTTTTCTATGTATAATAAAAAAATATCTAATAGATATGTTATACAATTGACGAAGCTATGGCCGACACATCTTTATTTTGTCAAAATATTACCGATAGTGAATAACTAAAATCTGGGTACATTGTACATACATATTTTTATATAATTATTGACATTTCTAAGTGCTTTGTATAAGTTGAAAGATGAAATTAATGACTTTATAAGTATATTGTATTAGGTATACCTGTCATCTTGTACCCATAGCACCACCTCTGCTTGACTGGCTGGATACTGTGTAGATTATCCAGGATTATTTATTTATTTATTTGCCCACAAAGAAGCTTAACTTCAAAAAGGAAAGACAATCCAAATACCTTTATAAACTATTAAACAAATGTGCGATAAATTGATATTTTAAGTATTGTCAGCAAGTTTCTAGGTAATTGGGACCCAGGATAAAATGTCTGTATGGTTTCACCCTACATTACCAATACTGCGCACGCGGCGATTTAGGTAATCTGTGTCGCACGCGATAATTATTTACCTAGATTAATTATTTTAACATCAGTACGTGACCTACTCCCGCGAGAGTGACAATCAAGTTAAGATTTGCCTCCTTAAACTAACTGTGTTCTACTACTTTAATAAACTTTACTTCAGTGACTCTTGTGTTTGGTTTACGTGCTCAACAAACTATCTAAACTTTACTACGTCACCAACGGTGACATCACAAAGTGAGGTGCTAAAGGTAAACTGCCTACAACTACAACCTCTACATGTAAAGGCCTTAACTGAGGTCCTTACATTTTGGTCCTTCGGCTTTACCCTCATCAAGGAACATCTGATCCTACGAGGAAACGAGGTATTTATGCTTTTTGTATTTTTTGGCGATAGCGAATCGGTTTGATTGGCCTCCCACCAGCGGGAATCACCAGTTAGATTGAGAAGGCGTACAATATTGTCATTTAGGTACAATAAGCCTAATACCTACTGCGACTAGGAGTCTACGGGAACTCTGTGGCCTTTTCGTCGTGAACCAACGCTGCTCACCTCTGCTACCGTCTACTACGTGCCAGAGCTAGAAGCTAACATTACCTACTTTTCTCTGCCACCGTCAACTACGTGTCAGGGCTAAGAACTTACTTTAAGTCCTACGCAAGTACCTACTAACTAACTTAACTTGTTTCTTTCGACTAAACTAAGCCTATCGTCGACATGGAGGTATTGAAAATACAAGAAGAATGCTTCAACAACATCAAGTCTTTATGCTCTAACTACGCGAAGGATAGTAAGTCGAGAAAAACGGAAGAATACTTAACTGTACGTCTCCAGACCCTCGAACAACAATGGCGGGATTTTGAGAGACGTCATGCGACTCTTATCGAAACTATCGAGGAAAAATCGCATAATTACTTCACTGACGACGTTTTTACTAAAACCATGCAGCTATATCTTAAAACTAAAAAGGATATGGATGGTTTGTTACTACAACTACGCGAACGTCCTTCTGTATCATTTGATCTGAGTGGTACTATGGATGAAAATGCCGATGAAAAACTAAAAACACTTCTTACGCGGCAGGAGTGTAACTTTAAAGCTCTTGACCGGGCCATGTCTAAAATAAACTTAAAAGATGTGACGGAGAAATGGGAGCTGGAAGATCACCTTTCCATTTTGAAGTCGAAGTGGGACGTCATCGACAAACATCACTGGGAACTGGAGTCTATAATCAAAGGCTCCGACATCACCTACTACAATATGTTCGTGTCGATGGAAGACAAGTATGATGAACTCAAAAGAAACATCAACGCAAAAATTTGGTCTACAGTACATTACCAACAATCGGCGCCTAGGATTGAGGTTCCTGAGTTTTCCGGTAACTACACAAAATGGATTTCTTTTAAGGATCTCTTCCTAGAAACCATTCATAACAATCCGATGATTAACAAGGCTCAAAAAATGCAGCATCTCAAGACAAGATTGCGCGGAGAGGCAGAGCGACTGGTACAACATCTCAGCATCAGTGCTGAAAACTACAACTCGTGCTGGGACATACTGTCTCAACGCTACGACAACCATCGTCTTCAGTTTACCTCTTTCGTCAACACTATGCTTAAAGCCGCAGCAAATGGAACAAACCTATGAAAAACATCAAGGAAGGTGACATCGTGCTTATAAAGGAGGATAACTTGCCTCCCGGAAAATGGGCCATGGGGCGAGTTATAGAGCTTCATCCCGGTTCCGACGGCCTTGTTAGAGTAACTACAGTGAAAACGCAATCTGGCATTCTCAAGCGTCGCATTGTGAAACTTTCACCACTTCCTCTAGAAACTCTAGAAACGGAAATTTCGCAAAAACAGGACAATGAGACGTCAAAACAAGATGTACCGAAACTTGTTAAAACTAAAAGAACTGCCAACAAAACATTCACAACATTTTTAATAACTTTATTATCAATGTTCACACTAGTACACGGCGCCGACAGTACCATGCGCTCAAGCGCACACATCACAAACCTCGAGCCACAGAGGCCGATTTATTATGATGCACTAGGAACAGTACAGACTATACACGACGAGTGGACACTGCTAATGTACTACAACTTAACTAACTATTGGAATGGTATGGAACGTGTCGAAAACTATTTACACAACTTAACTGATTTTTGCCATCGAACTGACCCAAGATATTGTGAAACAACACTTGGACAACTTACTCATGAAATGGATCTTCTTCATCACTACAACAGCATCTTACTGGCCCCACACCAACACTTAGGTAATCGCAGGAAACGAGGATTAATAAATGGAGTCGGCTCCATTGCGAACAGCCTGTTCGGTGTCCTTGACCAAGAATTCGCCGACAAATACCATCAAGACATAGAAGCTATTAAAAATAATGAGAACTACCTACTGGGCCTCGTGAAAAATCAGACTTCTATTGTGGAGCTGGAGAACAAGATGCTAAAGAAAACAGAAGATAACATTCACCGACAACTCAACATGGTCGACAACTTTGTGAACGAAACTAACTTTAATCTGGCTAAGGTTGAGTCTACTATGGAAATTATCATGGCAACCAGCTACTTCAATTCAGAATCTCTAGCTACTTACCTACTACTCAAAAACTTGAGAGAAATGCAAGAATTGCTTTTTGATACACTCACCAATGTATACAAAGGACACATGGATGTGCATTTACTCACCCCTGTGAACTTGGTGGAACAGTTAAACGTTATCTCTGGAAGCCTACCTAAAAGATTGTCCTTGCCATTAGAAAACGTCAAAAAAGACATAAAAGATATCTACAAGCTGCTCTATGTGAAGGCTCGAGTTACAACTAACTACTTTTTATTTGAAGTCCACATACCACTGACATCAAATGAAGAATTTTTGCTCTACAAAATTACCCCATTACCTGTGAGGAATGAGACAGAATTCACCATCATACAGCCAAAGTCACAGTATATTGCAGTAAACTTTAAAAAAAACGCTTATATCTCACCATCTGAAAAGGAGGTAAAACTATGCACTGTTATGAAACAAGATCGTTTGATTTGTAACAAAAACTTACCTGTGTTTAGCTTAGATAGCAAGAACGCTCCGTGCGAGGCGAAACTATTAAGTCACAGTTCGAGCACTCCTTGTGACGTTAAAAAAACGTCATGCAGTGACGTGTGGGTCGAGTTGCATTCGCCAAACACCTGGCTGGCTGTTTGTTGCGGAGCTTGCACTTTGCGCACCGTATGCGACAATGACGTCACAACATACGCAACAACATCGTCTAGCATTGTAACTTTAAAGCAAGGATGCTTGTTACAGTCAAATGACTTCACGATCTACTCACGCAACCAGTACAACACCAACATGAAGATGGAGACTGACTTCAACATCGCACCGCTGAACTCAACTGTTAACAAAATCGTAGACTTAACCTACCACAACATACCATGGGAAATCCAACAACGGACGGAGGAAAGCCGAAACATAGACAACCTACTAATGTTCCAAAAGGAAAGAGAGATCCTCCCCGAAACTATCTCTACCCATGACCTACATCAATACGTTATATGCTACGCTCTACTCGCATTCGCCATCGTCATTACTATCATCTGGGTAGTTAAGACATACCCACCTAACTGCTCTAAACGAGTACGCTCAAGAGAGACACACGAAGACATAGAGCTTCAAAGTCGCCCCGTTCAAGAGAGGGATATCCAGAGAGCTCCTAGCCACGCGACATCAGCGTTGACGGCAACCACGTCGACGACACAGGTCTCGCGGCAACTAACGCCTACTGAGGCAAAAGACAACATCGCGTTCACTTTCGATGAATAATTTTATTTACTTTGTACTGGCAGATCTTCTCTTGATAGTCATCTATGCACTTCTAACTTTAGTTAACTTTCTTTTGGGGTTGCCAATATGTATGGTTTCACCCTACATTACCAATACTGCGCACGCGGCGATTTAGGTAATCTGTGTCGCACGCGATAATTATTTACCTAGATTAATTATTTTAACATCAGTACGTGACCTACTCCCGCGAGAGTGACAATCAAGTTAAGATTTGCCTCCTTAAACTAACTATGTTCTACTACTTTAATAAACTTTACTTCAGTGACTCTTGTGTTTGGTTTACGTGCTCAACAAACTATCTAAACTTTACTACGTCACCAACGGTGACATCACAAAGTGAGGTGCTATAGGTAAACTGCCTACAACTACAACCTCTACATGTAAAGGCCTTAACTGAGGTCCTTACAATGTCACATAAGTTAAGAAAGTTATTAAAAACTTTGTTTTTCCTGAATCCTGAAATACCTGAATCCTGAAATACATATTGAATTTATTGATTTTTTTAAGGACATACAAATATAATTAGTACGCTATATTTAGAAGATTTAGACATTTCAATACGGAGCCAAACTACAAATCTCAAACTTGAATAACCGTTTTTATCCTATCTTCAGGATTATTTTGTAAAATCCTTAAATACGTATTCAATATTTTTGTTTGTTTAGTTTTCTCTGTAAATTTCAAGCCAATAGCGTCAATGGTTGATGAATTTCAGCACAATAACCTCAATAATTCGAATTCGTTTTCATACTTATGTAGTAATATTTTTGAAAAATCCTGAAACACGTGGTTTGATTTATAGTTTTTTCAATACATACTGAAAGTTTCAATTCATTAGTATGCTATATTAAAAAGTTATAGACATTTCAATACGGAGCCAAACTACGAATCTCAAACTTGAATAACCCATTTCACCCTATTTGCAGGAATATTTTGAAAAATCCTGAAACACGTGTTCAATATTTTTGTATGTTTAGTATTCCCTGTAAATTAAAAGAAAATCGGGCCACCGGTTACAGAGTTGGAAAAAGGACCAAAAAAACTTCCACCCCCCTTTTCACCCCCTTAGGGGTGGAATTTCCAAAAATCTCTTCTTAGCGGGTGCTTGTGTTGTAAAAGGAACCTACATTCCAAATTTCAGCTTTCTAGCTTCAGCGCTTTAGGCTGGGCGTTGTCGTCAGAAAATCGCTTGTTCCTTTATATATTAAGATAAAGTTTTTTATTTTTGTACCGTATAGGTATAAAAAATTAAACAGTCACAAATCTAACAAGGTCTTAGGTGATAAAAAAATAACAATAGAAAGACACACTACAACACAATACAAGCAAACCTCGTTTTAATATCCAATGTAACCCCGATCCGCCTCAGCCGGTCCGATTGAATCGCTTATTGAATTGTTCGAGAATATTCGAGATACTGCTCCGCTTCGATGGAAATTGGGGGTGTAGGCTCTGCTAGGTATTCCATATCTTGTTGGCAATTCAGTGCCCATATTCGGAATGCCACATGAGATTTCGTGCCAATAATAGATGACCTCGTAACGTGGTATTGCTGTCCCGTGTGATATTGCTTGAAAACAGTTCTAGTATACATTTCAATACTGAACATAATTTTGATTTAAATTCACTATAACGCTACCATATCATACAACTACTGCTTTTCAGCTTAGCCACTGCTAAAAGTTGTTCCCACAAGCAAGGTCGTGTTTTAGCTATAAACGACGATACCACATTATAAACAAGAAGTAATAAATAAATATCTGACTTCAAAATCATTTGCACTATGTTGATCAATACCTAGATCAACTAAAAAGAATTGTTTAAATCGAAGTTGTAGTTCCGCAGATACGCGAGAACAAAACACTTAACATTCCCTATCTCGAAAACTACTGAACCAATGTCGATGAAACTTGCAATCTTCACTAAGTTGAACAATATCTACTGCGTTTAACAAAAAAAAGATTATTTAAATCGAACTTGAAGTTCGGGATATATGCGAGGACAAACATACAAATATACATACACTTTTGAAATTTGGTAAAAATAAATAAATAATGTTACACAATCCACACAGCATCATCTAGCCCCAAGCTAAGTAGAGTCTTATGGGTACTAGATGACTGATACTTATATTTAATACAATGTATTACATATGTATGTACATAGATATTTTTTATTATATATAGAAAAACGACCACCCTGAACAAATATCTGCAGATCGTACAAATATTTGTTCCACGGCGGAAATCAAACCCGCAACCCTCCTGAGTTGTAGGCGTAGATTCGCCTACCGCGCCATAACTTACTTGTCTAGAAGCTGATATAGACTAGGTAATATGTTCAAAAACTGTACAGGTCCAATTGATAACCTCCTTTTTTGAAGTCGTTTAGTAAAATAACTGGTACATTAGGTACCTAATAAATAATATTAAGGCTGTGGTAGGTACTACTATCATATTCACGAGTACAATAAGTGAATCTAGCACAGTTCCCGCAAATGCAGGCTCGATTCTCGCATTCCAGTGCCTAGACTCCAGCTGTCTGGGAAGCAGACGTGTGTCACGCCAAAATGGCGCATATTGCCGAACGGTGTGCTAATCTGCCAAGCTTTTACACTGTTGTGTTCCTGTGGTGGGACATTAAAATGGTGCTAGCAGGAAAATCTATGAAGCCTTCTAAAGTTCTAACTTGCTAAGCTCAAGATGCTTTTATCTCTGATAGGTACGTCATATCAGGGATAAAACATTTACGCTTCAACCCGCATTCACTCCTCACGCATTCCTGCCTTCCTGTATTAAAAGAGCGAATATTTTCTCCTGTTGTGTGTTATAATATCTGCGCGTTACTTGTAGCTTTGATTTGGTCCGTGCATGGCTCAAAACATACTTGAACACTGTGTTTTGCGCCATGTATTTAAAATATAAAGTTTTCACCTATTTGCCTTCTATAAGTTGGATTAAAATCACCACAAAGATTGAATCACATCGTGCGTGCCGTGCAGTTTTTGTCCATCACAAATGCAGATAAATTGGTCGATATCTGAGCAAGCCTATCAAAACAAATGAATGACAGCATCAATCAAGGCAAAATAGAAAATAGAAGTTCCCAGTCAAAGACACAAAAGCGTCATTTTAGGCTCCAACTCAAACCTGAAGTTGGGACGTCGGAACCGCTGTGCAATCGAACATCTCCGCATACTGCAGGTTCCAATTCAGATACTGTACACCTCATTGAAACTCACTCTAAAGCCCATGGTCTAAGGCATAAATTCGAAAGACTTTCAAGTTAGAAGTAGGTTAATTCCATCTACTACTCCCTAATTTGTAAATAGCGACTCCGTCTGATAGTTGGTTTGTCCAAATAAAATAATTACAGATGGAGCATCTGCAATCAGCATCTGTAATTATATTATTTACTAGCGGCCCGCCCCGGCTTCGCACGGGTATTAAACAAAAATTTCAGAAATTATACACAATAACACGATGGGTTTCACAGTTTTCATACGGATCCCTTACTTTTTCTAACAGCATTGAGATTTTTGACATTGACTCGACACTCCGTTACTGACACTGGCCGTAGAGAAAAAGCAAGCACAGTGCGCAACCTCTTTTTCTATTCTGACGTGCCTTATTAGAAAAAGAGGTTGAATATACAGCGCACGGTTCAATTATTGAATTTTTCATGCGGATCCCTAACTTTTTTGAAAATATTATATAGCCTATGTTCATCACGGAAAATTTTGGATTCTAATGGTGAAAGAATTTTTCAAATCGGTCCAGTAGTTTCGGAGCCTATTCAATTCAAACAAACAAACAAACAATCAAATCTTTCCTCTTTATAATATTATATTAGTATAGATATAGATTATGCCAGAAAACTGTCTTACTCTTCTCAGCTTTTACTAGTTCTTGGTTATTTGCACCTAATACTATCTAGTTAATAGGTACATGCGACCAATCAGCAACACAAGCCACATACATGTACTAGCACTCAATGCTTTGAGCCGCATATTCATTAAGTTAATTGTTCCGTTAGGCGTAATTCATGAATTTGCAATATCTGTTCTAAGGTATGCTGGCGGGTTTGTGGGCAGGCTTTATTGTCGTCTGGCATTAACTATGTTGCAGCGGAGTTTAGCTTGTTTGTTATAAGTATTTTAATTTGATTATTTTCGTTAGTCTTCCTCGCCCCTGTATCTCTCTTTTTCATTAGATTTAGCTTCTCACCAAAGTCACCCAACCTGTTCCTCAGTAAATCTAATCAAATCTTTGCGTTCGGTAAAAGGACTTCTCCAGTTATCTTGGTTTTCCGATTTGTCAAAACAGTGATGATGCCACAGGCATTTTACATTATTCAGTTACCTGATACTAGTAAAATGTTAACTTGAAGTACTCACTCAATTTTAGCATGATATAAAATTGTTAATATTTCTTTGCATAGTATGCTGAGTTGGTTGACGAATAAACTTTTTGGATTCCCATAAAACAAAACTATATTATTGTAAAATCGCTTTGACAGTGATATAGTTTTGAACACATCGCTGTGTTCGTGTGATCTACCTCTAAATATCTATACGCGTGTTACTTGTCTAGATCTCAAAAGAAACCGCTATTAAACTATTATGAATTATGCACAGTGGATTCTTCAAAGAAAAATACTCTCAGATCACTGTAACGACGTACAATTAAGTCCATATTAGGAGCATCCTATTTAGCGCGATTATGGCCATAACCGGATGTCAGCTCGCTAATCAATTCATTAACCGGCTAATATGGCCCCGACAGGATATTATTGATTGAGCATTCAATTATTCAGCGATGTTGTTCCGAACTGTTGTGATTCGTCCGTTGAATAATTTCTCAGTTTGATTCGGCAGTTCAACATTATTGTACGTTTGTATGTAGTACTAATAATATTTACCTAAACTTGTTCTAGCATTATGGTTTGAAAACTGGTTGTTGAACCGTAATTTTGAAAGGATTTTAAAGTCATAAAATATTTTTTTATAATAACATTTATATTATTAATTATTATTCAACTATTATTTTAAAATAAATTAATTTGGATAAACAAAATAATTTTTTTAAGTAAAATTTTTATATTGTAAGTGATAAGCTTTAATTTAAATAATTATAATAAATTTTAAATTGTTAATAAAATTTAATTTATTATAAATAATTCATAAGTTATTTTCAGCGTCAAGCCCTGAGTCAGCGCATGATCCCATAGTCTCACAGCCACCTACTAACCCTGTCATCTCCCTCCATTCCTAGAACCATGAGTAACACGAAAACAAGGCCATTTTGCCCGAACAAGTCTACAAGTATGACTCAGCGACATCATTTTTCGGGAATAGGATGGAACTGTCGTAAATTCAGCTTTATTTTCTTGCAGACAAATTCTTTTTTGGGCTATGGCTTTTATACCTTGTGGGACCTAGACTTATTTAGGTTTCTGACTTTTTATTGGTCTCAGTTTTATATTCTACGGTGCGTCGAAGGGTATAAAGTAGGGTTTTCATGCCCGTAATACATTATGTATTCGGGGCATGAAAACAACTTATTGTATGTTATTTTTATCGGCGTAGTTTATTTTAGTCGATTATCGTACTAAACTTATGACCATTATAAAAACAGCTGTGCCTGTCGTAAGGGTCAAGTTGCTGCGTACGTATCCTGCCTACTCAGAGAAGTAGCTTAGTAGTATGTAAGAAGTTGAAGTTATATTTTTCGCCACAGTAACTGTAACAAAACATAATAAAAGGCAGAAAACTGACAGAAAGGCAACATTGCTATATGTATCGCCTGTGCTCAGAAGCGATATATACCTATTGCTACGTCGCCGGACTTTCTACACATGTAGTATGGAGGCATTGAAAAAACCATCTCAAATTACCACAATGCTATACAAAAGAAATCATTAACTGACAGTTACACGTATGTACCTATTACCATAAGTATCCATAATATTACCTACTAAGAATCTAAAACTCTTAAAATGGTCCCTATTAAGGTTAAACTGACAAATGCCCAGCTAAGCGGAACTTTGAACTCTTTTTACTCACATAATCTGACTAATGACGCGACACTAAAATAACTTTGATTTGTTACATGAGCTTAGACATAATGGTTTGAGATACGACACGAATCTGTCTTGTTAAATTGAGGTTCAGGAACACCCTTATATTGTTTTCAAAATGCTTTAATATTATAATGTCATTTTAAAGGGTCCTCTCCTTTTTTCCACCAAACATAAATGAAGCATCATCATTTTAAATGGACTTTATTCAGGTTTTCTCCAAAGCTGTATATTAAGTGTGGCCACCCTAAGTTTGTCCGCCAGGGCTTTACGATAGGCGCATTCGTTGCAGCCTCATCGTCCAGCCAAATCTTGTAGCTACTTAGATATTAAGAATTTAAATACTTTTCGTAAAATTTTGTCCGGCATTATTTATTTAAAATCTGTGAAGATCGTACATTTTTGGGATATCATTTAAATTCTTAAAATGTTCTCCACGTGTAGCACTGAGAATTAAAAAACCAACTGGGTTCTCGACGCTTCATAACAAATTATAATTATATATTTCATAAAAACATATGATAGCAGGCAGACTGTCCAGACAAAGTCCAGATAAAGTAGTATAAAAGCTCTACAAAAACATTACTCAGTTCTTATCTAACTCCAAATGGTTTGAAGTTTGGTGCACTCACATTCCGTTGGTGGTCGGCACATGAATCACTGTTTTGACCGCTCATTGACGTTAATTACTGATGGTAAATAATGTTATGTTTTATTGGGTATAAAAGTTCGAGTGGCTCGGTAGTACCGTTCTATCTTTAGAAATTTCAAGTATCTTTGGGTTCGTTGCAACATTCATCCTCAATACATTGTATTTCTTGCTTATTTTACGGTTGGCAAAGGAAAAAAATATCAAATATTTTATTCAGTTTATGTATTCAGATATCACAGATTACAATACAAAATTTACAATTACGCTACATTATAAGAGTTTTAGTACGTACATTAGTATACACTTTTCGACGAAAACAAACTAGAAAAGGTTTAAATGCATAAAAACTGGCAAAATCTTTCCTTTGAATTAAATTCAGTCTTCACAACGTAGGCATAAACATGAACATTTTTGAAAAAATTCAGAGCAACTTGATTGAAATAAAAAAAGCAAATAAATAACCCGATTTAATTATTCCTAAAAGCTCTTAACTTATTTTATTCTTAAAAATAACTATTTGTAACAGATTCACATAACCCGAATTAAATTTTGGCGGTCAGTTACAAAAACAACTTATAATTTACATAAGTAATCCGGCTGCGCCAAAAGGATTTTCTTTTGCCGCAGCAAAACAGATTGATAAAATGTATTATTATATTTCCTACAGTAAACTCAGGCCCGTTTATTTCATAATAGTCAAACATATTCTATCTCTATAACTAGTGTCTATGTTGCTATGGCCCGTGGGGAGAGTCACTGCTACGTCCACCTTCGAGACGGAGGTCGGAGATGCCGTGACGAGCTCAGCGAGTTGGGATGAACACTCGCTCGACCTGGATGTCATTGTTCTTGCTGCGAAAAAAAGGAACTCTAAATGTTAAGGTACAAAATTTATGAGTCGCTTCAAAACCAGGAGTAAGTTACGTTGTGGTAACGTTGTATATAATCACCTTGAATCGTTTGAGATCGTTTGAAAATAAACTAGCTAGCAATCGAAATCATTTTCGAGAAAAAGGAAACGCGATCCAATTACCTCTCTTGCTCTCTTGGCTCTTGGAAAGGGATCGGCTTATTCAATAACGATTGCTTTGGAAACACTTAATAATAAGTTTAAAAGTTAGTTAATAAAGTTAATTAATAATTAAATTAAAATCCAGTAAACGTTTAAGTGAAAATAATTGTGACTTTAATTCTTCTAAATTAGTCTAGTCTAGCTCCCATCAGTTCTTTCACGCAAAACAAGTGGTAGTGTTTTAATCGTGATGTAATTCCACTGAATGGTAAATACCCTAGCAACTACTCACAGTTAGTGTAGCAACTAGAGGCAGATTCCCCCGAAGGGCTGTAAGGTTTCATCTCGTAATGGTTGCTGCCGGCGGAAGACTGTTGCCGGCTGCGGTTGCCAAACGGAGATGAGTAGCTACCGGGGAAATACTTTATTACATTTGGTAGATTGCTAAAGTTGTATACGGTCACACACATACTGCAGTTAGATACAAAAATTATCACAGATTTAATGATTCTTAGGTAAAAAATTTACGAAATAAATAACGAGATTCCAAAATTACGAGCTGAACAAGAAAATTGAAGAGATGAACATTTAAAGATGTGTCAACCTGCTGCTGCTACATAGTTGAGTGACTAGCTGAATAGAAAGGCATAATCAACGCATCATTATTGTGATGCGTTATAGAATGAGGTATTTTCCAGCATTTCCAGATGAAAATCAACCAATTAAAATACATTCTTCAGTGTTTTGTTTACCTGTCTCGAACATGAGGCATATCATAGTGGTTGTCGGGTCCTTGCATCCAGTACTCATTACAAGTCCTGGTCAGATCAGGTCCAGCGGTGCCTTTGTCACTTCTATTAGACTTGGGCAGGCCTGCAAAAAGAGTTCAGGTTATAAACCTGCCCGTACCTAGACATTGAACACTTCGCCTTTTGTTAGACTTTTTGGTTTCTCATGGGATCAACCCCAGGTCTTCATTAGTATGGTCTTCCTTTTTAACATCAGTTTGTTTAGCTGAGCGTCATGCATTCAGCGTTGTCAGTGGTTTTTAGATAAGCGGTGGTACCCAAATAACAAAATGTCTAGGAAGGATGTGCCGCTTAAAAATTTTGAACTGGCTGTACGAGGTCTCGAAATATTTCATAAAATAAAAAGGAAATAAAAATCAAATTCAATGATTCTGCTCACCAGTTCTTCCAGGCATGTACCCTGGCCGGGTACTCCGGTACTTGCACCAGACATACAAGATGGCGAGCCCGGCCGACAACATGGCGACGGTGATGCCAATTCCAACGTAGAGAGTCAAATTACTGCCGTACAGTCCTAGAAAAGTACAAGAACTTAGATATGTTAATTGAAGAGCTCCTAAGTACCTCTTACGCGTTCTGCTTTGCAAGATAGCTTTGCAAGTCATGATACTGAGAGAGAGTTCACTTAAATACAGACAGCAAATCTACATAGAGGCAAAAAGCAAAAAAGTAGATGAGTGTGAATTTGCTAAGTTAAAACCGCCCGTGTTTTTTTTCCATATCTTTTCTGCGTAAGAGATTTTATGAGAGCCTCTGCGTTAGTTATCCTTATAAGACTCGATAAATTATAGTGGTTATTGTAATGAAGCATCATCTAGCCCCAAAGTAAACAGAGCTTCTATATAAGTAATCTTATAAATCAATAAATATTGGTTCGGTTTTCTATTGTGATTTATAATGAAAAAACCAATAGGTACTTGCGGAAACACAAAAGAATTTACAGATCTTTATAATCATTAAAATACTAATACTTTATAGTGCAGAAAGTCTCAGTGTTTAGGGAGTATTGTGCCTCAAGATGCAGGACTGATTATTAAGGGCTAAATATATTTAAATCTAGAATATTATGGCGGAATCGCGCTCAAAAACATCTCAAGCAAACCTCGCGTTCTCAATACAAAGGATTGGTTCCTAAGAAACATTTAGATTCTACTCAATATATTCACGTTGATGAATAAATTGGGCGTCTAATTAACCCAAATAGAGAATTGACCTTCTGTTTGTTATCCCAAGTTCTCCGTGAGAAAGGATGTGAGGCCAATAGCGAGGCCAGTGGCCTTTGTGAACAACAAACAAAACTTAATATAACAATTAGTATATCCTTTTGAACCGTTAGGTTCTGTGAGAAGTGTTTCGCACCTTGTTATGTTAATTGTATTAAAGGTGCAGTTATAATTTTCTTGAAGTTCACCCATTTTGAAAACATCTGCTATAGGCTACGTTCAACCGACGAAAAGTGCGTATTGCACGCACATTTACGTAACGGTACAGAATAACATTAAGTAGTTAGTCATTAAGTCTACACACCGAAGACGGCGACACAGGCCGGTAGGGTGGTGCGACATTTCAGTGTATGAATTATGATACGCAGCGGTGTTTCGTCAAATTGTCGGCGGGTTGTGTATAGAATAAATAACATGAGCAAAAATAACCACGCAAAGAAGTGTCTTCTAGATCTTCGTAATGAACAATTGGCCACATCTTCATTTTCCAACAGGTGATGTAGTGGTAAACAGAGGAATAAGCTACTAGCGGTCCTCCCGACTTCGCAATGTTTCATGCGTATCCATGCGTCTAAATTTTTTGAAAATATTCTATAGCCTGTGTTCATCACGGAAAAGTTTCGGAGCCAATTAAATTCAAACAAACAATCAAATCTTTCCTTTTTATAATATTAGTATATATATAGATAGTACATAATGTATATTAGATAAAAAAAAAACAAATAATTTCCTAGAGATTATATACCCCGAGTGCGAGGGTTTACGTACTATAATAACAAAAATCTTAAAAAAAATAGTAGCGGAAAACTCTCTTATTGAATGACATAAATAGTTTGGCTGACAGTTATTGCAAACCTCTCATTAAGTTAATGTGACGTCACACTGTTTCCGAAGTACTAATCTGTCAAATGATATTATTAGATTGATAGAGTATTATTGTAAAACACTCACTAAGTCCATTAGCACAGAGTCCATCCACGCAGCTGGCGTGCTCCAGCGTAGACCCGGAGCAGGAGCCTCCGACGCACTGTCTCCGTCGGACCCTCACACAGTCTGCGCTGCAGGCGGACCAGACAGACCAAGGGGACCAGGTACCTGCTGGGGATTTTGTACTTTTGTGAAGGTGCGCATTAATGAACCAAGGTAGTGAATAGAGGCAGCAAGGGTAGA